>VYZX01024217.1:1231446-1295744 GCA_013401335.1 Brachypteracias leptosomus
GGCGGGGGCAGCCCGGAGCCGCCCGCCCGTCCGGTCCCCGGTCCCCAGTCCCCGGGGCAGCCCCGACGGGGAGGGTTCGGGGGGGAGGGGGGAGGCCACACACGCTTCTCACCTTGAGAGCGAACTTCTCCCCGCTCTTCTTACTGAAGATCTCCAAAACTTTCCCGTTGATTCCCAGCCCCAGCACTTGCGTGGTGACCTTGTAGTCGTCCGTGATGGCATTCTTCCGGATCTGCAGGCCGCCCTTCACCGGGAACGGCGGCNCGGGGTGGGTTTAGGGGGTTCTTGCCCTTCTGGATGGGAAAGCGGAGGGGTCGTGGTGCTTGGTAGGGGTTGCGGGGTAAGGGGGGCTGGAAGAGGCGAGCCCCGGTCGCAGCCGCCTGGCCTGGAACCGGCTGTTTCCCCCCTCCCTGGAACCCGCGAGAGGGTGGAGAGAGGTCGGGGGGGTCCCAGTCCTCCCCAGTGACACCAGCTAACGCGGCTGGTGCCTTCCTGGGGTCCTGAAAGCATCCCTGATGGGACAAAAAGCAGCTCTGAGGGGTCAGTGCCCAAACACCTTGTCTGCCATCCATAACCAACCTGTCCTCCATCCATAATCACTTCCTAGGAAATCAAGAGATGTAACCACCACTCCAAGCACCCAGAGCATCAGGGCAAAGCCAGGGGTGAGAAACCAGACCAAAAAGAATAAAATCCATCCTGACAATAACAAAACCCCTATTTCCATGTTCAGTCCAGAATCCAATAAAGACACTGATGGGGCTAAGAGAGAAGGGATCCTTGCTGAGGTCCAGCTTGCTGTTGAGCTGCCCAGCATCCAGCAAAACCCAAAGAACATCTCTTCAGCTAGAGCAAAAAGGGACCCCAAGACTCTGTGTTTACAGACATAAAAAGCACAGCCTGCTTGCAACTGATAATCCTTGTTTTCTGAGCAAAGAACACACATTTGTGGAGATCTGTCCCTTTCTTACCCACCTGTGCACAAAAAGCAGTGAGTGTGCCCTGGGGAAGAGATGAAGAAACATGCCCAAGGCCACACCAGGAGTGAATGGCAGAGCCTGGAGCAATCTCCTGAGGATCAGCCACTGTCCTGTGCCCAGCTGTGCCCACCAGCCCACCCTGTGTGGCACAGCCCAGGGGCTGACATGCCACTGGGGCAGTGAGGGGCAGGACACCCTCCTAGGCCATGCAGACCTGGCATCCATGTCCACAAGGCCCCAAGCCATGCACAGACTCCAATCTTCCTGTGAACCACAAAGAGCTCTGGAAGCCTCTCAGAGATGCACTGATGGAGGGACCTGCTCAGAAACCACTGTCTCCATCTGCACTGATGTCAGCAGTTTCACTGGTGTCACAAGGACAGAGCGAGCCATGGGAGGGGGACTTCCCTCTTCTGTTTGCAAGTAAAGGAAAGCAAAATAAAATAGCTGCAGCACTCAGGAAAGCACAGCAGGCCCACGGTACACAAGAGCCACACCAAGTCCTCAATGAGCAGCTGCCACTGGAAGAAACCAGAATCCAGAGCTTGAAGGGGCAGGACAGAGAAGAACAAGCTGTAACTCCTGCTGTGTCCCCACACACAAGCAGAGCCTCTTGTACCAGGACAGGAGGCATCTGGCCCATTCCTGCCACCCCAGCACCTTCTGCAATCAATAACATCCTCTCAGATATTTCAGCCAAGCCAATAAAACCTCCCCACCTGTGACCAAAGCCACCTCACGCTTTGTAAAAGGCAGTTTTTGGACGAGTGGCTGATCAATACCCAGGCAGAGCAGCAGCCCCAGCTCATCAAGTACGTCATTAGCAGCAAGAGCCCCAGCGTCTGTCAGGAGGTGGCAGCGATAGGCACCAGATGGGAGGCTGAGTAAACCTACACCCGGGGCTGGCAGCTTTATAAATAAAACTCTTGTGGAGCTGCTGGTGCCTCTTCCTGAGTTCCCTGGAGAATCCCACAGAGCCGTGGGAGGCCTTCTCCTGCTCCCAGCACATCGTGGTGGGAGCATTTGCAGGGAGAAAGTTTCCTGCTGGGAAAGTGGATTTAGTTGTGGGACTTTTAGTATCTCCCAGAATCTGATCCCACGTCCTTCACCCCGATTAACAAGGGGTGTTGGATCTACCTCCGACCCCCTCAACACCCCTTGTAGGAGCAGGTCATGGATGCTCTGGAGCTGCCAGCAGCTCTGTTGGGTTTTCCCAGCATTTCCCCCCTTCCTCACTGGGGCTCCTCTGGGCGAGCTGGTGAAATGAACCTTTAAGCCCAAGTTTTTATTTACAGAAGAATCTGGTCAAAGGAAAGTAATTGACCCATTTTGCTACTTTGTTTCCTTTCGTTTCATTCATATTTTCTTTGTAACCCGACCCTCCAGCTGCCCCGGGATAAACACGACTCCCGAGGAGGGGGCAGCGCTGGGGAGTCCCGGGGCCCAGATTTCCCACGGAAACCCCCACGATTCCTCATCCCAGGGGAGGGCTCCAACCTCCCTTCAGCAAGAGCTGCCAGCAAGGACAACCCTTGTCCCCAGCCCTTGCCCTCCAAAGCACCAGTAGCACCCAGTGTGCACCAGCAGACCCATCTCCCACTGCTTTCCAAGCCGGGGGGGAGTCACTCCGGGGTTGGGGGTGACACCGGGGCCGGGGGTGCAGCGACGAGGGTCCCCAGCACGTTGTAAAACTCATTCCTCCCATGCTCGTCCCGGTGCCACCGCGGCAGAGTCACCACGAGGTGGCCCCAGGTCCCCGCGTAGCCCCGGCCCGGGGGGGTCCGGCTGCTGCCCACACATTGCATGGCAGAGGAAGAACCATCATATGGGGCCCACTACAGGAGCACAACCCACCAGCTCTTCCAGCCTTTGCTATGAAAAATAAAACCAACAAACAAAACCCCTCTTAAAACCCCACCTATGAACACCAAACCCAGCAGCAGTGACCTCTGCTCCTCAGCCACAAGAAAATTCATCTGGATGTGAAAGGGAAGTGATTTTTTTCCCCTTCCTTCCACTTCCATCTCCATTAGCGGGGAAAAAAGCAACAGCTCAGCCTTTACATCTCCGTGACACAAGCCCCTGATCTGCTAACATGCTTTCCCTGGCAAGTAATAAACTAGATTGTTATTTGATTAGGGCAGAGTTACCAGGAAAAATAGACCATGGAGATGAGGGTAATGATCATTAAGGCTGCACGCATCCTGTTCTTCTCCCTGGGTAGGTCTGGGTGAGCACGGGGCTGCTGAAAAGCTATCCCACTTTCAAAATGATAATACCTTTAAATAATCCCACATGCTTTTAGGATAGGGGTAATAGATTGAAAAGATATCCTTAATCCCCATTACAGCTATTAACAGCTACGGGAGGGTTGGGATGAGGATGGAAGGCAGCACTGGGAGTGCAGCGCTGTGATTTATCATTTTTCCCATGCAAAGGGAGCTCAGTGGAGCTCTGTGCTGGGGATGGAGAGGAGCTCTGTGCAGATGGGGTGTGAGGAGCTGCCACCTCAGCAGCCAGCCCAGCTCTCCGGGTTCCTTCACTGCTCCGGGAGCTCCAGCTCTGCTCCCAGCAGCTGCTCTGCTCTCCCAGGAAGCGTCTGAGACTCGGTGCTTGGAAGTGATCCTTGTGCATGGCTTGGGAATCTATTTATAGAGCACTGTGGGATCCTTTAGGATGAAAGGAGCTATTATAACTTGGATTTATCACCCAAAAAGTAACCACAAGTTTTCTCCACTTCACCCTTCGCTTGCTTGTCTCCAGACAAGTCTGAGCAGTAACGTTTAGATGGAGACTCCAACTCTGACCCCTCCCAGAATAAGGGGTGTTTCTGCCTGGCAATATCAGGGATATTCTCCGCTGGCACCACCTTTCTGTGGCAGGAGGAGGAGGAGAAATGCCCCTTGGCACATGGTGGGAAGAGCTCCAGGGCTGAGTTTCCCCTCGGCAGATTAACACCCGGCGTTACTCACATACCCGAGCGGGACGGCTCCACAACCCCTTCCCTCTGCACATACCCCAGCTGACACACAGAGCCCAGAGTTGTAAGACATGTCAGGAAATATTAGGCAGGATTATCTGGCCGATTGATGGGTACGAGGGTTTTCCTCCCCTTCCCTTGGCCAGCCCAAGGGACACACACAGACTGGACTCCAGAGCAGCACCCAGCGAGACCCATGGGGCAGATCATGGTGCCATGGGTGCATCTTACACATGTCCACCTCAGCCAGTGTCCCAGCACCTCAGGGAATATTCAACCCAAGGAAAGAGCACATTAAACCCACACAAGAGCCCCCAGCACTGCCCGGTTATGCTACTTATCAACACAAGATTTTTCCGTCTGGAAATTGTACCCTGATTCACTGCCCACAGGATGATGCCAGATGTGCTTCCTCAGCTCACAGTCACAAAAACCACGTCAGAAACACAGAAATATGTGTCCTCTCAAATAATTTGCTTTGAAAGGGATGTAGCCCAACAGACGAGCAAAACCACAGCTCCCACACGAGGCAAAACTGAGCTCACGAGCAAATATTAGTCCTTGCCCAAGGCACATCTGAGCAGCAGGGCAGCCCCATGGCCTCAGAGCAAGGGGTGATCAGCATCTCGTGTCTAACCCTCCATCACCTTTTTAAATACAGGTTTATTCTATTTATTTTCTTAAATACAGGTTTATTTTATTTATTTCCTAAGAAAATCCACAGCAATGCCACTACAGGCAGGGGAGGGGATTTCAGCTCAGTGATCACCAAGAACATCCCATCTTTTCAATAAGAAGGGGTCCCTTGTGTGCCATGGATCCCGTGGGAGAGGCCCCCTGGGACCATACACAGCTACCACGGTCCCTGGGGGGCTCCAACCAAATGTGTCCTGTCCCATAGGATGGATCTCTCTGCTCCCTGCCTTGATGACAGGTCCTGCCTCGTGTCTCCACATCACTCATCGCTATGTGTGAATTAACTGGTGGCTCTAGAGCAGAGATAGGGAGCCCAGAGGCTTCACCTTGAGTGTGAAATAACTCAGATGAACTTGAACAGACTTGGATCCTCGTCAGCAAGAGGTGGTGTCAGACTTTTAAGGTCAGAATGGCCCAAGTGCTCCTGCATGGCACAGAGATCACTCCCAGGGGCCCAGCCAGCAATATTTGTGATCTGAAAAGGCTTCCAGAGGCCAAACACAAGGAAATAAGCTAAACCAGACCCAGGGGTGAACAGTCTCCCCGGCCTGAGCTCATCAGCCAAGGGCAGTGCGGGATCACACAGAGATTTGGAGATCACCTTGGAAGCACCAGCAGGAAAGGGGAAAAACTTGGCATGAACTGGCAAAGGACACGGGATGGGGGCACACAGAGGACACAGACATTGGGCTGGGTTTTAAACCAAGCATCCTGAGGCAGGATGGCAGCTCACCCCAATGGGTGGAGACCCTGGAGCAAGGGAAGGGTCTTCCCACGAGCAGAACCCAGCGAGCCCCAGAGGTGCCTCCTCTCTGTGCCACCTCCCAGCACCCTTACATCTGCTGGCATCCACATAACCCCAATCCCTGGTCTGCCAGCAGAGAGGAGACATTTGTGTGACAAGATTATGGAGATTAGCTCCATTAGCATAAGCAGCTCCTGGGCTGGCCCTAATCCAGAGGGACATCTGCAGCCCTGTGCCACCACTCACTGTCCTCCCTGGGCTGTCCTGAAGGCCCTGGCTGAGCCAGAGGAGACAATTTTCAGGCGTGTCTCTATGTCAGAGTGGGCACCACATGCCAGCAGGGACCCCAAAGATGCTCCCAGTTCAGCCCAGCCCCTGGATAGCCATGCTGGGGTGGCTGCTCCTGCTCCCACAGCTGCCTCCCAGCTCTGTGGTTGTTCTAACACAAGCACAGGGTCCTCAGGGCAGAGTTTGCCCTCTCTGTTTTCCAACACAGCCTCTCCAGGTGCTTTGCACAGCAAACAAAGGCAGTGCCAACTACTTACACCTTAAAACCACCCCCCACACACAACAACTACTCTCTGTGGGTTTCCAGGCAGACCTGGGCAGTTACACACCCCAAGTAGATGATTTTTACTCCCCACCACCCACCTTCCTCAGGAGGGTTGATGTTGGGAGCCCAACATACCTGTGAGCAGAATCTTGAGGGTCTCCTGGGGATCAGCAGAACCTCAGTCCTCCCCTCCAAGCAGCACAGGTCTTCTCTCCTGGGAGGGAGGACCAACAATGCTGGAGAAAGCTTCTCCCATGGCAATTAACACCATTAATTGCCAATGATCAGCAGTTGGGCTTCATTGAAGCCAGGTGTGGGAGGGAGAGGGGAAAGGGGAGAGCAACCCATTAGAAAACAAAATTGTGTAATCTCCTGAAACCCATGAAAAAGTGGCTGAGAGAGGCTGGAGTGATGCCTCAGCACAGAGTGGCCAAAGAGCTGGTTAGGCTGAGAGTCAGCACTAGACTGGACAGACTGGAAGGCTTATAAAGGGGTAATGGGTTCAAACTGGAAGAGAGGAGATTTAGATTAGACCCTCACTCCGAGGGTGGTGAGACCCTGGCCCAGGTTGCCCAGGGGGGTTGTGGATGCTCCATCCCTGGAGGTGTTCAAGGCCAAGTTGGATGGGGCTTGGAGCAACCTGGTCTAGTGGAGGTGTCCCTGCATGGAGGGTTGAAACTAGATGATCTTTGTGATCCCTTCCAACCCAAACCATTCCATATTTTCTGGTGTGAAGAACAGCACAGGGACCCCCACACCCTGGGCATGGTCAGGGGCTGGGACGGTCCCACTTTGAGCCTCCCACCCCATCCCCTTTCCTCTTCCCACAGGGGTGCTGGTGGCAGCGAGGTGCTGACAGGACTTTATCTGGGTTCCTGCATGTGGTGGAAAAACACTTGGGCCACCAAGCAACAGGCTAAAAGTGGCCGTGGCCGGGGCGAGCAGCTGCTGGGGCCGAACTGGGAGGACCCTGCCCCGAACCCCCCGGATCCACCCCGCGTGCTTAAAGCTACAACAAGAGATTACATTGCACAGGCTGGGAGCTGGCATGTGGGGAGAGCCAGAAATAAACCTGTTTGTGTAGCAACTGAAAAAACAGCAACAGGAGCCAGGTGAGCTGCAGCTCCCTATTTATTTATTTTTTGGGGGAGGCCAGAAGTGTTTATTTTTTTGGGTGGAAGAGATTTGTTTATGTTTTAAAGAGGTTTTGCCTCTGGTGTGAGCTCCTCAGGCTGTGCCCTGGAGCCTCCCTGTGCTGCAAGCAGCACTGGGGATGTTTCTATGCAGGTTTGGGGCTCCTCAGCCCCATCAGCATCTGCGTTGCCCTGAGGTACCACAGGAGTTTGGACACTGGTGTCCACGGGCTTTTGGACACTGGTGTTCACGGAGTGATGCTGGATACAGCACAAAACAGAGTTAGCAGCAGATACAGGCTTGAACCAGACTGTACCCTGATGCTGGGAAGACATCACCTCAATTATTGCCTCCTAGACCCTTTCCAGCTGTTATTCCCACCTTATGGACAAGGAAAGGGAGTCAGCCCTGGTGGGAACGATGCAGGAAGCTCTGGGTTTATTTTAATAGAAGAAAAAATTTAAAAGAATCGTCAAAAAGTATTTATAAAGGTTTGTGTCATTCTTCTGCATTTCCCATCACATGGGGATGTGTCAAGGGATCGTGCTCAGTCCTGCAAGTGCTGAAGAGGGGGCTGGAAATAGTTAGAGCAAAGCACATGATGCCACTAGGCTGGGGAAAAGAAGAAGATCCAACTTGGAGGTCTTGGCTATCTCTTGCCAGCTTATTGCTTCTCCTACCAGCACCAGGCAGGGAGAAATAAGATGGGGAGGGAGGTAAAATGCTGCTGCATATGGAACCAAGCCCTCAGTGGCTCTGCTCCCTGCAATTGTCACTGTAAAAACATCCTGAATCAGCAGCAGCTGGTTGGAAAATGAAAGCTGGGCTGTTTGCTCCCCTCCTGCACCTCCCAAAATAACCAGCAGCTTCCCCACACTCCCCCTGCAAACACACAGGCTCCCACCTCCCCCCGCAACCCAGTGACCAGCAGCAGCCACAGCCAGGGTGCCTGGTCCTGTCTGTGCCCCTAGACATGACCAGATTAAAGGAGCATTTCTGGAGATCACCAGGATTTAAGCATCTGGAAAATGCTGCTCCCCCTTCCCAGTGCTCCAGCAAAGAGGTGGAAACCTCTAAGAACCCCCCTCCAGTTTCCACATTTCTCTACATCTAAAGAATAATTAGGCACCAAAATCCCATTGGCACGGAGCAGAAGGTGGGCAGCACATTTCTTTGGGCACCTTCAGCAGCCCAAGGCTGGGGCAGTGGCTGAGGGGTGAGCTCAGGGGGCTGCTCATCTCCAGCCCCTCCCTCTCCCCCACCAGACAAGAGCTGGCAGCATCCAAACCAAACCCTGCCAAGAGCTTGTTACTCCCCGAGCTCCGTGCAGGGCAGCAGCAACGAAGGGAATTGTGAAGGGGATATACAGGGGATATACAGCTCATGTCTCAGAGATTCAGCCTCAGATTAAAAAATACCCCTCTCTGCTCACTTGCACATATTTATTCCGTGCTTATGGCTTGGAGAGCAGAGACCTTCTGGTGTAAATTACTTGCCTGACCTTTCCTGGGTGGTGACTTTACAGCTGGCTGCCCACACCTCTAATATAATTTCATTTCCCCATCCATCATCAACACCTGCTGGTGGGACTGTCACCTTCCACCAGTAACGGTACTGGTGCTGCTGCCACCCAAGGTTGTGGCCGTGGCTGGGCAGAGGGTAGGCACAGAAGATATTGCCACATTACAGCCCTGGACTGTGCAGGACATGAACAAGGACTTTGGACATTATCAGTCAGACCTGTGAGCAAAACACCTCTGGTGTCCTCTCCTCCTCATCCCTTGCTCACACCAGAACGAGCAGCACAAGCTGCTGAGGCTCCTGCTGAGCACAGCGGGGGACAATCCTATTTTTCCATTTCTTTTTCCTACAAGATCTTACTCCACGTGGCCACCCAGGGCCCAGCCCTCCAAGGCCACCAGCCCAGCGCAAAGTTCTGCTCTCCAGGCTCCTTCTTGGTCATCCCTTCTTGCATTTCCAGGAATGTGTCCACAGGAGCCTCCCCACAGCCAGAAAAGTGCCCAGGGCAAGAACTGGCTGCATTATTTCCCATCTGGAGCTGCCCTTGCTCAAGAGCACCCTCCTCTAGTGCAGCACATCCGAGCTATTCTCACTATGCAATTAAAACTGCAAAGAACTTCATATTAAACCCAGCCTGTTTTAAAAACAATGTCACTGCTCTTTACAACAGCCTCCAACAGTAGATTTCTGTGGGCTAACCAGGCATTTGCTTTATTTCACTCAATCCCTTCTCAGCTATGCTTAAATACACTTAATTATTACAATGGTGGCCTCTGCCTGCCTTGCCCAGGACAGCAGCTCTCTCTCCTACCTCTCCTCGGCTTGTAAAGCCAAACCCTGGAGCTCCCGAGCTGGCAGGAGGAATGCAGATCCCTACATGGCTCCGAGAGGCTGGGGCTGAGTCTCTTGTCAGCTTTAGAAAGCTCCTCTCAGCACTTAAGAATGGGCAGACTTAATTCAGGCAACTATTCCATCCCTGCAGACAAAGCAAACACGCTGGAGAGCACTTGGGGGACGGTTCCTCACACCCCCGTGGCAAGAGGGGAGGGAAAAGCCATGACCCCATCTCCTGCTCTTCTGCCAGATCCCAAACCCTCCTGCAACTCCTTATAAGTTCAGACTTCACAGATGCCTGGGAGCAGAGATGTTGGCTGCAGCTGCACCACGTCTAACCCATATGTGTGGGTAAAAGCTGGGGAGAGACAGAGAAGGTGCCACCAAAAAGCTTCTAGTGCTTTGGATAAAGAATTTACACTCCTGGGAAGAGAGGAAAACAACCTTCACAGGAAAAGCCATTTCTGGGCATCCGTGCATGTGGCTGCCCTAAAAAGTGTCTGAAAAGCCCATTAGGCTGATTTGACAGGAGGAAATACACTGAGCCCAGAGCAGCCTCCCCGTTCATTCACCATCTGGGCAGCGAAGAATTCCGTTTATAAAAAGGGTTGGATGAATCATACAGAGAGCTGTGCTTAAAGAAAACCTAATTATGGGCAAAATTCACCCCTTTGGTGCACACAGCCTGGACCCACACCCATAAGAACCACATGTGAGTGTCAGAATGGAGAGCAGAGCCCATCCAGCCCAACATTTCGTTGCCACCACCAGTTCCAGCAGATGAGTTACTGGAGGGTTACCTACAGAGCCTGCCAGGCAGCCCCCACCAGCAGCACACCCAGAGCAGTCCCAGCAGCTCAAAGAGGCTCCTCATCACAGGAGAACTCCACAAACCCCCTTGCCTTGGTTCCAGCCCGCTGAGCACAAGGGCTGCTGGCACCAGGAGCCATTGAGATCATCGCTCTTGTGAGGAGAAGACAACGGCCAAAGTTTTCAGTCTGGTCATTTTGAGGCTCTTTGGAACGTCCCCAGGAAGCTCCTGGTTCTTATTTTCAGAAGACTCCAGTCCCTTTAAAAGAGATCAAGCAGAAGACCAGAATCTGAAGCTCCAAACCACCACTGAGGGGTCCTGCCTTGGGAGGAATTAGCTTAAAAAAAAAGCCCTCAGCTTGTGTCTTTAGGCAAAAATTAACCAGGATGAATTTGTGCTAAGCAACGACTAACTTCCCAGACTGATGTGGCTGCTTTTTAAAGCACTTTGTGCTAAATGTGCTGTGGGATATTATATTTTATATATATACACACAAATATATAAATAAATACATGATATCTATGATATATATAATGGACGTTACAAATATATATATAATATACTATAAATATATATAAATAAATACATATAAATATATGTATTGACACAGACATTCAGAGAACACTTAAGGCCTGCATGTATATATTTTGCTACTGGTTGCAGACTGTAAATGTTTTCCAGTCATATGAAAACATGGGAAAAATCCCCCCAGAGTTGCCTGCAGCCCCTGCCTATAACACATCACACAGGTCAGAGCCAGACCCCCCTATTGCAGCTGATTTCATCTTCCAACTATTCAATACCCACCCGAGTACAGTAGGTTACCCATTTATAGGTTTCTAATAAAAGCAAATCTCCCCTAAGTGGCTATTATGGGATTTCTCCCCTAGCCCAGGGNATATAACTTAAACCCCAAAGACTTTCAGGAATTCACACACTCCGTTGCTAAAGAAAATTATGCATTTATTTCCTTTTAAAAATGAACCGAAATACATCTTTAGGAAACATCTGCTTGTTACATTGAATACAGAGGTTTGAGACTGACTTATTTCCAAAGCATTCCTTCACAGACTCATATCCACATGCACCTTGGATCCTTTCCACATTCCCCACCGTAGTCACAATGTCCATAATAAAAAGGCCAACCTGGAAAGGCTTCAGACACTTGGACACTTGTAGGAACATCTGCAGATAAGAGCCCCTGAGGGGTCCCTTGGTTGCACCCAGGCAGATGTAGGCTGGTAAACCCATAAGGCACAGAACGAGGTACAGGGAACACGGGTTCTTCTTCTCCGGCAAGAGACTCAGTGACCTCTGCCCCCCCCGAGCCCAGGGATGGTGTTCACCTATCCAAGAGTGCTCTGATGACCCAAGGATTTGTATGTGCTAGGGTGGGAGTTAAAAAATTCAAGAAGAGAAGGCTCCAAGGGGACCTTATTGTGGCCTTCCAGGATCTTAAGAAAGCTGGGGAGGGAGTTTTTAGGGTGTCGGGTAGTGGTAGGACTGGGGGGAAAGGGTCAAAAGTAGAGGTGGGGAGATTGAGATGAGACGTTAGGGAGAAGTTCTTGCCCAGGAGGGTGGGGAGACACTGGCCCAGGTTGCCCAGAGAGGTGCTGGAAGCCCCATCCCTGGACATTTGGAAGGCCAGGCTGGCTGGGGCTGTGAGCAACTGCTCTAGTGGGAGGTGTCCCTGCCCATGGAACTAGATGGTCTTTAAGGTCCCTTCAACCCTGACAATTCTATGGTTCTATGGTTTCAGAACACACAAAGGCTCTTTTACGGGAGGGACGAAGCACACACCTCCCCAAACCCTTATCAAATGAATACAAAAATAAAAATAATCAAGTGGTATCTGTGANGGGATTTCTCCCCTAGCCCAGGGATAAGCAGGATTCTGGGCTTTAAAAAGAGCTCCAGTGGGTTGCACTGGAAAGTGACAAGTGAAGGGTGTCGAGGTTAAACCCCCACACCTTCTAATTACAGCTCCAGCAACCAGGGGAACAGTGGATCAAAGCACCCCTCACGCTCAGCACAGACACTGAAATCACCTCTTCAGCCTGAAGATTTCCTACTCACCTCCAGTTAAGCACCACAGGTAGTGTCTGGAAATACAAAGTCATTGACAACATCTGGAAAGAATTAATGCCTTATAAAAAAATACCTTTTAAATATAATTTAAAAATATATATATTTNGAACGAGGTACAGGGAACACGGGTTCTTCTTCTCCGGCAAGAGACTCAGTGACCTCTGCCCCCCCCGAGCCCAGGGATGGTGTTCACCTATCCAAGAGTGCTCTGATGACCCAAGGATTTGTATGTGCTAGGGTGGGAGTTAAAAAATTCAAGAAGAGAAGGCTCCAAGGGGACCTTATTGTGGCCTTCCAGGATCTTAAGAAAGCTGGGGAGGGAGTTTTTAGGGTGTCGGGTAGTGGTAGGACTGGGGGGAAAGGGTCAAAAGTAGAGGTGGGGAGATTGAGATGAGACGTTAGGAAGAAGTTCTTGCCCAGGAGGGTGGGGAGACACTGGCCCAGGTTGCCCAGAGAGGTGCTGGAAGCCCCATCCCTGGACATTTGGAAGGCCAGGCTGGCTGGGGCTGTGAGCAACTGCTCTAGTGGGAGGTGTCCCTGCCCATGGAACTAGATGGTCTTTAAGGTCCCTTCAACCCTGACAATTCTATGGTTCTATGGTTTCAGAACACACAAAGGCTCTTTTACGGGAGGGACGAAGCACACACCTCCCCAAACCCTTATCAAATGAATACAAAAATAAAAATAATCAAGTGGTATCTGTGATAAGCACTGAGTATAAAACCACGATGTCTGCCCAAGCACCGGGGTTGGTTTTCCACTGGAGTCTTTCAGCACAGGGTGTTTTCAATCTCAGAGAAGTGCTGCAGATCTTTCCATATTATTTTGGCTCCCCACTTCCCCAGCAGTATTAAACTTTGGCAGGCAGGGGATTTGCATCCATCGTTTCAGCAGAGATCTCTGGGTGCAGAATCAGCCTTTCGCTTGTATGGCCAGGATTAGTAAGACATTGCTGAGATCATCATGTATACGTTTCACAGCCAAAACAGCTATTAGTATTAAACAAGGAAAAAAAAAAAAGAGAAGAGCTGTAATCTGCAGCAAATATCCCTTTAAAAAGGACCCTAGGTTTATTTCGGAGGTAGTTTTAAAGAGGATGATCTTTGCAAAGAACCTCTACGGAGAAATTGCTGCTTAGAAAGTTTTCAACTGCATCAAAGTCCTAACAGGTCACGACTGTAGCGATTTCACACTGAGCAACTCACTCACTCTTCCACAAAAGTCACCCTAAAGCTTTCCAGCTACTCTGCTGTGAATCCTTGGGTCACCAGACAACTAGAGTTCCCATTCAAGCTGGATGGGAAGGACAAAAAACCCTAGTGAACAGCACCTGTTGTAGGCAGAAGGTCTCTAGAATCAGGTCACTGTTGTGAAACAAGCTTCACATCCAGCAGTTGGCCTTGGTGAGATCAAACCTGCCAAGAACTCAGCACCTGGGAGGGAGTCTGGCTGTGGTGCCGTGTTCCACGGAGAAGAATCATCCTTCCCTGTCCCACTGAGTTCAAAGAAAAACAGGTTTCTCCCTGCAACAGGAGACAGGCAGATAATATTTGGACCCTGGTGTAAAAGCATCTGTGAGCTCTGAGGCTCGTGTCGTGGCATTTGTTTGGATAAAGCTGCTGTTAAACCACACAGCCAAAAATGCAGACAAGAAACGGGGCACACTATTTACAACAGAGACTAACAGAGCAGTAGGACAGAGGGAACCTCACAAGGAACATTTTAGAACAAGTTTAGGTGGCTTTCCTCAGTCTGGCTGTAAACTCAAGTAATCCGCGTTTGTTTTGTGCTACCTCCCCAGGAGAATGTGGCAGAAGTTCCAGTGGAACCTCACCAGTGCTGGCAGGTCAACAAGAGTTACCACAAACCAAGAGCTGTTCTGTTCATCTATTTAGACCAGTTTAGCTTTATACCACCACTAACATTCCAACCAGCATCACAACTAATGACAACGATGGACTTCTGGCAATTTCAGGCCTCCTTAGTGTTTGGCTTTCCAAAAAACAAAGTGTGAATTTGAGATTTGACCTTATCTCAGTGAACACAGCCACGGTGACCACCAAAGGACACCATCCAGTGCCACAGCCTGTGGTGCAGCTCTCCATGCATAGCTGTGGGCAGCTCCAAGGCTAGAACTCAACAAGTTCAGTGCCTGCAGCAACGATCACAGAATATTAGGGACTGGAAGGGACCTCGAAAGATCCCCAGTTCTCTCCCAGATATGAGATTTCTTAGCTCACTTGGAGGGCTCTCCCAGTTTGGGAATACTGGGTAGTACTATTCACTGAAAGCAAACACTTCATAAGGAATATAGAGCTCAGTAATTGCAAACAAGACCAAAATATTCCCAGCTGTGTTCCCTGGATTGTGAAAAATCCTTCTCAATACACTGCAAATCTGCTGAGGGTGTTTCCTTTTCCTTCTCACCCACCGTGGCTACATAAAGACCAGAGGCCCAAACCAGCACGACAATCAACTATGCACTTGATTTTCCAACGTAGTCATCAGAGAATCATAATCTAAGAAAGGAAGATCCAGTCTGGAACCTACACAACTTACAATGGGCACCTCGTGCAGTCACATCACACTGAACACATTTTCTAGGTAAAAAGCCACGTTCTTGCCAGATAATTACTTTATCTGCAGTGTCACAGCTCCAGCCTTCAGGGAGATCTCAGTGTGAGCACCAGAGGCTGCCACATTAGAGTTTGCCTCACAGTGACCACTTCCCAGAAGCCACAGGACAATGATTATTCTACATCTGGCATTTTACAGATGAAAATGGCTTAGAACCAAGACCCTGTTTGAACAGCTCTGAGCACACCAACACTCTACTATCTCCTGCCAGGCTCCAGACAACACCATCACTTCATGGTCTCTCTATAAAGTGCTTTTCTATGCATCTTTCCTAACAAGCTATTGCTCCTGAAAGGTTCTTTTCTCCTCACTTGCCAGGTAAAAAAATGCATAGAAGGCAGAGGAGGAAGAAGATTGGACTTGATGATCCCAGAGGTCCTTTCCAACCATAATGATGTTTCTGGCTTCTGAAAATGTGCCACATCTATTAGAGATGCACTAAAATCAATGGTGCCTTCCACCACTTCCCCCCAGATCCACTTCCCTGATTCTCCAGTCAAAACAAAACCTCACTCAGCTGAGCAAAACACAACCTGCCAGTGCTGTGTCACCATGAAGTGACCCATGACCACTCCAGACACGCTGGTAGCACTTGGAGCTGCACGGATAGAGGCTAGACTGTTATTTTAATATCATCACCCAGCTTATTGAATTGACACTTGTCAAACAAAAGAATTCAAAACAGCCACGTACACGAGAACCTCCCTTTCAACAACAGCCCTGGAAAGCTTGGAGCTTTGGCTCTGTCTTTTTGACTTGTTGCACAGGCCCCCACCCTACATTTCAGCAGTGCCCTAATTAATCAGAGCAGAGGAGAAAATGCAGGAGGGGCTTGTGTGGACACGTGGTCACCTCATCTTAAAAATCACCCCGATAACACCTTAGTTTGTACACGGAGAGTCTCCTTGGTTTAACATTAAAAACCTGCTACAGAGAAACTCATTAAATTCGAAACCTCCTGTTGGTAAAAGCTCTAAATGGTATTGAAAAGTGTGTTCAGGCACCTGGCAAGAGATCAGATGTTTCTGTAAATGGACCCGGGCCATGTGGCTGCGAGAAGCAACAACCCAAAGGGGCTGTGCTGTTGTCATTACAGGTCACACCTTCTCCTGCTCTGGGAAGATAAAGGGGGAGGAAATACAAGCTCATATATGAGAAAATGTAGGTGTCTCTCTCTCAAAGACCTGAAGGAACACGATTAAAAGTAAAGCAATTCTTCCCACAATGTTTTTTGATTTGGAGCCACCAGTTCTTGCACCTCGTCAATCTTTCCTGGTATTTCACAGACTGTGCTTAGATTTCAGAGCATGCTTCCAATTATGCATTTTCTAGTTAGTGCTGGGCCTTAAAAACTTTGCCTTGTCTGATAGGGGAGGCATGTTTGCTTCTGGTTAGAAGAGCTCCATGGAATTCACTCTACACACACACAAAAAAAAGAATTTTTAAAATGACCAGAATCTCAAACATGTACATAAACCAGCTCTTTCAAGTTCAACATTTTTGTTTTGGGAATAACGTAGTTAAACAAACACACACCCCCCTGGCAGCACTGATGATGTCAATCTGAGCTCCAAAGAAAGACATAATTGATTCATTAGCCCTGAACAAACTGGCCCATGCTTGTGAGGGACCAGTCCTGAGCTTGAATTCCCAGCTTTCCATAGACTTTCAAGGGAAATGGCAAGGGTACCGAAGTACATAGTTTTATTTAGTTATCTCCTGGGTTTCATGGTATTTCTATGCTCCTTTGGAAAAAAAAATAAAATACTCAGATGATAACATTCCAACACCAAATTCCTTTGGTGTCTACATCCCATGGTATTTTTGAAAGATCTCAGTCAGGATAGATAAGGAAGAAGCAACGCAGAGAAATAAAATTCTTCAAACACAAGTTAGCAATTGGCAAGTTCCTAATGCATTACATGAACACCATTGTGCTTTTGACAAGAGATGTAAAAACTCTCCCCGGAATAAAAAGAGTTCAGTTGGAGATTAACTGAAAATAAAGATTTTAAAATCAATTCCCCTTGCTGTCTTAGGCAAAAGCCCCTGTTAAACCGTCCTGATAAGAAAGAGCTGGATTTTCAGAACAGCATTAACTAGCACAACTGTTGTTTGAGCTGATTCCCAGTCACACCCCGTGCACCATGTCAGGAGTGAAACTGGATCCCTTAGCCCTTTAAGAACGTATTATTGTTGACTGAACTTTTTATATTCAAGATTTAGCCTTTAATAAAAAGTAAACCCATTAAAAAACCTCCGCATTGAACTTCCTTGCACGTTCTGAGCAAAGCCACCCAAACCCAGGCTGGCTGGTGGCAGCAGGCAGCGCTGTGCTAGCTGACCAGCTTGGGCAGCACAGTGCAGAGAGGGATAGTGCCATTGGAGTCGGGGGCCAGGTTGGCTCGGAGCTTGCTGGCCACGCCAACCACGGGAGGCAGCTTGGAACCCACAGCTGGGAAGGAGCTCGGATAGCCAGAAATCCGCTTATTGGCGGTTTTGTCAGCGCCGGGCGGCTTGGGCGTTCGTTTACAAATCCAAGGGTGCCTCAAAGCTTGACTCGGAGTCAGGCGGGAGGAAGGATCCCAGCTGAGACACTCCTTTAAGAACTCTATGAACAAGGGGTCGTCGCAGCCTTTCAGGGCTGTCACCCAGTCTTTGTTCCCTGGAGCACCTCGGATTTTGCCGCGGCGCGAGCGGCTCCCGTTCAGGGTCACCCTCCCATCCGTGTGTGTAGTCACGGTGCAGTAGCGAGGGTGACCCTTAGAGTTGATGAAGTTCTTGGCTCGCTTGGATTGATCCAAAAGCTTCTGAGGTGGCATTCCAAGCAGTTCCATCATGCAAGCCAGTTGGTCTCCCTCGTCCTCTCCAGGAAAAAGAGGGTATCCAGTCAATAGCTCCACCAGGATACAGCCAAAACTCCACATGTCTATGGGCATCCCATAGCGACTGCCCAGAATT
Source organism: Brachypteracias leptosomus (assembly GCA_013401335.1). Taxonomy (NCBI): domain Eukaryota; kingdom Metazoa; phylum Chordata; class Aves; order Coraciiformes; family Brachypteraciidae; genus Brachypteracias; species Brachypteracias leptosomus. The sequence continues at coordinate 1,249,387 of VYZX01024217.1, forward strand.
ACCTCTGGTGCCCGATAGAATCGGGACTGAATGTATGTGTAGACTCTTTGGTGCTCAAAACAGCTGGACCCAAAATCTATCACCTTGATTCCACTCCTCCCTTGCTGTTTTAGGAGGATGTTTTCTGGCTTCAAGTCACAGTGTATGATTTTGTTTCTATAAAGAGCGTCCAGACACTGCAGTATAGAGTGAGCAAACTTGCGTACCAACTGGATACTGAAGCCCTGAAACTTATTTCTCTTAATCAGCTCGTACAGGTTCATACTCAAGAGTTCAAAGGTCATGCAGATGTGGTTCCGAAAGGTGAAGCTTTCCAGCATATGAATAACATTCATACTGCCTGTTTTATCCTGCTTCTTCAGGTGCTCCAGAATCCGGATTTCTTCCGCTGCTTGGCGGTGGAACCTCTTCTCGTTGCGAACCATCTTTAAGGCCAAGTGTTGGTGGAGTTTGTGGTCGTAGACTTTAGCAACTTGTCCAAAACTGCCCTTGCCAATGATTTTGAGCACCTCATACCGGTAAGCCAGGTGGTCATGGGGCACGTGAATGTAGCTGCCTTGGTCGTCATCATAACCTCCGTTGTTGGGACCACCAATGACTCCTTGCCTCTTTTTTGCAGCTGGACCCACAAAGTAAATTTCAGAAAAATTAAATATCTCTTGCTGCTCATAAGCAGATAACTGATGCTTGTACTGTTTGACAGCTTGCTCTGGAGCTTGGGAAATGGCTTTATGTGCTTTTGAGGAACTACCACCAACTTTAGAAGTGCTGATGCTCTCTGTGCTCTTATCTTTTGCCAGGGAAGGAAGAGCTCTTTCTGAAGCAGTAATTCCAGCAGACTGAAGAGTGCTGCTCCTCCTGTTGCCAGAGTCCTCAAATAATTGCTCCACTTTGACCTGACTTCCAGAGAGAGGGTGATCCTTCATTGTGAGTTTGTTGCTAGAAACCTATAGGTGGGAAAAAAAAGAATTAAAAAAGCTTTACTTTCTCTTTTAAAGCATAATGAATAAAATCAATAGCATGTTTACTGAAAGGGTTGTCAGGCACTGGAACAGGCTGCCCAGGGAGGTGGTTGAGTCACATCCCTGGAGGTGTGTGTAAGAGATGGTAGATGTTGCACTTAGGCATATGGGTTAGTGGTGCTGACAGGGCCAGGACTAAGGTTGGACTTGATGATCTTGAAGGTCTCTTCCAGCCGAAACAATTCTATGATTCTATGTAAACCCAAACCAGGAACATCAACAGGGTTTGCATTTCTATTAGGAACCAATATAAAATGCTGGGCCTAAACTACAAGCTGGCTATAGAAGGGCACACAAAGAGAACACAACCCACTGAAACAAGCACTCACACAAATGTAGTGTCCTTTCAAGTCCATAAAGGGTAAACCCGAGGCAGCCCAGCACTCAGCCCAGGACACAATACCTATCCCTATGAGTATGCACACAGTCAGCAAACAGCCAGGGGAACAGCTAAGTTTAGCTTGAAACGTGGGGGCAGCAAACACAGCCCACCACAGATGCAACCTGCACCTGTCTGAAACATGCAGCAGAACAGGAACGAGCAGAGAAGTGTCAGGAAACATTGCAAGGACAAGTGGGCCAAAGGAAGACAAAGAAACAACAGCAGGTGACATCAGGCTGGTGTAACCAAGCTGAGAGAGGAGCAAAAGGATGACAGAGCAAGAGAAGACACCATATTTGGTTGGGGTTTTTTTTAAATGGTGTTTTCTCTTTGAAGGGAAAATACCTTCATATCCACAACTCCCCCAGAAATCAAGATAGCTGCGCAACCACCTTAATACAGACTTGGAAGCCTTGAATAACCCAGAATCTCTCTCAGTTGACAGTAGGCTGTAACCACTGCCTCTTACTGCCATCTGTTAAAATATTTACATCTGAAATGAATGCGTAGAAGGTGAGAAAAGCACTGTGAAATTTTTCAAGCTTGTCATTTTTACAATTCAGTCAATGCTGAACTCCCTAGAGCTCAGTTCCTCACTAGAGCAGCAGTTATTCCCCTCTCCTACTCATGGACACTCCATGCTGATCTGACAGACAGCAGAGAGGTGTTGTCTTACCCTTGTGCAACACTGAAGAAGCCGTGGCTAGAGGAGCAACATCTGTTTTCCATTTTGTCCTTTAATCTAAAAATAAAGACTGGAGACACATGCCAAACCCAATCCCTGAAAACCAAAATAACTACACAGGAATCAAACAAAAAAATATAAATAAACCTGCAGATCCACAGCAGTAAAACCAGATTCCTTTTTAGTTACATACAATCCAACATCTCGGTGCAGCCAGTAAATAAGGGAAGTGAATGTTCTCGCCAAAAACAACTACACGCACCTCTTAAAAGAGTCAGTTTGGTGGTGCTGCCTTGAAATGTTGGCTCTTGCTCACCAGCCCCCCAAAATGGGCTTTTCCTGCAGCAGTCTGTCCTTATCAATAGTGATCAGGGGCCACTGGGTATATCCTAAGTCCCACTGCTCTGTGTCCTATCATCCCCCAAACGCAGTGTTCTGTAAGAGACACACCCTCTCAGAAAGTCTTAAAGAATAAAAACAAAGCCCAACCCTGGTAACTTGGAGCAAACGCCTTTTTCTTGGAGTCTGCCTGAACCTCTGAGATAAGAAAGACACATTTTCAGAGCTGCCTAAAAGGCTATCCAGTCCAGCAGGCTCAAACAGCAAGTTTACAAACAAACAAGAGAACACAAGCACAGAACAAGGTTTGCACTTGTTTGTTTTGTGAAGTTTTCCAGGGGGGCCAGAAGAGAGAGGAAAACAAACCAAAACAAGCCTGTCCTTGAGCAGAAATCTTATTTTCACCTTTACAATAAAAACTCGGTATCATTCCCACACAGGTTTCAATTGTACACACAACAGGAGCAGCTTTTTATTGCTTTATCACAGAATAGGCACAACTGCACCTCTGCAGACAGACAGACAGACAGACAGAGGACATGGCCATGGTGGTGTGTGTCAGCAGGGCTCTGTGGAGCAGCCTCCTCTAGATGAATGAATTACCCACCAAGGCTTCAAAATGTGCTGTTTACTACAGAAATGTCTTTCAAGTATTTGATTTCCTAAAACCTAGAAGCACAGTCTGAATGTCACCAGTTGCAGCAACACAATAACATGTGAAAGTCTTGCCAACGGGGCTAACCCGAAATACTCTCTACTCAGGAGCAACTCTGCTACTGCTGCTGCTTGCAGCAAACATTTTGTACCTTGGAATCCCTAAATAAACATGAAATCCATTATTCCATTTACCCTGGAGCTATTTCTTAATGAAGCAATCACAGCTTTGGATCTCACACCTGACTCAACAGCCATTCAGTAGCAAGGACTCAATTTTCCTTCTTCGAGGACTACTGAAATCATTTGCCACCTGACCAGACACAAATATAGATCAATCTTAACTTGAACTCAGAGGAGCCACACTCAAAGTCAGATGACTCCTGGCTAACATCAGCTTTCTTTCCACAGCTTTCTTGTACAAATCACACGCTGCCCAGGTCTTGTATTGATAAAGTGCTCTGAGCAGCCACGAAATTAGACTGACAACACCAGTGGCACCCTGGTGAAGATCTTCACAGGCTTACAAAACCTCCTTTTAATTGAGAAGGAAACACCTAACCCAGCTCCCCCACAATTGGTTTTGTAAAACTGCATCAGTTATTTTCTGAATGCTGGATTAAACTCACACATTCTCAAAGCTAAGATGGAAACAAGGGACATCTGCAGACACCAAAACTCTTTGATTCTCACATAATATTACATCGTAGGGCAAAAGTCTTGCAAGAAGGAAATCAAGTATCACTTAATTCCAGATACTTTCCCATTAATTCCATCCTACATTCTCATGATTTCCATCCTTGCACACTTCATCTCAGTCCTGCTCGTGAGGCTCCACTAAGGTTGTACTTTTTTGATGCGTCATCACAGCAAACCCAGGCATTTTATAATCCTTAATCTTGCCTTAACAAGTTCACAGGCTTGATGGACAAAATGCAGGTGAAGAACAAGACACACCAGTGAAACAGAATACTCATAGAATTATATCTGTATTTAAGTGGATAGTTCCATTCTACTCATCTCTGCTCAGTTATGAACAACTGAAGTTACACTATGACTTACACCTTCCAGTTTAAAAGTTCCCATGTCCCTGCAAAAGAAAACCAAACCAACTCACCAATCTTCAAACTCTGCTACTCAATAAATTTCTACATTTCTTCTGCTCTCCCTCAACATTGCCAGAAAGGGAAAACACAGACACGTTCTACTGAGTTTGCTCAGTGAACAGCACAGACCACATTAATTACTAATACCTGTTACCATCAATTCCCACAGGTGATGACTTTCAAATACAGATACTTAGTGAAATGTCTATTTTCACTTTTAAGAGGGGGGGGGTGTTTTAAGCTCAATCTCCTTCACTTCTGCCAGAATTCAACAAGAGCCAAAACACATTTAAAAAGCCATAGTGAGGTCAGATCACTGCACAGCTGAACATGGCCACTACTGCTCCACTGGATCAATCCAAGGCCACATCTCCTACCTCCACATCTGCTGGGGAAACAGCGCTGGGGAAGAATCACACGTTAACACCCTCAGCCCGTAAAGAGCTATTTTGGTAGCAAACGAAGTGACAGATAATGCCAAAGTTTTCAGAGGAGAAAGATACTTTTGTATGATGTTTGGCAGCCCTGCAAACCCACACTGAGCCTTCTGCTGTTCCCAAGCACTTATCTCTCGGAATTTTCATGAGGGAAACTAAAATGGGAATGTGTAAGAGGTAAAGCAGAGCATGTGTGGATGTGCAGACTCATCAACACACGGGCTGACAGGGCAGAACACTTCAGCCTTCTGTAAAAGTACTTTCTTGGTTCAAACATGAGCTGAGGATGGCAAGATTGGATCTCTGAGGCTGCCTTGCAAGTTCCACACTGGACAAAAATATCACACTGGTTTTGTGCTTAGTAAAAGCACACAGTTAAGAAGCCACTACAAAGATGCAACATCCAAATTTTAAAATTTATTCTCCACTGGGAGATATTGAACTCCTTGGTAGTTCTCACTGCCACACAACACAACTTGGTGAAGACCCAGATGACTTTAAAATACTCACGTTAGATCTTCCAAGGGAAGGAAGTCCCGACGGGCTGTGATCTTCATTTGTAGGCTCTTGGTACCTAATCTGGTCTATCCTCATGTAGGAGTCATATAATCCATCTCCAAACCTGGCTGGAAACGTCCCATACACAAACCAGTTAGTCACAACAGTTCATGTCGATACAGATAGAGACAAACGCTGAAATGATCTCACTTGGCACATTTCAGTCTCTAAGCTCATCAGTTCTTGTTTATTAAACGATCAAAATGATCAAACGATGAATGAATTTAAGCATGACTATATTTTAATACCACAACAGAGCGTAAAGCTCTTGGGAAACCTTAACTTGTGATACTTTTAATTTAGGGCTTCTCTTTTCTTAAATAAACTTTTGCACTGCAAACATCTCCCCAAGAAACATCAGCCAACCCCCTCCCCGTTTTCCCTTAAGCAGGATAATCCCGAACTAGCCTCAGGAGGACCACAGAAAACACTTAAACCACTTGATAGGACTATCCCTTAAAGTCGGTTATCCCTTAAAAATGATATGTGGGAATTACAGTTGGCAGATCTGCTGCCAGAGGAGGGAGGGAGAGGCCGTCACTGCTGGAAAAAAGCAGCGTTTAAACAGCACGGATCCTCACCGGGGGTCGGCACTTTGGCCAAGGGGAGAAAGCACCGGGGCAGCGGGGCCAGCCCCGCTCCTCACCCACCACCGGGGAGGCCCCGGCGGCCTCCTCAGCCCATTCCCACCCTCCGGGGCCCCGCAGCCGCCGCCTCACCTGCGCCGAGGGTCGCCTCCGGTTTCCTGCCCAGCAGCATGGTGGTGGTGGCGGGGAGGGGCGGCCTCCATCCCCCGCCGCCGGGCCCCGCTCCGCCGCCTGCCCGCGCTCCGCCGTCCAGCGCTGCCGCGGCNCGCCGGCCCGGTGCCGGTAACCGGGAGAGCTTCTTCCTCTTGGACACACACACACACAAAAAAAACCGTTAAATTTTTAAATCCGTATCCAAATCCTGTCGGTTTTCCTGCCCGGTTCTCGCCCCTTTCCCCTCCGCCCCAGGAGAGCCCCTCTCAGAACAAAGCATTGGGGAAAAGGCTCCGTTAGGAGAAAACCCACCGATCCCGGGGGGGTCACGGCAACCGTGTGGAGGAGGCCGAGGAGCACGCCGGGGGGACCCCCGGGACGGGGGGCGCAGGGGAAGTGGAGCGGGTCGGACCGGGCGAGGCCGCGGGGAGGCGGTTTCCACCCGGACGCTTTTGTGGGACGGGACCGGCGCCATGGCGGCTGCCGCGGCGTGAGGGAAGCGCGGCGGCGGCGGGGCCGGGGCTTGGGCCCGCCATGTTCTCCAAGGCGTTCCGGGTGAGATCCAACACCGCCATCAAGGGGTCCGATCGGTGAGTGCCGGGCCGGGGTCGGAGCCCCTCACCACCCCGAGGCCGCGCTCCGCTGACGGGAGCGGCTCCATCCCGCCCGCCGCGCTGGGCCCGGCCCGGTGGGCCCCGGGAGCGGCGGTGCTGGCCTGAAATCGTCACGGGTCGGGGTCGGGCTCGGTGCCGCGCAGGAGGAGGCGAGGGCAGCGGCGGGGCGAGCAGCGGCCTCCCCGGCTGAGCCCCCGCAGGGATCCGGGGGCTCCTCTCCCCCTGCCTCGGTGCCAGGTGTGACCTCTGGGTCTCAGTGGAAATGGGCTTTTCGATTGAAGATTCTGCCGTAATTAAACCAGATTTAAATGAACCGTTATGTCCAGGCCTAGCTGATCCCTCTTTACTTCTATGACCTTGTGTAGCAACACTGAGCTGACTCACTGATCTTTTAGATTCACTTGACACTTCAGTGAATGGCCACACAAACCCCCCTGCTGCCCATCACCATGTCTTAAAAATGCACTAAAACTGGGGGGAGAGGGAGATGTGGCTGCACCCCTGCTCCTCTGAGCCAGAGCAAGCCCAGCACTCCCAGACTGGGGCTCAGGAGCTCTGAGCAGTGATGAAATCACAGCACAAACGAGGCAGAGACAGCAACAGGGGCTGTAACAGATGTTTAAGGAACAATATGAGCAGGACAAGCATAATTGGCCTTTTCCCAGTATTCTTCCAGTATGCAACTGTCTCATTTGTAAACCCAGCACAGAAATGCTTCAAATGATCTTCTGTGAACAAGTGGGAATCTGATGAACTGCCAGCTAGGGATTGTTTTGAGGAATGCTCTGGACAGCTTAGTGACACATTTGTGATTTTATCCTTACAGGAGAAAACTACGAACTGATGTTGCAGCAGCTTTTCCTAACCTTAGTGCTGAACAATTGACTGAGTTTATTCCAAACAAGGAAGAGCTTAATGTCATCAAAATATACTCTCACAAAGGGGAGGCTCTCACTGTTTACATGAACAGCAAGAACCCAATCCTGTTTGAAATTGAGAAATCTCTGTATCCAACAGGTATGGGGAATGGACTGGAATACTTACTGGGGACCAGCCCTCCCCTAAAGATTTCCTTGTGTCTGTCTGAAGTTCTTACCCTGTCACTATAGTATCTGTAGACTTCATAATCTCTAGTGTATCTGTTCTATGAACATCTTTGAAAATTAGTAGCATTTCTGTATTCTTTCTGTGAAAAGGAAAGGTTAGAAACTAGGAAAAAAGTCCTTTAAGTCACAGTTTTCCACCTTAGCCCCTTTTGTCCACTGCAAGGTGTAACTCCAAGCAGCACGATGTCCACTTCCAGGCAACAAATCTCTCTGATACTCTGTGCTTTTATTCTTCCCATACCCAACAAATCCTCCCTGTTGGAGTAGTATTTTAGCTCAGTGTCCTTTATTTAAGAAAAACAATGCAAACATTTATCTATGTCCTTTCTAAAAATTCACAGAGCTTGAATTAACCAGTTTATTTTCCCCCATCACCTCTACTAATTATTGTAGGATTGTTCTGACCAGATTAAATGATTACTTGAGTAACAGGAGAGTGTTTAGTTGTGATTAGTATTGTGCTGCTTAGTCTTAAAGAGGGGAAGAAGCAACAGCTAGAGGAGCTTTTAATGATGCATCTTTAAATCTGGTTCTGTTTTGGGACAGTGTACACCCTGTGGCTCTACCCAGATCTTCTCCCTGCTTTCTCCACATGGCCCCCTGTGCTCCAGAAACTAGCAGGAGGAGCAGGTAAGAGACCAGAACTTTGTCACATTGTGCTGCAAAAGGGAGTTGCTTTCAGGGTGGTTTTGATGTTATCTCCCCCAGTGGCAAAAATGTACCTGAAACAAAACATATAAAGAAATAAATATTCAAAAGTAATTTGTGGTGACGTCCTAAAAAAGGAAAATAAATGAGCTGTACAGAAGTTTGTGAAGGAAAAAAGTAGGTTAAACTGTTTAAATGCAGGAACCTGCTCCATGAGGGAGTCTTAGATTTGGAATTATCTTCTCAGGGTGATCAGCAGCTCTGAATTGGGACACACAGGTGTCTGTGTCATTGGCCTGCCTTTGGTGTAACTCCCCTTTGCTGCTCCCTGCCAATTCAGAGGTGAACTGCCTTGTCCTAGGGAAAAGAAGTGAGTTTATAGTGGAGCCCACAGCTGTATCCCTGCCAAGTAAACTGGGGATTGTGCAGGTGAGGTTGGACTTGAATTCCTGGGTTACTGGCTCTACCACCTCATTAGGGATCAGGACTAACCAGGAAGGAGCCTATTTTCTGGAACCTGCTTTGGATGCAGTTCAGACTCAGGAGAATCAGGTCTTTATAAACTTTAAATTGCTGAACTGCTCAAGCAGAAAAAGATTAAAGTGCAGCCCCTGCAGCCATTGTCTGTAAATGGAAGTGTGCCTGTAGGCAGAGCCATCTTTGTTCCATTACACACGATCTAAAGCAGAACTCAAATCCCTCTGTTTACTTGGTTTGCTTTTGGGGAGATAAAGTGCTGGGATGTGTAGCTGTGAGAGGCATCCCAGCAAGCCCTGCTGCTGACTTCACTGACCTAGTTTCTGGGGAAAAAAAAAAGTCTTGCTAATGGGGGAAGGACAGTGATGAAAGAGGGCTGCAGGTCATTCATCTCCCATGGCAACCAGGCTACCTCTGGGTAGGAGCCAGAGATAAGAAGCTGGCCAGGGAGACAATGGCCAACAAAGGCAGAGAGGAGAGGTAGAGCCAAAGAAGAGGAAGGGGTGAGGCTGACAGTGCTGCAGATGTGGAGGGAGGCAGCAGATTTAGGAGCAGTCAGCTCCAAAGTGAAGTGAGACAGGGCTATTTGTGGTCTCTGTTCTGAGAATTCAAGTGTCTGCTGCCTGCCCTTGTTATTTGCATACCACACACACCCCACTTACCTCCTCACCTTAAGGTCTTTGTGTGATTTCTGTCCCCAGAGATGTGGAGCTTTTGCTGCAATTGTCATTCTAGATTTGCTGAAAGTTGTTGTGACAGCAAAGAGGAGAAAAAAATTTATCTGACTTCTTTGGCATGCACATTAAATCTCTGATGCTGAGGAACAAAAAGTGAGGTGCCTTCAAAAGCAAACTGTGGAGCACAGGTCAGTCCATGAGGCTGCACACTCCAGACAGTTACAGCTGCTGTGAGGCAGAGCAGATGCTCTCTACATCATTTGGTGGTGACGTGGGGCATGGAAAATGTTCTTTACTCACATGCCAGCCTGTTCCTCCTGGGCTTGGAAAGCAGAAGGAAGCACACAACAGGGTGTCCTGTTTCTGAGGAGATGGTTCATGCTGCTTCCTCCTGCTGAGGAGAGTTCACAGCTGAGTGCAGCAGTTGTGTCAGATCCAGGAGGGTTGGAGCAGCAGATTTTGGGCAGTTCTCTCTTCAGGGAGAGAGCTGCTGTGATAACCCACCCTTGGGACAGGGGAGAGCACATCTCTTTCCCTGTCATTTCCATGTCTCTAGGCTGGGAGCTCCTACTTCTCTGTTAAGAACACTCCTCCCTTGGGGCTGAGCACACTCAGCTCTTAGTATTTTGGGATGTGCCCAGCACCCTTGAGAAGTGGATCCCTTACTCCACAGGGTGGTAGCAAGCAGCTCTGCCTTACTAGGAGAAACAGACTCATGTTGTATCTGGCATGTGCTCAGCTATTAACCGGCTGGGGTTTTTGCTGAGTAACAGGAGGGGTGGGGGTGGAGGAGGAGGAGGTGCCTGAGCCTTTCATTGAGAAATGGATGCTCTTTATTCTCTTCCCCAGACCTGATGCTGCCAGGAGTCGTGGTGCCACCTTCTGGCTTCCCTCAAGTAGAGCGGGGCACGCTCTGTGCTGTCACCCTCTTGGGAAACAGGTACAGAGGATCCTCTATTCCTGTCTTGTCTTAGCTTCATTGCATTTTTAATCTCTGGGTTCTTTACAGGAAGGCTCTGGGGGTTTGGAGGAAATAAAAGCAGAGTTGTTCTCCTGCATTTGATGCACTGTGGACCTAAACAATGGAAAATACAGCAGGAAAAAAAAAATCCACTTCAGTTTTTGTGGTAGGATATTTGAGCTCAGGTGGGGAGCTTTGCAGACTGGTTCTTTTGGACCTGTGGGGGCACAACTGGTAGATTTGGTTTGAAATAGTAATTTTTTTTTCTACAAAAGACTATTTCACACTGTTTTCTTTTTGTCTGTGAGGAAATTCAGAGCAAATTCAGAGTTTCTCTCCCCCCCGCTAGTCTCTTTTGGCAGTGCACGTGCTTCTTGCACTTTAATAAAGTGAAGAATTCATCAGTGCACAACCTTCACTCCAGTACCACAGCTGCACACGTCCTGGGGACCTTTTATACATGCCAGAAAGATAACCAGAAAACACCTACCTGCTTTAAAAGTGCAGGTTGTAAAGAACAAGGACACCCTAAAAGAAATTCAGTGTATCCCAACAGCACAGTGTGTCTTTGCCCTTGTGGCAGAGTGTGTTTGAGCTGTCCCTGCTGTAACACTCCCTCTGTTCCAGAGCTCCAGTAGCAGTTGCAGTTGCCACTATGTCCACCTCGGAGATGCTGGAGGCTGGGATGAAGGGGAAGGGCTTTGCTGTGCTGCATACATACATGGATCACCTCTGGTGGGTATATTCCAGGCCTTTGGTAAAGTTCCTATGCATCTACTGAAATCAGAATCTGTGCCCCAGGAAGTTTAATGTCAGTTCAATGTACTGAGTTCTTTGGGGATGGTTTGGATATGACCATTATTAAGGTTTCAGCTGCATGTTTCAGATGACCTCAGTTTTCTGACAGAATTAGGTGTCCCTCCTGACATCTGTCCATTATCTATGTATTGGAAATGGATAGATATATAGTCATTCACTTGATTCACTTCCTTCAACCCAAGGGTAGTTATGATAGAAATGAAGCCAGAACATCCCTGGTACCCTGGTTTTAGAAAAAACCTTGTTCTATAAGAAGTGAACTTTGAATCATTATTACTTAAAACCAGCCAGTGGTGCCAGTCTCCACCAAATGAGTTGCTCTACATTTGGATTCAACTGATCTGCTCAGTTTTAAGATTCATGAGGGGAATATAGAGGTTACAGAGGAAGAGTTAAAACTAAATTTTACAGTTTTAAGAATGCAGAAAAAGGTCCGTGCAGCTGCCAGTGCCTTTTGTTCATTGCCCTGTGGGTTCAAAGCAGCAAACAGAAAGCTATGTTATGCTTTTTCTTCCTTTTATAGGGAATATGGTGACAAATCTTATCCTCCTACCTTAGCTCCCCTGGTAACAGATCCTGCTGGAAAGGAGAGTGCTGAAGATGAGGAAGAGGTGAAGGGGAAGGAGCCTGTGGCTGTTGGTGAGCTGAGCCTGCAGGAGAACAGTTGTGCAATACTGATGGGCAAGGAGGAACTTGAAGCTGTGGAAACAGCTGAAGATGCCAACACAGAGGTTCAGGAGGAAGCTGAAGACAGCAGGACTCCACAAGGTATTTGGGCACCAAGTAGAACCAAACTGTGCCCCTTTGGTTGGCTGAAGGTCACAGCCATGACCTAGATGACCCTGCACTGGTGACAGCTCCCTGTGAGAGCAGGCAGAGGCAGCTCTGTGTGCTCTGAAAGGCAGACTGCTCATGGCTGGCTTGTCCTCTTTTTTCCCCTGCAGAGCAAATGGATGCATTATTTAACCAGTGCTTTTTTCATGCCTTAAAATGCAAAGTGAAGAAGTCGGATCTCCCTCTGCTCACCAGCACATTTCTCCGCAGCCATATGTTCTCTTGCTGGTACGTGGGGAGAAGCTTGTCCTTGGATCTGCATGCTGGGCTCTGGGCTGGAAAACTGTGGAGGCTGAGCGTGATATTTAGGATGAAGGTTTTGGCTCCAGAGTAAAATTCAGTCCTTACCTAAGGTTATTGAAGATGATGCTCACTTCTTACACCAAATACTTTGATGTAAGGATTATCCAGACCAGGATATGCACTTGGGAGCTTGCTTGAGTTGGTTGACATTTGTTTCAGGATTGCTTAGTCACTTAAGTGGCTCTTTGCCTACCCACAGGAACGTCAGCACTAGTTTCACTCATCATGTTCTATTTATTAGCTGGTTTGAAGTAATTTTCTCTGTGATTTGTATTTCCGCTGTTGAGAAGCTTCTAGCATAAGTAGCAAGATTTAAGAAGAAATGAAGGGTGCCTTGTAACTAAAGAACTTTTACAAAATCCATTTGTAGCCCTGCTGGACAACAACTGGACATAAAGAAATCAAGCTATAAGAAGGTGAGATTTCTCTGCCAGGTTTTTTGCATTACTTTAAATAAGAAATGGAAGGAGAAAAAAAAAAGTTTTAAGTCAAAATTGTTCAAGTATTAGTAAAAGAAACACAAATAAACCTAGAAGCTGTTCTCAGAAACCAAGTTCTTTTTCTCAACTCTCTGCTCCTGTGGCATCCAGGGAGAGAAGTAATATTCTGGAAAGTAGGAGTATTGATCTGCTCTGAATGCAGCTCATAGTATCTGCCATGATACACTGGGATAGCTCCTAAAGGGCTCTCAGTTGGACAGTGCAGTTACTGGCAAGGAGAGGCCATTCCTTTTCTAAAGCTGTTAACCAACAAAAGGGAGACTTTTTAAAAGTTTTTCTGACTTGGCAAGTAACTTTGGGGCAGCGAGAAGCATATGAACAAGAGCTTGACTCCACCTTTCTGATTGTTTCCTTCAGTTCTCCAAATTCCTGCAGTGTATGCAGCACCAGAAGATCTTACAAGTGAAGGAGCTGAACAAAGGTGTGGAGAGCATCGTGGAAGTGGACTGGAAACATCCTGAGTATGTAGAATATTTTAGTCTTTAAAAGAGTTGGGAGTCTCTGGAAGAAGGGAGTGGAATCTGTTACTTCCTATTACCTATACTCTGAATTCCTCTTCTGGATAGCTCTAAGGAGCCCTCATTTCCTAATCTTAATATGCTACAGAGGTTTTATACCCTGCTTCTGTACAGCAGTGCTTATGTTTCCTGCTCTTGTGAAGCTCTCCCAGGTAAACTGTATTTTTTGAAGTCTAACAACAGTGTTGTGATGCCCACCTTTCCTTTCCTGTGAGCCATGCATTCATCCATAGAACCTGAGATTTAAAAGGGCTGTTAAATGAGATGAAAGCTGCATGTGGCTCTCTAGCCTTGCAGTGGGCGTGCAAATTTTCCAGCAAAAGAGCTTTGGAAATGTTCAGAAGGATTCGATTCATTGCAATTTGTTGCAGTGTTAAAATGACAAATTCCTGGCTTCCAGTTTGGATGCTAATAAAAGAGCTGCAGCATCAAGCCTGTTAGCAAAGCACATTCCCTCAACAGTGCCTTGATAGTTTGGGGGGTTTCCTTGTTGTTCTTGAGGCAGGAAGGTTTGAAACCCACCAGCTAGCTTTCCATGACTATACTGGCATGACTGGTTTATACCCTTCCCTTTTAAGCAGTATCCCCCTCCCCATTCCACCCGTGTGCTGGGACAAATCCTGGCTCAGCTTTGAAGTGAACCTACTAAACAATAACTCCAATAAAAAGATGACACAACTGCTCATAAACCTGCACACTCAGAATGTCAAATAGGATCAAGTCAAGCACTTTGCAGCATCAGAAAACAAAGTTATCATCTTCAATATTTTTTTTTAATTTTTTCTTGATGTGCACAAATTACTCTTATCCCCTCAGTTACTTATTCCCCAGTTCCTCTCTCAGTGTCTCTGTCTTTCCAAGGATTAGTAGTTACCTCATATCAGGAACATCTTATTCCTTCCTTCTGCACATTGGCACATTAGCTCCCTCTTGGAATTTCCCAGGGGCCTGAGGCTTCCTCTTATATAACATCTCCTTGGCAACTAATGGAGCAGAGAACATTGCTGTAGATAGAAGCAGATCTTCTCTTCTGTTTGGAAAGAAGCAGAATTACTTTGACTTTTTGCATTAACTTTTCCCTCATTAAAATTGGCCTTATCACCAGGAGACAGACACACACTCCCTGGTCTCTTACCTGCAGCTCCAGTCAATGAAGAGACTCCAGCTCCTGCTCTGATATGGTTCTTACTCCTCCCTTCCAGAACTGTCTTTTATCAGTGACCACTGAAGATTCATTTCAGCTCTTAAATGACTCTACATTTGTGGGGAGCACAGTTTTGGGTTGTTTTTTTTTAAATTTCATTCTAGTAATTCTATAGAATGGGGCAGCATCCTTTGAATTAATTATCTCTAATTATGTGAGTCAAATATTCTTAGAATAGCTGGAGAGATTCACTTTTTCCCCACCATATGGGGCTTCACTCTGAAAAGTGTTGAATTAAGGTGCTTATTTATGTATATCCTTGGAAACACATACAAGGACAAATTGAGTAATTGCAGCTAATGCTTCAAAATCCTTTCATCATGTCCTTTAATCCCCAGCCACAGGTCCCCCCTGCAATCAAATATATTTGGAGGAACTTCTGTGCTGTACTAGGAGGTTTCTGCAGCACTCTGCTAGGTTTTGGTGTCTCAGTGAGATGGAATTGATGTTCCAGCCCCTTTAATCACACCAAATAATTCTCATTATTTCACATATTCTCACACCAAATAATTCTCATTTCAGAGTTAAAGCATTTGCAGTACCTGAAGGATTTTCTCCAGCCTCTGCTGCCCCAGACAGCAAGAGTGAAGAGAGAGAACAAACATACCATGCTCCTGAGATCATCCCACTTTATGGGGTCTCGACAAAACTGGTCCCACTCTTCCAGGAATCTGGACACAAGTAAGCACTGGAAATGTACAACAAAACCATTGTGTGAAGAGAGAGACTAACAGACCTCCCCTGCTACCTGCTCACCCTCATGGGGAGGGCCCTGTGATGGGAGTCCAAAATAAATTCCTTGCTTTACAAAGGGAAGAAAAATCAGAGGCTGTGACAACTCTTCAGCAAATACAGCACAGGAGGTGATAGCTCACATGTCAAAATAGATGCATTTTATATGGATTGTCCTCATTTGCCATTGGATAAGGGATATTCTGCCCACCCACAGTATGGTTTACTTGAAGGAGGGTGCTCAGGTAATTTAAAGAACTCACTCACCTCCTTGTGCCCCAATCTTGTCTGGTTTGCTGTAGTTTAGGTGGCCCTCAGTGGCAGCCTTTCCTCAACTCTCCAAGTTATCTGCAGTCCCTAAAGTTAGAGGTGCCTTTAGGGTTGTCCTCCCAAACTAGCCTCCCAGAACCAGGAGGTTTAGAGTCTAATCACTGCTGTGAGCCCTTTATCTGGCTGAGGTGTAACCAGAGCTCACCCCCTGGCAGGTGTATTTCAGTATTGAGCTCTTGCCACCAACTGCACTCAGGGGAGTTGCTGTTTTCTATCTTGGTGATAGACCCCAACTGCTTAAAGTAAAAAGTTTCCTTTCTCTCCAGAAAAGGCAGCGTCCTCTCGAGCAGTGAAGTGAGAAACATCATCATCAACTACGTGAAGACCAACGAGTTGGTTGATGAATCCAACAAGAAGTAAGTTGTCCTGCCCTGGCTCCACAGGGGATGCTGCAGATAGAGGGGGAAAAGTGAACGTGGTTGTTTCTCACACGAGGTTTTGTTCTGTAGCTTTGTGAAGGTGAATGCCATCCTCTGTGACTGCCTCTTAGATAAATCAGAACAAGATGAGATCTCAAACCTGAAATGGGATGACCTCTTGAGCAGGTGACTCTTTTCCCAGTATTTCAGTATTGCACACATTTATTGCATGCAACTCAAAGCCACACGTTACTGGAGCTGCCCAAGTTACAACTTCCTACTGGTAATGCAATAAAAAAATATCCAGAGACCTTCACTTGGAGGATCTCTCATTCTTCACCATTTAACAAGCACCTAGCACTAACTGTTGTTGTTGGGGGTGTTTTGTTTACTTGCTAACCATTTAATAACAAACCTTCGCATGAGCTCACCATGCATTATCTTTCTGAGATTTAAAGTTTTCTTACCCATAGAATCTTGGCTTTCATGTAGCCTCAGACCCCTGTGAGAGGCTGCAGTGGAGGAGCACAGTTAACACCAGCCCTGCTGTGCTCTCTGGACTAATGGGATGTCTAAACCTTGCTCAGGTGCCTTCAGCGACTGCAGCCCTTACACCAGGTGACATTTTTTGGACAAGAACCTGTTGTGAGGAAAGGAAACATTGAGCCCATCGACATCACTGTAGCACAGAGATCATCAAATAAGAAGGTAAAAGGAGAACTAAAATGAGGGGCTTCGAGCAGAAGCCCAGATGCCAAGAGCAGCTTTGGCAGCTCCTTTTTCTGGGCTAAGACATGACTTACTAATACTTACAGCAATAATTCTTTCAACCTGCAGGTGACAATTATCAAGAACCTGGAGCTGTATGGTCTAGACCCACAGTGTGTGGCCAACATTCTGCAGCAAAAGGTCCAAGCCAGTGCCACCATCACCCCAGTACCAGGGACAAAAGACAGAGTTCAGGTCCAGATCCAAGGCAACCAAATCCACCACCTGGCCAAGATGCTGCTAGGTAAGAGTCCATGCTGAGACTGGTACAGCAAAATATTTTAGTTCCTGAGCTCTGAAGGGTAACCTGAAGTGATCTCTTGGTTGTGTTGCAGAAGAATATCAGCTACCTCGGAAATACATCCAGGGCCTTGAGAAGGCTCCCAAGCTTGGCCGGAAGAAGTAAGAGGAAAAAAATCTACTGTAAGAATTACTCAGATCTCATTATTTATAGAAGTGTTCTGCCAACAAATCAAGGCTAATGTACAGGCCCTATTCATTCAGAATGAGTCCTGGAGGTTTACACGGTCTAGGATTCACCCAAATAATAATACTGCTCCCACTGATCATTTTTCATAAAATAAAAAGCTGACTAAAACCCCGAGTGTTATCCTGTTGTCATTTTCTATATATTTTCTAGTGCACTGGTTTCCTGGCTCCAGTGGTTTTTGCTTAATTTAACATCCTTGCTTTGCACCTTTCAAAAGCATCATGATAGAACCTCCACTGAAATCTAAGCAAAGTCCATCCCAACACGTTGTCCTGGAGCAGTCCAGGGTCTTCTCCCATAGATGAGGCAGAAGTAAAACCCACTTGGTTTAGATTTTATCCTTTTCACCATTTCCAGGGATTAATATCAGACATTTCAGCACTGGGAATGAACTCTATTAGCTGGACTTTTATGGCTTCTATTATTTTTATATACATAAATACATCCTAATGCATGACATTAATTTATCACAGGTAGATGTGTGGCAGTTCTGTCAAATCCAGCTGAAATATGAAGAGAAGATTGATGGGACACTCGGGTCAGGTTCCAGGGAGGGGGATGTTCTGATCCTCTTTAGCTAAAGCTTAAACACTTCACAGTGAGGTTACGAAATTTAATTCCCTCCTAGGCAGGATTCCTGCATCTTCCCTTTTGACATCATACACAGAAGTTCCAGAGGAGGGCGCCAGAAAAAGACACTGAAGAGATGTCTTTAATTACTGACAGTTTTATTATCCTTGTCTTTTACACTGTCTGCATATGAACAAGTAGTTTCAGAACCTTCCAAAAAAAGCTGGGAGTGAGACATTTTTTAAAAATGCCATCGAATTACTGGGGAGTAGTAAAAATAAATTACAGCATTGCAAAAATGCATCTCACTTTGCCATAGAAGCTTTACTGGTCCATTCTATACACCTTATTTTACATGTTTTACAATAGACATGAGAAATAAATTCACACCAACCAGGCCAGACAACATATGAACCAAAGGCACTGCCAACGTATTCTGCGCTTAAGGACGGGGCCAATTCTAGACACAGCTCAACTGAGCCTTGAGAATTCCACTTTTGAGACCTACCAGCTCCTCAAATGCCCCATATCTTGGAAAAATGAAAAGAAACAGCCCTCCCCTCTGCAGGAGGGGCTCAGCAGCATCCACGGTAGTTGCATAAGAAGCCATGCCTTCTAAAGTGTCAAAGACATGCTGGGGGCTGGGGAGGGAGGGGGAGCGCTCACCAAAACTAGGAGAAAACAACCACAACCAAAAAGAAATCTTGTACCACTTGTAGCCAGGAAGATAAGGGAGGTAAAAAGAAGCGTCTGGGTCTCCTCAGAACCAACAGCAGTTCTTCCAGTGTTTCTCCTCTTGCCTGAACTGAAGTATTTATACAGTGCTTCCACGACTCCAAGCACTAGATAAATCATAGGATGGGTTGGGTTGGAAGAGCCCTCCAAAGGTCACCCGGTCCAACCCCCCTACAAGAAGCAGGGACTAAATGTTATTAATGTTAAATGTTGTTTAAATCACTTCACAAGTGTCTAGAGAAGTAATAAACATCCTTGTGAGTGGCCAGACAGCCCCAGAGCAGGAGAACTGCTGCTCTCTGGGCTGGGGCCACCTTGTTAAAGGTCATCTGGGTGTAGAGAAGAGCACAGCCCGGGGGCCCTCCCTGCACCTCCTGCCAGGGGCACAGCCCTGGCCCCAACCCTGCTGCACTACGAACCAGGAGCTGCACCAAAGCTCACAGAAAGTGGCCATTCTACAAACCAAGGGTCTCTCCGTGATGCAGTTGATAAACAAACATACTCAAGTATAAAGCTGGGGGGAAAAAAAACCAAAACATAAATAAATCCCAAGCAGTCGCCTTCAAGAGCAACCAGAATGGTTCCTCATCCCACAGCCTCACCACAACAGGACTCCAGGTCCCTGCATGATGAGGCCCCTTCACTAAAGCCCCTCCCAACTCCCTTTTGCCCAAATGCAAAGTTTTTCACGCTTAAGGAAAAAAAAGGCACTGAGGTAAATTGTCAATTCATCCACCTTGTCTCTGTGGTACCCGTCACCCAATCCCCTGTTGCAGGTGGGATCAGGGCAGCCTCCACTGAGCTTGTTCATCAAGCCAACACAAACCCCTTCCCTGCTCTCCACCTGAGCCCGGCTGGTATTAACATTCCCTTTCTCTCGGCGCTTTGTTTGGTGTCCTGTGTAAACAGAGGGAAGACTGACCCTGGCTGGGTGCAGAGTGCTCGCTCCAGAGCACTCCCAGTAAACATGGGGACCACCCTCCCTCAGCCCCCCAGCCCTGGAGCCTCCCTTGGGTGGCTCTGGGTGGAGTTATGGCAGTGACTGGCGCTCCAGCTCCTGGATCTCTAGGATGGATGCGCTGGAGATGGTGGGAGCCCTGAGAGAGGGAGAGAGACATTCCTGTCCTCTCCTAGCTCCACGTAGAGAGCAAAACCTGGGAACCTTCCTGGACACGCAGGCAGAGCACCAATTGCAGGGGGCAGGGAGGGATGGAGCACACGGAGCAGCCCAGGGAGGAAGAGGATGGTGGGGAAGCAGCACAAGGAGGGTTAGCAGGAGGAAGGGTGTAAGGGTGATGGGCAGAGAGCATCTGAGGCTAATGGTTCCCTTGCTCTTACTGGTGCTGAGGCTTTCCCAGGTGGGCAGCCTGTGCTCCCGGTGCCACCTCTACACCCTGGAGCCACCTCCACACCCTGGAGCTCCTCTCCTGCACTGCCAGACCTGTTCCTAGCTCAAAACCAGTCTGATTTGTGAAAGGTTTTGAGCTCTCCTGGGTCTGGTGGACACATATTGCTAAACATTCAGTGTGGAACCGTTGGCCTGTGCCCCAACCATCATCCTTACACTTTTCAAACAGAATTTCTTAAAACAGAGCAGAAGACTGGCCAGACACTGGCTCACCTTCCTCAGCATCAGGAATATTTGCTTTAATTCACATCTCTTTGCAAAACTGGAATCTAAACAGAACCAAAATGATGGACTCACTGGAATTCATCCTACCAAGTTCCAATAATCCTTCATTAACAGGCTGCTGGGGTGTTGCAGCTGCCTTGGTGTCCCAACCCTACATCTCCCTGGCTCCCTGAGCCCTGAACGAGTCCGTCCAGCTCTGGTTACAGCTGCAACACCCACCTGCCTTGGTGCCACCACCTCCTCCTCTTGATCCCGTGCTCTACTTAGGAGCCAAGTGAGAACTTGGCCTCTGGGTCCACACTGGGAGCCCCAGCTCCTCTGAAGGAGGAGTTGTTGGGAGGAGGGTGAGCACCAAGCGTTACCCTGCCCAAAAATCAGCCAGTAGATGTTCTTGTTGGGTTTAACATGGAGCATTGTCCACGAAGCTTCTCTGATGGAGCAGGGGGAGAGCGAAGCAGCAGCTGGGGTTGGTTGTTGATGGGCAGAGTTCTAAGCCAGGCATCCCCTGCTTGGACTGGCTCTGGTCCTGGGCCAGGAGCTTTCAGAAGAAGCAAAACACAGGATGGGTCATTTTAGGGGTGCTGTGAGCCAGTTCTCAATGGAATGATGAAGAGGGAGAGTGATTACTATGAGGTGTCCTGAGAAGAGTCTTTTCATTTTAAAAACAGTATCTAGCTTAGTCTGAGGCCCGGTGCCTCCCGAGGGTTATCCAGGTTTGCCTCGGGCTTCTTTCAGGGTCTGCTGCAGTCTCTGCTTAAACTTCTCATACTTCTTTTGCACTTGCTGGATTTTTTCCTTCTCTTCTTTGTCCAGTATCATCAGGAAGTTCTGTAGCTCTGGGATGGAGAAGGCGTCCCACTGCAGAAACAGAGGGGGATTAAGCACATTCCATTCACCTGACTGCTTTTGTGGGGGTTTTCCCCCAAAATCTGTGAAGATAAAAGACTAACAGGTATCCAATCTCCAGGCACCTTCATCTCACAGCATCATGTTGGAAGAGAGATGGGATAATGGGCTACAGCATAAGGATCATCCCAGTCCCAAGACTGGATTGAACAGAAATCCTCTTTACTCGGGTGAATTAAAGCCCCAAGAGATGACACAGCTCCCTAAGGAGCAACTGATGGAGCAGTCACAATTTTCCTCATACAAAAGGGGAGGGAGGTCCCAGCAGGACTCCCCTGCCCCTCATAAGACATTTTCCAGACCCCTCACCAGTTTTGTTGCCCTTCTCTGCACCCTCTCCAGCCCCTCAATGTCCTTCTGTGGTGCCCAAAATTGGACCCAGTGCTCAAGGTGAGGTCTCACCAGTGCTGAGCCCAGGGGCACCATCTCCTCCCTGCTCCTGCTGGTCACACCAGTGCTGATCCATGCTGGGAACATGATTGCAACCAAAACCCAGCTGTGAGTTTATTACCTGAGCGTCCTTGGCTTCTACTGAAATTAGTGGATTGCTTACAACAGGGTTTCCCTGATCTTATTACTGGGGATTAACTCTGGGGAGGCGTCGCTGGGATCTGTAAACAGATTATGGGCTGCCCATCAAAACTGGCCTCAGCACTTCCACAGCTCAAGTCTAATTAAAAAAAAAATCACTGTAATTTATAGAATCATAGAATCATTTAGGCTGGAAAAGACCTCTAGGATCAGCAAGTCCAACCTTTGTGACTTTGTGATTTAGGAGCAATAAATGACTAAAGTTTTTTTGTTTTTAAGTAAGCAGCCCATTTTTTTGGTTGTTTTTAAGTGAGGTACAAGCAGCTCATTCAGCTGGCAAGGAGAAAAGCTGCTGTCAGGCAGCAAACCCATCCCCATCATGGAAACAGCCGTGCTGGTGTGACACCACTCCACCCACACCTCTCTGCCTGGCCACGTGCTCCCCGAGGCTGTTCATGTTCATCTGGAACCCAAGGGGAAGAGTCACCCACATACCTCAACTTCCCCTGTTTCATTTTCCTTCAGCACGAAGCTGAGCACATCAGTGTCAGGTCCAGCCAGCAGGCGCAGGTACAGCGGGTACTCGGAGAGAGGGAGCTTCTGGAACAGCACTGCAGGGGACACACACAGGGAATCATGGGGTCAGCAAGTCCAACCTTTGTCCCAACATCTCCCTGACCCCCAGACCATGTCCCAAAGCTCCACATCTACTCCTTTGTTGAACCCCTCCAGGGATGGTGACTCCAGCACCTCCCTGGGCAGCCTGGGCCAGTCCCTGACCACTCTGCCAGGAAAGAACTTCTTCCTAATGTCCAAGCTAAACCTCCCCTGGTGCAACTTGAGGCTGTTTCCTCTCATCCTATCACTAGTTACTTGGGAGAAGAGCCCAACCCCAGCCTCACCACAACCTCCTTGTAGGTAGTTGTAGAGAGCAATGAGGTCTCCTCTCAGCCTCCTCTCCTCCAGGCTCAACAATCAGCTGCTCCTCACACAACATCCACAGTGAGATCCTGGTTGCCGGGGCACAGGAAAGCTCAGGAGGTCAACTGGAGCATGCAAAAGTGGCTCATGCTGCTCATGATCACCAGGGAAGTAGCTGAGTCTCTAACACAGACCCACAACGATCTCTCTTAGGACTTAGGTGGCTTCAGCCTCCTCCTGAGAATGAGTAAACCCCCACTAACTTAAGCAGCATCACCTCCTGTGGAGGTGCAGCCGTTCAAATTTAGAGGCTGTGTCCTGACAACCCCCTGAGTCCCTGCAGATGCTTTGGGTACATTTCTGCAGCAGAAACCAGCAGGACAGGAAAGCTGGTGGGTCAAGGGCATGAACTCACCTTGGCCATCCTTCCGCATCTCCTTGAAAAGTGCAAACTTCTGAGGGTTATCCACCACCATGAACTTCTTCAGCAGCCCCTGGATCACCTCGCTCACCGTGGTCGTGCTGCTGATGTGGAGCTGCTTGATGGCGTCCAGGGGCAGGTAGAAGGAGGTTCTCTTGTCCGTCATGTCCGCCAGGTTCACCTCCTTGAGGGCATCGTAGATGGACTGGGGGCGGATCCCGGCCGGCACCGTCACGGGGCGGCGCAGCTTCAAATGCACCTTAATGAACCCCGTGTAGGTCCCATCCTCGTTCTGGAGCAAAGGAGAGGTGGGGTCAGCACCCAGGGAGGCTTCCCAGGGGGGTCACCAGCACCGCAGGACCTCCCAGCCCTGGCTACTGCCAAGGGTCTGAAGGTTTCTTACTAATCATCTAACAAGCAACCAGCGATTCCAAGTCAGTCACTGTAGATTTTCTCCTGTTCCTTCCACTCATCAATGACTCAGCCCCTCCTCGTGTCTGGGAGATCTTGTCTCATTTAAAGCCAACACTGCTGGTTATGGAAACCAGTCCATGGAATCTCTAGTTGCACTGAAGTGAGGATCTGACACCTCTGGGAAGGTCTCTACCCTCACGTGCAACAGGATCTCCCAACCATATTCCTCAGGTTTTATTCCCCGCTTATGGGAATTCTCAAATTGCCATGTAATAAATCATCACTCAACATCAGCCTGTCTCACAACAGGTCCTTTACCCAACCCTCAGCTCTGCAGAAGTGCAGAAATCAAGAGAGCAGCCTGGCTCTGTGCAGCCCATCCATGGGTGCTGGGCAGGAACAAGCCAAGGGACCCACCTCAGGTCCCCACCAAGGGCCACCATCAGCACCTGAGCCCAGCTGAGTCCCAGGACTTGTGTAACTCAAGAATAAACCCCTGGGTCCTGAATGACTCTAAGCCAAGGAGTGATAAAAAAAATAATCAATGGGTGAGACATTCCAGCAGCAGTTACTGTGGCCTCCACAAAGGAAATTATTGTAAAATCTTTTTAAAATTCATTTTAAACGCATTTCATGTTTATTTCCAGATATTACCAAGCACCAGGGAGCTGAAGCTTCTGTTCTTGGAGTTGTACAATTTAATTATTTCACTCTTTAAGAAGCTTTTCCTCCTCTCTGTAAGCCCCTGTGAAGTTTGAACCTTTGTGGTGCTCCAGCATGTAAAAGGTTATTTCCTATTCTTGCCACACAGCACCAAGGACTTTACTGATAGGAGCTGATAAGCAAGTTTGCAACCACAGCTTTAGAATATCAGGCAACCACAGTGGTTCTCAGCCCTCTGCTTAAGCAAGCCTGGCAGTGGAGAGGAGAAAAGCATCTCTCTCTAGAAAGGGCTTTGCTTCCAAATCCACTTTGTTTCCAAATCCACTTTGTGCTTCTAAATCCACTTTGTGGCAGCATCACAGCCCAGGTGTCACCACGACCCAGCCCCACCACAACAACCTGGGCTCTGCTATTTGTGGCAAGTCAGTCACAGACATTTTCTGGCCAGCAATTCCTGTGCCAGATGCCAGGAGAAGGGCTGGAGGCAGGGGAGGGTTACCTCAAGTGTTGGTGACTAACCCTAAGGAAACCCAAGCAGGAGAGGGCAGGTTGGGTAAGGAAGGCAAGGACAACTTGACAGCCACAAGCCCTCTTGCCTTGGAGACACCTTAGAACCATTTAGGTTGGAAAAGACCTTCAGGATCAGCAAGGCCAACCTTTGTCCAACATCTCCCCGACCCCCAGACCATGTCCCAAAGCTCCACATCTACTCCTTTGTTGAACCTCTCCAGGGCTGGTGACTCCAGCACCTCCCTGGGCAGCCTGTCCCAGTGCCTGACCAAACCAGACCTTCTCCAGGCTGGCTCAGGTCACAGCCCAGAGAAACCAGCATCAGATCAATCCACCCCAGTACGTACCAGCTTCATCAACAGGCAGTTGGTCACTTTTGCGTTGTACTTTTCAATCCTCTGTTTGATCTCCTGGATGGTGGGAGGCTCAGGCTTTTCTTCTTCTACTGTTTGTGTTACATTCTGAAAGGAGAAGAAAGAGGCTTTAGCTTCTGGAGGAGCACTGCAAGGGGACACAGACACAGAATCATTTAGGTTGGAAAAGACCTCCAGGATCATCAAGTCCAACCTTTGCCCAGCATCTCCCTGACCCCCAGACCATGTCCTGGAGGCTGGATGACTCTGTGGCTGCTCAGCTCTGCTCTTTCTTGGCAAACACAAGAAGATCCTGAGCTCAGGGCAGCAGTGATGGTGCAGGTGGAGATGGTCCCTATGGCCACGAGGCTCAATGTGCAGGATGTCACCTCCCTGCCCCAAACCACCTCTGCACACCAGTAACAGGCAATGGAGGGCAACAGGAAACCCACCAGTTAGTGGGAGCTGTAAAGACATCCCAGTACAAACCAGGACAAAGAATTCAGCCTCTAAAACCTGCTTTCAAAAGAAAGGCACCTGCACCTCCAGAGCATTTCTTGGCTTCTTGCAGCTGAAAACAAATCACATCCTATTTCCAGCAGTCGTGGCTCTGCCCACCCCAGCCAGGCAGCCCCTTAGAACCCCAGGATGCTCCTCAACCAGCTCCCAGCAGGTTCACCCGGGCAGGACGTGAAGTCAAATCTCTGCTGGGTTACTCCTCATTGCTCTTGTCCAAAGCTTTGGAAATAGCTTGGAGCAAGAAACAAAATAATAATAACAAAATAAATCAGACAAGCAGCAAGGCAGCTGCATGACTAATAAACCAGTCACTGCAAACCCAGCCAGGGCATCCCAGTCTGGGTCAGACACCTCTCAGAGTCTGCCCGTGTGTGGGCTCACGGGGAGGACAAGGGCTGCTGCTGCTTCTCACTCAGGTTTGGGGGAGTTTCCTCTGCCAAGGGACAGATCTGGTGCATGGGTGGGTTGTAGCTGCAGGTCATAGAGGGAAATGTTGCTAATGAATAATGGGAAAACACGAGGCAGCTCGTGGGAGCTTCCCAAACACAACCCAGGGTTTGGAGTGTTTCAGCAGGAATCACAGAATCATTACTGTTGGAAAAGATCTCCAGGATCATCAAGTCCAACCTTCATCCCAACATCTTCCTAACCACCAGACCACAGCCTCAAGTGCTACATCTACTCAGTTTTTAACCCCCTCCAGGGATGGGGACTCCACCACCAATGGGTTTGCATAGAGCTGGAGCAGAGTCTGGTGCTGCTGGTGTCATGGGCTGAGCCAACCGAGGAGGATGCTCGTGGGGCCAGAGTGGCTGCAAAACCTGTGCTAGAGGGGAACGGGACCACGATGCCCATTGCAGAACATCTAAAAGGGAACAGTGAGGTGGTTCTGCAGCAGAGGGCCAGAGCACACATCCCCCACACCCACATCTCCTGCACACAACCCGTGGGCGTCTCGACCTGTGCTCCATGAGCTGATTTCCCAGCTCAGGGCTCTGCTGCTGCTCCATAACTCAGCCCCTTTCCCAGGGACAGGTTGGGGACACATCTCACCAGTGCTGCTGGAGCTGTGAGCAACGATCCCATATTTTATGTGGGCTGCTCTCAAGCTCTCTGCTAGTGAGAACAGAAAGTGAGAGGGGATGTGCTATCAAGGTCGGTACTGAACAGAAACTATAACCTCCAAGAAGGAAAAAAAAGGATTAAAAAAAGTAGTTTAAGGAGCAGAGCCCCTCTCTACCCAGGCAGCCCTACAGCACACGAGGCTGGGATGCAGCAGGCTGTAAATAAGCCAGTTTTGCCCCAGGCTACCCATGATCTTTCTTTTAGGAGAATCAAACACAGGACACACTGAAATCTGGATTGCAATCTGCCAAGATGGCTGCAGCCCTGGGACTGGAGAGCCCCAAATTCATCCAAGGCATTCCCAAGTGTGAGCTCCCAACTCCTGCTTGATGCTGGCAAACAGCAGGAGGCTTCTTGAAAGCCTCCATCCCCCAGTGGAGGGACCCCAGCATCCTATCACCACCATCTCCCCGCTCAAGACCTCCAGAAAATTAAAGCAAAGCTTTCCTGGGGTGTTTAAGAATTGCACATAAACATCCACTTGCTTCACAGGGGATGCTGAACCCCTCACCCCTCGCCGTGTACGATCAGATCAGCTGCTTCTTGCTCTTTACCAATCGACCCAGATCTCTGGGTTTGCAGAGTCTCTGCTGCAGAACATGCAGCCCTGGCTGAAGGAAGCACCCAGCAGCTGTTAACCATAAACCGTTGCCACATTTCCTGTTGTGTCAGCACAGGATGAAACAAGTTCTGAACAACAGCAAGAGCTCAGTAACTCTGCCTGTGCCAGAACCCCAGCAGTAGCTGCTGGACCTGGGGGTCTCCTGGGAAACTGGGAGAAAGGGATGTCAGGCACCCCTGGGGATGGGGATGTGCAGCAGCACACCACGGTGTCTGGGTTCCAGCCTGAAAAAGCAGCGTGTTCCCATTGCCTCCAGCAGGACACCCCCTCATGCAACTGGAAGGAAAGTGATGGGGAGAGTGGAGCTGCCAGGACACTTCTGCTCCTGCCCTGATGAAACCCTGAGGTAGAACATTGCATGGTCATGGTGCCAGAGGTCAACCAGCACTGCCAGCTCACTGGGACCAGTTACACTCAGCATCCCCTGGGAAACTGCCATAAAAGAACAGGCAGAGTCACAGTCTGCAGTGAGACACAATCACAGCCTGGTTTGGGTGGGAAGGGATCTTTGAAGCTCATCTCATCCAACCCCCTGCACTGAGCAGGGACATGTTCAACTAGAGCAGGTTGCTCAGAGCCCAACCTCACCTGGGATGGTTCCAGGGATGGGGCAGCCACCACCTCTCTGGGCAGCCTAGCACAGGCTCTCACCACCCTCATCAACAATTTCTTCCTTATATTCAGCCTAAATCTTCCCTCTTTTTGTCTTAAACCATCCCCCCTTGTCCTGTCCCAACAGGTCCTGCTCTAAAGTCTGTCCCCACCTTTCTGACCCATGTCAGCACAAAGTGAACGTGCCCATGTCCCCCCCCTGCCCATCACAGGCTGCTGCAAAGGGGCTCCCCTTCCATAACCTGCATTATGTCTCCATTGTAAGGAGCATCAATTGTCAGGAAGGACCTGGGCCTCATCTGGCACTCGAGCTAATGCTTGGCAGGACAAAGGCTGCCCAGCACAAGAAGAGGCTGTGACACACAAAGCCCATTGCCCAGGGCTGGGGCAGCCCCCCCAAATTAGCCACCCTGGTCCCCTCTCTGCAATCCACCACTCATCTAATGAGCCGTGAGCTTGTGATGGGCCATTACAGGGGAGGTAAAAACCCCATGGGCCATCATGGTGATGGTGACACACTCAAAAGAGTGACTCTAGGCCAAGAAAGGTCATAACGAAGCCTCTACGAGATATTTTCTATTTATATCAGTTTTTAAGGATGTCAGGAGAGCCCCACTCCATGTCTAGCTGAAGAGCATCCTCCCTACAGCCCCTCACCTTGCAGAGATCAACCCTCAACTTAGAAACCTTTTTAAAGCAAGCAAAGGCAGCAGCTCTGCCTCACTCCAGAGGGATTAACAGCTCCAGGTGGGACCCAGGAGCTCCCCAGCACCACCACAGCCGTGCAGAGGGGATGGTGTCCTCTCCTCAGGGCTCCCCATCCCACCACAGCCCCAGTCAGCACCAAGGAGCTGGAGCATGTTACAGCTTGGATGCCCAGCTCAGACATGAACCATGGCTTTGCTACCACAAAAGCAGACATGGAAGAGCAGAAAGGCTGAGGAGCACTTCATGGGACACTCCCTGGAGCAAGGGCAGCTTCCCCACAGCCTCAGGGACACCTTCCCTGGCCCTCACTCCCAGACAATTCTCCTCACCAGCCATTTACTTAATGAATTTGAACAGCAGAACAGTGGAGATGGATCCAGCCCAACACCACCACGTTCTTGGCAAGGACAGTCTTATCTAGAGGCAGGAGTGGCCAAGTCCTCCCTGGTGTGCTCAGGCACGGGTCCATCACCACTTCCATCAGAACACTGTGACAATTTTCATGCCCAAAAACACAGCCCAGGAGCTCCCTTTGGCTCCTCCGTTGGTTGAAAGAGAATTCTGAAGACCTCTTCGGAAGGGATTTCACAGCTCAGGGCATCAATCCTCAATTCTTCTGCTTATTAAGGAAAGATTTGTCTTAAAACACCAGAAACCAAAGCCCTGAGAAGCGTGTCCAAGTGCTGCTGGCTTCAGAGGAGCTCACCCCCTGTGACCACCATCACACCCCAGCACGAAGGGCTGGAGAGAAGTGTGAACACTTCCAACTGGAGCCAGGAACATGAGAACCAGCAGCTCTGGGCTGTAAATCCAGCTGCAGCTGGGAGTGGTGGTGGCTAGGGGGTAGTGGGGATGGATGGGACAGCACCACACAGCCCAGTGTCACCAGTGTCTCTGCTCTTACACAGCTTCCATCATCCTCCTCCTCCACTCCCACGACTCACGTCACTATCTGGGGAAGGATCGAGTGCTCAAGCACGGGCAGGTTGGGGGTGGAAGGATCATACATCAGATTTGAAGGGGGAAAAACCCAACCAACCCAAAAAAAAACCCCCAACATATTGCACTCCCGTTGAGAAATTCAGATGAGGGGCTGTGGTTTGTGTTGGGGTTCAGGGGGAAGGCAAGAGACAGGAGAGCTGAGGGTTGCTAGAGAAGGATCGTTGCTGCTTTGCAGAGGTGAGAGGCAAGTGGAGATGGGCTGAGTGTTTGGATTGCCATGGAGATCTCACTTAGAAACCGCTTCTCCTGCCACGTCTTTGCTCAGCAGTGAGAGCCCAGCAGGTCCTCCCAGGGAGCAACATCTCAGGGGGGTCTGGGCTGGACAGGACCCCACAACCACAGCACTGCCTGCGTGCACTGAGACCAGCCTGGGTGGGTCAGAGGGATCTGCTGATCCTCAGGAGCTGACTCAAAGCCTCACAGGGCCTGGAAAAGCCCCTTTCCCCCCAGGAGAGGTGCCCCAGGGCCACCCCAGGCTGGGCCAGACCCCTGCAGACCTCTGGAAATCACTCCATGCTCTGACAGTCTTCAGAGGACAGAGAGGACAGGCCAAGGACATGACCCTGTGCTGGTCCCTCTGCTCTGCCTCCTTCTGCATCATACCAGGCAGAGTGATGCCCCTTTGCCCACTCAAGGACCTCTGGGTACCTGCAACCTATGAACCAGTGCAGATGCTGCACCTGATGACCAGCAAATTCTGGGACTCTGGGGTTTCTCCAAGGCTGGACAGGATCTTGGAGACCATCTCATCCAGCCTCCACTTGAGTTTCAAGCACCTCCAGGGATGCAGCCCCCATCACAGGTGCTGCTGCTGTGGAGGACTCAAAGAGAAGGAGAAAACAGCAACGGGGCCAAAACCTCCACTGTGGTGGCCTCCAACTCCCCTTGGCCAAGCTCACATAGCTCTCCACCAGTCACCTCCTCCAGAGAACCCTCCTGCTCTGAGCCTGGAGCCACCAGCAGCTGGTAGCTCAGCAACACCTCCCATGCATCCCACCACAAGCCATCACCATGGCACAGGTTCCTCCTCCAGCACAGAAGGCTCCTGCCTGCTGGGTTACCCCAGCTCACCTTCTTCAGGGACACCTAACCCAGGAGAAGCCACTTCCAGCATCCCCATCCCTGCATCCCACCTCGGATGACACTACATTCTCTGGTGTTTCCTACTCTTGGACAGAAACCTGCCCCTTTCTCCTCCACACCAGCTCCTGCTGCAGGTCCCCAGGAGCAGCTCTGCAGAGCTTTAAGCTCTGATGCCTGAGGCAGAAGCCACTGAAGCCATTCAGCTGAAGAGCCACAAAAACTAACTAATAGATGGCCAGGGATGAGGCCACAGCTCAGAGCTAAAAGGGGTTTTTTGCTAATGCAGAACGATTGAGCTGAGGGTTCTGAAAATAAAAAAGGAATGACAAAATTCCTAGAAAGAGGCTCTTGAGATTGATGCAGTCCCAAAAATCACAGTGATCAAATTCCACTCTGTTTCTTAAAATGGCAGGAGGTCCTTATGTCCCCTCCTACCCCACAGACAACACAGAGATTGTTTCCTAGCTCTTTTAGGACACCCATCCCCACGTTAACTGTATTTAGCTCATTCCTGGCAGCTCAGGGCATGTCCATGGGCTGTAGATGCTGCAGCACTGACCACACTGTGCCTCCTGGGCTCAGGAATCATTCCTGGGCACCTAAGGATGGACAAACACCATCCAAGCATCACTTTAGGGGCCAAGCTGATGGTGTCTGCCCCTGGCCAGGAGCAGGGACTGCACGTGGTGGTGAAGAGCAACACAGCCCTTGCAGCAGTGGAAACGCTTCATATTCAGGAACATCACTCCAGAGAAGATGCCAGGTTAAAATAGGGGGACAGGGAGTGAAGCAAGACCCCAGGGAGATGTCCACCCTGGGGATGGGTCCGTCCCATCCCTCTGCTTTGCTGGCTGCTCTCCAAGCCCATGATCTCCTTGCCACCGTCCAGCCCATCCTCACCAGACCTCCTCCTCCTCCTCCCTGCCATGCTCAGAGCCAGCTCCATCCAGAGTTGAGGTCCAGCCTCATGCTCCTGCAGGACCTCCACCACCACCAACCCCTCAGCATACCCTGAACCCTCCAAAACCTTCTCCCCTCAAGCCCTGAGGATGGTTTCCACCTCCAGCTAGAGAAAAGTGAGGATCCACCTCCACACACAGTCCCCATTATGCAACATAATTTCCTTGAGCAGCAAATTTTGTGTGTTCTTGCTGGGTTGGGTTTTTTTTTCATGCACAGGAACCATTTCCTCCCTGTAACACCAAACCCCAGAAAGGCTCCATCTTCTCCAGCAACCACAAGGTCTGTCGCCCACGCCAGCCACAACCAGGCGAGGAGCTGGGTGAGAAGGGGCTGCAGCACCCCCTGACCCCTCTGCGTGGGGGGGCTCCTGGGTCTGGATATGATCAGGCTGATTTCAGAAGGTACCCAAGGATCTGCAGTGCCCTGGCTGGAGGAGAACGGTGTTAAACCAGCACAGAGTGCAGCACCCATTGCACTAACACCATCATCTTCTACATCTCCTACACAAATGAATCATCAAATGACATTTAAAACCCAGCAGTACGTGTCGGTTAATCATAGCGAGAGGGAGCTGCTGCCTGAGAGGGAATATCCCACGTTAAACCCAAGGGAGCAGCTCTTCAAATAAATCAAAATAAAATCGCCGGGTGATGGAAACTCTCCTCCAGAGCGACCTCCCTCCTTCTCCAAGGAGAACCAGTTGGTGGGACCCTGCTCTGCAGAAAGCTGGGCCCTAAAGCACCAGCCGAGGATTGCAGCTCAGCAGCCTCGGGCGTGCAAACAGAGCAGAGCCCGAAGAGGAGCTGGTGCTGCTGCTTTAACAGGGGAATTTAAGTGCACAAGCTGCTCCCCAGGCCAGGTCTCACCTCTGGGTGCTCGGGGCTCTTGTTCCTCAGCAAAACCCCCACTTCCGCAGCAGTGCCTTCTCCTTTTATGCTCAGCTCTGGCTGGGGCCCCAAAGTTTATGACAGGGATGTTGGGTTGTTGTTTTTTTCTTTAAACAAACAGTTAAACATGAAGCTGCCTTGTCAATGATACAGAAATCTCATCCCTGCCCAGCCAAGCGCTCTCTCCTTCTCCAACCCAGACACACAAGCACCCAAGCACCCAGGGAAGGACCAGATTCACCCCTGCATTAATAAGTTCACAGATTAATTTAGCCCGTCTCCCTCGCAGGTGCAATTTTCACCCTGGGTGAGACCAAACCACAGGTCCCCAGCCCGGAGCCTGGCCCGGGGATGGCAGCTGGCAGCACTGCCCCTGCCCCCCCAAAACTGAAAAACCACATTTGGAGTCATCTCCTCCGCTGCAGATCCCTCAGAAGGGGCCAGCCCAGCATGCAAAAGGTTGAGACATGGCTGAGGAAAATCTGCAGCAGTGCAGACCCCCTGCACAGGAGCCTGGAGAGGCAGAGAGACCCCTCCTCCCCCCGCAGCTCTGCCCTGACTCCAGCCGCAAGCTCATTTTGGCAGCACCTGCAGCCAAACGTGCGGGAGCACCGACATCTCCCCTCACCCCCAATCTCCCCCTCCCCAGCACAGCCCCTCTCACTAGTTTTTTCAGCTGTTACCTTGGCAGGGACCTTGTTGGGCACGCTCCGGAAGAAAGAGGTTTTTGCAGTGAAGAAGCAATCCTCGAGGTCTTCATCCAAGCTACAGTACCCGCTGCTCATGCTGCTGCCGATGGTCATCGAAGGCGGGCAGAGGAGAGAGGTCGAGCATCAACGGGGGGCTTGGAGACCATGGGGGGTTCCCTCTCCGGCTCCGGTGAGCCCCTTCTCACATCCTGGGCTCGCCCGGCGCTTCTCTGCAATAGCTCCTTCTGCTCATCCTCCGGAGCCAGCGGAGCTATTTCTCTTTAACAGGCAGCAGTGCCGGGTAACCCTTCCCTCTCCTCCTCCACCCGCCTCCCTGCGCAGCAGCGCTGGGCCAGCATGGAAGGGGCAGAGCTGGGACTTTGCTCCTGCTCCTGGCACCCAGCTCGGCCGGTCCCCTGGGTGCCCGCGCAGCATCACCTCCTCTTCCTGCCTCGCACCCGCTTCCTCTTGCAAAACTTCTCACCCTGCTGCACGCCGGGGACAAGGTGCTGGGCTTGGTGCTGGGCACTGCCTGGGGACCTCCACCACCACCCTACAGCTCCACGGCCATGGTGGCTTCGTGCCCCTTCCCTCTTTGCGCATCCTCGGGAGCTGATGTCTGAGGGAAGCGAGCCCAGGATGGATGGAGCCCGACCATGCTGCCAAAAGGTGGGAGGCTGGTGAGGATGTGGCCTCAGACCCTCCTCAGGGGTGCCAGGAGCCCCCAGTCACCCCTCTCCAGGAGGCAGTGGGGGCCCCTCTGCTCTGCAGCTGATTTTAGAGCAGCAGGAGTGGTTACAGCAGCACTGGCACCTGGCTCAGGCAGCTTTGATTGCAAACCAGGAAAATGCTGTTGAGCTCCTTGGTCCTGTCTGCCAGAAGCACCCTCTGCACTCTGGGTAAAATGCTGGGTTGGCCTCAGGAAGACCCTCAGAGCAACAGCATCACCCCTCCTCCCTTCTCCCCCTGGCACAGACCCATCCCCAGAGCTGCCTGCTCTATCCCATCCCTCCAGAGCCACCAGCATCCCACTAAGAACCTGCCTTTTACCCATCACCTTTTACCGTGTTGCAAAGGACTCTGCTTGGGTAATGTGCTATCAATGTCCATGCTGAAGATTCCCCACCATACTTCAGAAAAGGAAGAGGGAACAAGGCCTGAGAATATTGTGCCACTGAATAAATCCATCCTGTGACCACACTTCAGATACACACACGACCTGCCAGCCCATCCACGACAGAATAAAGACTTACAAGAGGTACCACAGACTAGAGGTACAGGGAGGTCTCCATGCCCAGACCAGCCTGGATCTGAAAGGAAGGACCAGGAAGAACCTGGATGTGATGGAGAGCTGCAAAATCGTGGGAGATGTTCACCCAAAGAGCACAGTGACCTTAACACCAAAAGGCAGAGGGGGCTTTCCCAGGCCATGCAGGATCAGACCTGCAGAACCCACCACTAGGTGTTCTGGTGATGGATGTGCAAAGTCAAACTCATCAGAACGAGCACATGGAGTTACTAAAAACAACAGCTCAGGTGCAGCCCCAAGGAGTGCCCATTGCCATGCCCAGATGCCTGCTCTGATGTTAATTCCTTCGTGTCCTTTTCAAGGCACAGTTCTTACCATCACTGTTATTTTTACACATGAGAGAGGGGAGCAAAGTAGAGACTCCCCAGCTTGATCATCTGCAGCAGGACCACCAGCAAACCCCTCCTGAGAACTGGGGCTACCACCACTTGCTCCTCCAGGTCACACGGTCTCCTTCAACTGGTCCAAAGGGGCTCCAAGATGCCCACACAAGCTGCCATCCACACACAAAAACCTCTTTTCCTTCTTGATCAGCTGCAGCTGGTGTTTCACACCCTCCCATCTGGATCTGGTGGCTGAAGAGCTTCAATTGCTCCGAGCCTTTGATAGCTCCACACCCCCCAGCCAGCAGCAGCCCGTGAATACAAACTGGGATGGCAACGTAAGGACGAGTGAGAGGCTGCAACATCTGCATCCCAACGAGGGAGGCAACCATCCAAATGGCACGTTCACAAAGCAACTTGTAACAGCACAAATAAGCCATCCTCTTAGCACGTGGGGCTCCTGCAGCAGCACTGACCTCCCCGGCCCCACTGCCCAGATTTAGAAGAGAAAGAGGCTTAAACTGAGAGCCTGCAACGAGCAGAAAGTGAGTGTTGGGCCAGTGAATGGCAGAGGCATCAGGACTGTGAAGTGAACAGGGTGTCCCCAGTTTTGAGGTGCCCCCATGAGAAGCTGGATGCACCCCCATTGCACCCAGCTCCACAAGGAGCTCTCACCTTTCCCTTGTGGTTCACCTGCTTGCGAGATCAACTCCATGAAAAACCAACCAAGCAAGGCAACACCCAAGTAATCGTGACCTGTTGGTTCAGCAGCAGCTCCAGTTAATGGGGCTCTGCACAACAGCCCTCAGAGAATCCACCCACCAGCGACCTGCACCAGCTCAGCTTCAGCAGAGCCTGGATTTCCCCAGGGAGGCTGATCTGGGACCCAGCCATGGAGCCCTGTTAAGCACCTCGCTGGATCCAAGCCCAGATTATTAATGTTGGTATTACAAGGTAACAGGACTTAACTACGTGATGTTTAAGTAGCTATTTCTCTGCTGCTTTTCGTTTACTCACAGTTATAATACTATTTAATGACTTTCAACTAGGCCAGCTATTAATTTTTGTGTGTTTTCAGTGTGCAACCCCCTTCCCCTCCCAGTGTATTCAGGCACCTTATAATTCTCTTTCTGGAACTGACACTTTTCCCTCCATCCTCCTCCTCCTGAGCAGCAGAACCTGCTTGGCCAACAGCAACACGCCAGGAACGTGGCTGTGAACTCAGGTAACTACACTTGAAGATGATTTTCCCCTGATTATCCATTATCCACTAATGAGAACAGAGCTTTCCTGCAGTGATCTACCCTCAAAACATCCCCCACCCCTCCCAGCCCAGGTAAGAGACTCCAGCCAGTGCTCTGCAGTGAGGAGGGATCAGAGGTGGTCTCCAGGACGGGTTTGTGGATTTTTCTTTGCCACTGGAACCAGAGACTTTTGTTCCCCTGACACAAGTGCCTCCCCCCCTCCTGGGATCACCCCGGGGAGGTGTCAGAGTGATGAATTGCCACCAAGCTCAGGCTCTGTGTTTATTATTAGGACCATCAATAACCCCTGGCTGGTGTTATCACCCTGAACAAGAAATGAGCCTTTCCCATTTTTACTAAAAATCAACCTTTTCTCACGCTGCAGAGGGAAACCCAAACATCCAGAGATGTCAGCACAACCCTGGCTTCACACCCTTCTGAAACACCTCCAGGCTCAGCAGAGGATCCATCCAGAGTCACTTTTTAATGCAGAACATGTAAGATAAATCTCATCCAGCTTCACGTTCCCTCCTGACCATTTTCCTCCACAAAAAGGAATACAAATATATGGTTATATTGAAGGAGATAATAGGGTTTTTTAAGTATACAGAGATTGAAGAGGTGCTGGGCAAGTGAAACCCTTTCAGGCAGGTTTCTAAGCAATGTTTTAAGCTTCCACCATTAAGTATCTTACATCTTGACTCGTGTAGGTCTCCCCATGCCCTGTCCCAAGCCCTGCAGCCTGTTCCCAGCATCAGACACCACGGGACCCTCGGGGGGATTAAGGAGTTGAGCCTTCCGGAGCAGCCCTGGGGATTACTGCACATCCCTCACCCAGACTGGAGAGCTTCTTAAAACAAGGCTATTAACCCAGAGCTACCTGCAAGTCCTCGCTGCTGCAAGATGCAGGAGAAATGCACCTTTGGTAGAGATGTCCCTGCTGGTGTAGGGAGGTTGGACCAGATGAGCTCTGGAGGTCCCTTCCAGCCTCAAACATTCTATGATTCTACGACACCTCTCCTGATCTCCTCCAGAAGAGGAGACAGGACACAGCTCCACACACACTGATGCCCACAGACACAACCCCCATCAGAGATCACACCCACCCACCCAGCACACGGGCAACTCCTCAATGGGCTGACCTCTGACAAGACCTCCTGCAAAACCCTTCAGCAGCATGAAACCAGCTCTCTGGAGATGCACAGTGAGGACGTTGCCCTCCCTGCAGAGCCCCCCCCAGCGTACCTGGCAGCAGGGTGGCAGGAGGGTGCCCTCTGGGGAGAGCTGGCCCTGGGCATGGCGACAGTCCAGCTGGATCAGGCTGCAGCACTCCTGGTGGCACGTGTACCTGCAGTCTGCACGGGAGAAACCAGACAGTGAGATGGGGAGAGGCACCCCAAGACCTCATCCAGAGCAAAAGCTGCTCCCATGCCCCCTCCCCAAGGAAATTTGTGTTTCTTGCTGCGATGCTGTGGTGCCCACCACGTGTCCTGCTGCTATCTCCTGATGTGCTAATATAGAAAGTGAAGAATATGCTCAAACCATGAGGACACCACCCCCAGCCATGCTCCTTGGAGAGCACAGAAGTGCCTAGACTGGAAAAGACCCTTAAGATCACCAAGTACAACCATTAAAGATGATGATTAGAGATGTTGCCTGCAGCAAAAACTCGGCCTCTTCAGGAGGAAAGGAGGATTCATCTTCCAGAATCAGGAGGGAAAAAGCATCTTAGACAGAAGCCAAACTATTTAAGGTCACTAAATATGAACGGTCACAGTGCCTGAGGCATGGATCTGCCACCAGACCGCCCCAAAGCCACCCCTGCAGAGGGTACAGACACAACCCAAGCCCTGAGAGAGGCTGGACCCCCCCATCCCAGCAGACACGCTGCCCAGGGGCAGCCAGGCATGGACACAGCCAAAAAACCATGTTTTCTTTGGATGCTGCCCCATGTAAGACATTAACTAGTCCAAGGTAGGAGTTCACAGCTGACTCTGCAGAGCCCAGGTTTAACTTCTGCAGGTGCAGGGTCCTGCTCACCCACAGCAGCCAAGGGGCAGCTTTTGGCACAGCCCAATCTACCACCTCCATCTGCCAGCCACAACTTATCCCACATTTGTGGCTCTTGCTTCCCTGGCCCATTCCCTCAAAGCCCCAACTCCTCCACAGAGCAGCTAAAAACCTCCTTCCCCTTTAATGGCCCTTCTGAACCTTAATTTTTAACCGTTGTACAAACAGCATTAAATTTACTTTTCACACTACCCAAAATTCCAGAGCAGTGATCGAGCTGAAAAAAAAATATATATTCTAAAACCAAGTCAAAGGAGTTCAGTGCACAACAGACAGTCCTGAGTGCCCGTCCCTGCCCCAAGCCAGCCAGCCTCTATTTTAACTATCTTTTTCTTCAGCATTTGGGTCATTGCTTTTGAATACCTGGGGCTCCCAGGAAAGCAAAGGAATATCCCATATTTGCTCTGGAAACTGATTTCTGCTGAATGCTCCCAGGCAGGAATGGCTGAGAATGAATGAGAGGAGCTGGGAGCTGGTGCCTGAGGGGGGAAAACATCAATCTCCAGGGGAAAGAGGGGAATCATTTATCATCTCACATTCATCTGGCACGAGCTGTCCATCATCCTCCTGTTCCAAGCCAGTTGTCTCCAGTGAGCCTGGGGGAGAGCAGGGAGACTGGCTGGTTTTTTTTAATTAGAGCTAAACTGCACAGTTAGATGGTAATTTAATGCATGACCTTTTGAGCAACTGCAACAGCCTCTTAATGGGGGACACTCGCCAAGTCTTTGCTGGAGGTGCCAACTGGAGGATGCTCCAGGTGTGGCTTCACCTGAGCATCTGGCACCAGAGGAAAGTCCCTTCTGCCTCTTTGGTCTGGGGGTTTCAGATCTGGGAAGTGCCTCCTGCTCCCCTGGACCAAAGCCTGTGGGGAGGGAGGGCTCAAGCATCTGGATATGAGAAAAAAGTTCTTTAATCTGCAGGTGATCAGTGGAATGGGCTGCTCAGGGAGGAGGTGGAGACCCCATCCCTGGAGTCCTTCAAGGTCAGGCTTGCTGGGGCTCTGAGCAGCCTGCCCTAGGTAGAGATGTCCCTGCTGGTGGAGGGAGGTTGGACCAGATGAGCTCTGGAGGTCCCTTCCAGCCTCAAACATTCTATGATTCTATGATCTTGGGGGAAGGAGCCACATGGTAAGAGGTCTAAAAATACATAACCTGGACCACAGAATGACAGCTCCCGAGCAGCACATCTCCAGATCAGCCCCATCAGGGCCAGGCATTGCTTTATGGGATTAAAGTGTGACACCTCCTTAGTCACCATCACCTATTACCAGCCCCTAATCACCCCGTATCCGGCAGGGAACACTAATTTTAGAAACCCAGCCCAGCTTTCGGAAGCAGCCACGTGACAGGTTTGCCAAGAGCAGCAGGATGCCTCCACTTAGGCTTGAAGATAATTTCCATTCAAGTCAAACAAAGCAGCACTTGCAAATGGAGTTTCTTTAAAAAAAAATACATTTTAAAATGAGTCAGATCACGATCCTGTGAAAAACTCTGGTGGCTGGAAGGAATTTCCCTTTCTCCACAGATAAAGTTTCTCAGGAGGATGAAGTTGGATAGAGTAAAACAGCCCAGTACAGATGCTCAGATGCCTAAATATAGGACTGGAGTCACCCTGCCCACCCCCACCCTCCTGCTCCCACCTCCACGGGTGCTATGGGGCATCTTCTGAGCTGTCCCACGTGCAAGCCCCATATCTGTAAGCTTGGGAGACAAAAAGGAGAAGGTGCAGAGTGGCCAAATCCTGGCCCCAGCAATGCCAGAGGCTCCAACAACCTGACCCCAGCCAGGCTTTCACCTCAAGAAGAACCTCCTGCATCTGCTGCAGGGCTCCCACTGAGTGGGGCTGCAGAAGGAGAGAAGCAGAAGATGAAGTCAAGTGGTGGCATGGAAGGAGAGCATGTCAGCCCCATGCCAGCCCCGTGCCAGCCAGGAAGGGTCCTGTCCAGCCATACATCACCAGCCCTGCTCTGCAGCATGGACAGGGCAGCTCTGCAGCAGCAGAACGCAAACACACCCCCAAACAAACACACCCATTCCCACCACCACCTACCTCTAACCAGCAAGACCTCCCTGCTCGGCCTCCTCAGCAGCCGGAGTCCCTCAGACCAAGCCCTGGACTTGGGGAAATGCCCGAATATTTTGCGGATTCTCTTGGATACCAGCCCAAAGCAAGTGGCTGCTCCTTCCTTCCCATCCATCACCCTTGTGAGAGCTCCCCAGGCAGCCAGAGCCCTGCTCCCAACACTGCCGAGGTGCAACGAGCATCAGAGCAAGACCCATCTGCTTCCACCAGGGACCTTCTCCTCCCACGGAGATAAAACACTGACATTGTCCATTGACAACCTGCTGCCGTTCGATGGGTTGGGTTTTGGGTTGGGTTTTTTTTGGAGCAATGAGGCAACGAGCACCTCAGAGCTCCTGCATCCCCGGGCTTGCCCTGTTAGCCATGGAAAACTTTCTATTTCTGGGGCTTTTTGCTTGATAAGATAAAACAACCCGACGGAAGAGATTAGGGAGAGAAAGCCCAGGAGCCAGTCGTGTGCTGGGGGGGCTCTTTCCAGTATCCCCCCTTCACTTGGCTGCTTTGCCCCTGCAGCCTTCTAAAGTTTAAAGCCCCCAATGTTTAATCGAAGCTTAAATTAAAGGAATAAACTGAGATTAACTGCATTTATAATATTGACTTAAGCTCTGCACACAGGAAGGTTTTTAGATCAATATTACAGCCCTTTCACAGCATCCATCACTTACAACTATTCTGAGTGTCAAATGATGGGGTGGGACATAAATACCACACTTAAAATGTGCCACTTTGTACCCTCTCCATCACCACTGTCCCCTCTGGCCCCCCTCTTACAAACCCACCAGGTTTCCAGCACCCTGCACAACATATTCCTGCTGTTATCCAGGGAGCAACAAAGGTGAAATTTAACTAATCCTTAAAATCACACCAAGCAGCCTAAGCAGGAGTTAACACAGGGGACTTTGTTATTCACCCCTGGCTGTCCCAACACCAGGAGAGCATCCCTGAAGCTGCATCAGAATCACAGAATCACTCATTAAAGTTGGAAAAGACCTCCAAGATCAAGCCCAACCATCAACCCAACACCACCATGATCACCAGACCATGTCCTCAAGTGCCACACATTTGTTGAACCCCTCCAGGGATGGTGACTGCAGCCTGGTCCAGTCCCTGACCACTCTTGCAGTGAAGAATTTTCCTAATATCCAATCTAAACCTCCCCTGGCACAACTTGAGGCCATTTCCTCTGGTCCTATCACTAGTTAGACCAACACCCACCTCTCTAGAACCTCCTTTCAGGTAGCTGTAGACAGCAATAACTTCCCACCCCATGACCAGCAAACTCAACTGAACCAACCGTGCCAGGGATGAAGGTAAAGAAAAGGGACAGCCCCCAAACCAACCTGCTGGGTACGAGCTGGAGCCTTGGCTGGTGTTTCTCTTCATGAATTCTCCAAGGCATTGGAGTTGATCACAGCAAGAAACATGTCCCTGGAGACCCGAGGTGCTGCAGGAGCCCCAGCAGCCTGTCACACAGCTCTGGGCAGGTCACCGTCCCTCCCACCCCTCCATCTGCCCCGGGTAAGTGAACACCCTCCCTCGGGGAGCCCCAGCACCCCACCCTGTCCTCAGCCAACCCCAGCAGCACCCGCCCAGCCAGCACCATCCCGACCTGCCCCAGTCACCTGCGAGCAGGAGAAGCCTCAGGAATCTGTCTGGGCCAGCTAAATAGGAGAGAAATGCAAAGTGCTGCGGGTCCTGTGAACTGTCAGCAATTACTGTTTACAGTGGCAAGCCCAGAGACATGACAGAGCATGGGAGGAGGTGTTGGGAGAACATGAAAAGCCACCACGTCCCAGAGAGTGCCAGTGGCAGGAGCCGAGCGTCCTCCCAGCCAGGGCTCTGCTCTTTAAGAGCCTCCACGCCTGCTAAAGAATTCATTATCTTAAGCAAACATCTACTCGAGAGGCAGTGATATTACAAGTGTAGTTTGCTCTCCAAACCAGATAGAGAAATGGGGTGTGCTCAACCAGCTTCCTCCTGAAAGAAATAGCTCCTGATTCAGCATCATACTTGAACACAGAATTAACTGCTCAGAGCCAAGCGTGGCTTCAGGCCCAGGGGGCACAAACCCAGACACATCTTGAAGTGCTTTGCTCAACCATGTCATGAGAGCTACAGATCACAATCTCACTTCAGGTGGCATCACCACCCAGATCATAAAGCTCTGGACGTGTTCTGAGGTTTTCCCCGAGGCAGCACCTGAGAACCAGCCCTCCTGGCAGGGCAGCACGCAGAGCTGGGGTCATTTTCTTGCAAAGCAGCACGTCAGCCAACACCATCCTACCCTGGTAACACCATGGTCACCAAAGCCATGACCTACCACATCCATTGGAGAGACCACTGCTCCCACAACCACCCATTTATGGCATCCCACGTGCAGTAGATGTGTCCAGCTTAACCCACCTGGGCCAAGGAACAAACTCCCAGGAAATATGTGGGTGATAAATCATGTCCCCAGTTGCCAGGACAAGAGGCCATGGCCATGAGAGAGCCCCATCAGCACAGACATGGAACCAGCACACGTCTGGGATAAGCAGCCCGGCCAAACCAGGGGCTGGAGCACGGTGGAGGAGCCACCCCTGAACCATCACCTGCTGCTGGTTGTGCTAAGAGCTGCCCTACCAGGAACAGGAATTCCATATCAGCACCAACATTGGGGTACAGCGAGGATGAGAAGGTCCCCCAGGAAGAACCAGTCCATCTCAGGGGTAACTGGGATGGAAAGGGACCAAAGCACCCAACCCACGCACATCAGGACATCACATCACTCTTCTGCCCTAAGCCACAAGATCCCTGCTCATCAGTGACCAGCCCACCCTGCCCAGCTCACAGGGACCCTGAGTCACCAGCGTGATGCTGCCAGGAGAAAAAAACAACAATGCCAAGAGTGAAATAAACCAGGCTTTGAAGCTGCATTAGTCACCAGTGCATTCAAACGACTACACTCCACCCCACCAGAGCAAACACCACCAAACCCACAGCAAAGATGCACCTCTAGCCTGCCCAGCCCCTGCTCCCAGCTCCAGCAGCAGGACACATTCACACCCCTACACTGAGATCCTTTTTTCATTCATTCAGGCCTTGGAAGGTGCCAGCAGCACAAAGCCCCATGCACCAGGTAGGAGACACTCAAGACAGTGTATAATGGCACAGCTACTCCTCATGACACTGAAAATAAGGGTTTTTAATGACCATCAGCAGGACAGCCCCAGGTCCATGGCTCTCAAGCTCCTACCTCCTCACCCCTTTATACTAATGTTGATGGGAGAAGCACACTTGATGTCCATCACACACAGGACCAACCTAAAGGCTCCCAGTAAATGCTTCCAGTATCTCAGACATCTGCACCAGTCCCAAATGAAGCACCCACAGGTAGAACTTGAGCTAAAACCCCAGTAAAAGCCTGTCCACCACCTCCAAAGTGCTCTGGA
The DNA here is from genome assembly GCA_013401335.1 of Brachypteracias leptosomus. Taxonomy (NCBI): domain Eukaryota; kingdom Metazoa; phylum Chordata; class Aves; order Coraciiformes; family Brachypteraciidae; genus Brachypteracias; species Brachypteracias leptosomus. Next base: position 1,292,976 of record VYZX01024217.1, read on the forward strand.
GCTATGGGACCAGTTCAGGACAGTCTAAACCCATCAGATATCCAAGGAAAGCAGCCCAAGGGGATCATTTTCCTGACTCTGGGACTTGCTGGGTCTCCGCTCCCGCCCCTTCCACCCAAACCCATCTGGAAAAGGACCCACAGAGCACAACATCCCACGTTAGCCTTGGAAGACAGCTCAAGAAAGGGGAAATGGAGCTGAGGGGATTTCAGCACATCACTGCTTGCTATAAAAACCACGCGGCCAAAACCCACTCCTTGATCAGCAGTGGGATCAGCTCCCACTGCCCCTTCCCTTCCCCATTCCCCCTTCCCACAGCAACCCAGCACATCATGCCCACAGCATGGGCACAGACTGGTTTCAAAGGGAGGAAAAAGAAATAGTAACTTTTCTGTTTTACTAAAGACAACCAGATCTGATATAAATAAAAAAAAAGAAAAAAGGCCAGAATCATACAAACAAAAACCTGAGTAACTTCATCTGCAAGTCAAAAGCAAGCAACGACTCTACATCAGAAAAAAAGGGAATATTCACCAAGGGAGGGGAGCACACCCTGCAGGGTTTTTAAGAGGATACACTTTTGGGATGACAGGGAACAGAGAAGATGTTCCGAGCATCTCCGCTGAAGTCTGTCTCCCACCCCAGCCTGGATGTTTGGGGAATTTTAGAGGCAGAGCTACTCCCCCAGTCTGAATAATTCTCCTCTGAAGTGAAAAGGGAAATTGAGTTATTTAAGATTTGTTTCGATATAACTATGGAAGAAAAAATCCTGCCAGAGAAGTCCCTCCAAACAACTATTTATAGTACTTGCAACACCACAAAATTGTGCGAATTATTACTTGAGATGAGGATTTCAAAACACACAGGATCTCACCTTGTGCACAGCCCTGGGGACAGAAGACAGACAAAACCCTGACAAAGTTTTGCTTCAAATAAACCCTCTTTCTTTCATCAATGTAGTTCAAATAAACACTTTCTTCAGGCATGTTCATTCACAAGTTTGCTGCCAGCCACAGGGAACACACCAGCCCTAGGTGGGTTTTGGGGGTGAATGAGGAGCAGCAGAAAGCCAAGGAAAGCACCAGCACAATAATCCCATCACCCTCTCTCACCCAAGGCACCAGGTCCCAGCGTGCTCCTGTGTCACGTTGTGCTGGCTGGGTTATATTTAATTAACAGCAGTCAGTGCTAAAGCCCTAATGGGCTGCAGCAGGGCCATATGGCCCATCTCTCCCACTGCCCTTCCCTTCCAAACGGCACCAGGAGGCACCTGCGGGAGCCCTGCTCAGCCTGCACCACACAAATCACCCCCAGAAGCACTTAATTGATTCATCAGCTAAGGAAAGCCAAGCGTAAGGACCAGAACAGGCTGAGCCAGGACTAATTGCCCCGGCGAGGCTGGTGTGACAGCACGTGCCTGGCACAACCCCCCAAACCAACCAGGGCAACGCAGCCTCCCCGGGAGCTGCCAGCTGGGCACCCAGCCCAGGGCCCGCGGCGGGACGCGGCTCCTTCCCTCACCCCAAAGAGCCACCAGCACCTCCCTGCCCTCCACGCCAGGGGTGCCTCGCCTGGCTACGGGAATTCTTCTGGGCACAAGCCTGGGGTGAATGGCCCTGGTGTTAACTGACTGACATTAAGAGGCTCAGCTGACCCTGAGCAGCAGAGTCACTCAAGCCCAAGTGCAGCACTCCGGCTAAACAAGTTTAGAATCATAGAATTAATTTCCACCCATTCCGCAGCAGGAGAAGAGCTGGAAAGGAGGAGTTTTGTTGTCAGCACATCACATGCTGCCAATCTACCCATGACACAGGTTCATTCAATCCTCCTCTGCCCTCCTCTCCTCATTTCCACACCTGCACCACCACAGCTGCAAAAGCTGATACAGGTCACGCCTTTCCAAGGACTACCAAACACCCCACGGCCCAAGAGCAGCATCCCAGGGATGTGGGACATGGGGTGGCCCCTGTGTCCCCTCCCACACGATGGAAAGATTAATCTCTCCTGCAGAACAGGAGCACGAACGCAGCGTGTTCCTGCTGTGAGGATTACTTATCTCAGTAAATCTCCTGAGCTCTTACCAGGAGTTTGGGCACAGCAAAGGTGTCTGACTAATTTACAATTTCTAAAGGAATTTACACTTCGCCATAAAGCTTTAGGAACACGAATCCTTCCTGCTCACCGAGACCTGCTAATGCCAACCCCCTCACAACCCCGCCAATAATCTCTCTCCTGGAAAAGCTTCATTTCCTAAACCCACCCAGCAGCACCTCACTGCTCCCATCCCCACCGCCCGACCCCGGCCCGATCCCCTCCCTCCATCCCCCGGAGCGGGGTCTAGGGGGTTCAGAGCTGGGAAAAAAGAGGAAGGAGAGGGTCTGGGGCTGCTGTTGCGGGAGGAAGAGTCCAGACGGGGCTGTGGTGCGGGATGAAGGGGCCGGGGGGGAGACAGGGATGCGGGACAGCGGGGAGAAAGCGGAGTACAGGCAGCAGGCAGGGTGCGGGACAGCAAGGAGCAGGCAGCGGGGCAGGGGTGCGGGATAGCGGGGTGCAGGCAGGGCTGCAGGCAAGGTGAAGGCAGCAGCACTCACAGTCGCAGCGCAGGGCTCGCTCCCGCACCGCCTCCCCGCACAGGTCGCACCAGCCGCGGCGCGGGGGTCGTGGGGCGAAGCGGTGGCCGCGGCCGCGCTCCGCCGGTTCCCGCGGTGCCGCGAAGATGCTCCGCACGTCGGGCAGCAGCCGCGGGGCTCCTCCGCGCCGCCGCAGCCG
>VYZX01024217.1:1295841-1438768 GCA_013401335.1 Brachypteracias leptosomus
CACACCAAGGACCCACCCTCAGGGTCCCCTCCCCGCAGGACCCGTCGCAGTCGGACCCTCCCGTGCGCTCCTCCCTTGTGGGAACTCTTCTCCCCGTGGGATTCCCCGCCTCGAAATTCCCTCCGCTGTGGGAATCCCCCCCAGGACCTCTCCCCACGGAACCTGGGCTGCCCGAAGGAGCTCGGACATTCCCCTCCGGGCTGAGTCCTGCGGCAGAAATCGGAGCCAGGGACTTTCCCCAGCATCATCTGCTGCTTGAGCGCAGCCGCATCCCCCGTGCCCGGGGCTTTGTCACCACGGGAGCTGCCGGATCACGCGTGGGGCACCGCACTGGTGCAAACCTCACCCTGGCACAAGGCGTGTGCGTGGAGCAGGCTGGGGGGACAGCTGGAACAACCGACCTTCCCCCGCCGCGGTGCCAGCAGGGCTGGGGGCGCTCAGCCGGAGCAATTCTCTCTCCTAAATGGGGCTCTTGTGCTTGCGGGAAATGTGAAAGAGAAAATATTATGGCCCAATTTTGAAGTGGCTCCGAGCAGGCTCCAGCTCCGAGGACACTCGTGCCTGGCTGGCCAGCTTGCAAACCCTTGGGCAAAGGAGGTTTTTTGGGGTGCAGGAATTACTAAGCAATTCCCCCCTCCTTTGAACACAAGGGCTGGACATCACACACGAGGTGAAGGTTCCTCACCACAGCAACACCTTCCACACTGGCTGGAAGAGGCAGAAAAGGAGCTATTGCCCTTTTCCCCGTGTCCAGATGGAGAGGGTGACCCAGTCACCCTGAGTGACACAGGACGTGACTTTGCCCACGCTGTAGATTAGCTGTTGAACCCAGAGCATCCCTGCTCTGCTGCTCTTGGCTTGAAATACGTAACCTGGACAGAATTACCCCTAAATTTGTGTGGTTTGTGTGAAAGAAGGCAGGTGAAGAGGCAACTGCAGCGAGTGCAGTGCTGGGCTGTGCCAGTCCTGGCTTCTGGGCTCATGGGAACCGATGTCTTCTCATGAATTCCTGAGGACAGGATAAGCCAAGGATATCTAAATCCTTTTCAAGGATTTTAATTTGAAGGATGGATTAAAACACTGACTCCGAGTTACAAAAGCCTAGTGCCAAAAGCAGTTGCTAATAAGAGCTTCAAGCTAACAGGGTGATAAAGCAGCTTGAAAAATTCTGGTTTTGTGCCGTGCTAAGTAGCAAGATTAATTTTTGGAAGGTCTTTTTGTTCCCCATTCAGGATCCTGATTCACTTTCATGCGTCCTCTGCTCAAGAAGAGCAGCAGATTTGTTCCTGGGTAAATTGTTTCCCTAAAACTTGGTGGTTTATCCTGTGCTTTCCCCAGACTGTTAACCACATAAGGAATCACCTGCAAGAAAGCAAATGACCTTCCTGAGGGCAAAGATCTACCAGGCTGGGAACCTGCTAAACCCATCCTGGGCGTTTGTTTTTCCAGTGCCATCCCAGGGCAGAGTCAGCCTCAGTTTTGCAGTGTCAGGGTGGAGGAGGCAGGAGGGGATCCCCCCCTCTCCCGGGGGCTTTAGTTTCCCTCACCCCAAGGAAATCCCCAGTTCCTGGGAGCCAGGGGTGTGAGCAGAGCCTGAGATCCCTGGGGAAAGTCCTCCCCAATTCCAGGGGACCCTCTGCCCACTGGCGACACGTCTGGCCCCATCCTCTTGCCCCTCGCCCTTTAATTATTGATCAGCATTGATCAGATTCCCCCTGAATCTTCTCCAGCTCCACAGCCCCAGGGCTCTCTCAGCCTTTCCTGGGCACAGAGATGCTCCAGTCCCCTCAGCATCTTCTCGCCAGTAGCTCCTTGTCTCTCTTGAACTGGGGAGCTCATCAAATGAAGTGTCTTCTATCTGAGCTTTGGACTGACAGCATCTGAAGCTCTTTGAGGCCAAGGGTTAAAATATTTTGGGGAAAAAACCCACCTAATTAACACTGGCAGGAAAATTCCTGTTTGGTTTGGGTTCCAGGAGTCCCCTCTGCAGCTGCTGGTGTGGCAGTTGAAGCGTGACAAGGGCTATTAGCAAAAACTCTTTTTTCTTTTTGCCAAGAAATAAATCCCTTTCTGTCGAAGCCAAACATGTTCCAGGTCAAACACTCAGCTGGTAGGAATCAGCTCCAGTGATCCCGAGGAAGCAGCAGCTCTGCCTGGGCTCCCTGCCCTCTTCCTAGGGGGGATGCCAGTGAATTGGAGCTGGGTTAAAAAGAATTTTCCTTATAAAACTACAAGAATCCTAGAAAATAATCTGTGAGAGAAAAGCTGCTAAGTGATGGCGGAGTTCCACCTCTTCTACAGGAAGTTCTTGGGTTTGACAAGTCAGGATGTTGGTTGTCACAATTAAAATGAATGTGAAATTGGTGCCAAATTCCATTCAGGAAGATTTCCTGGGTGGGGGAGCTCCTGGATGCACGTGGCTTGTTCTTACAAGGAAGCAAAGCTGGGCACAGCCCTGGAGCTGCCACTTCTTGCTCATTTGGCTGCTTTGCTGAGACCATCGGGGCAGTGCTGAGTAAGACATCATCTCCAGGGGTGCACTATTTGCCTGTATGGCCCCATATGTCTCCCAGAAAAAGCAAGAAATGCTGCCGTGGTCAATCCCAGGAGCCTCTTGCTCTGTCCTTGCTGCAGCTCTGCCTCTGGGCACTGCCGGAGAATGTGAGTCCAGGTTCCTGGGGACAACCTCTGGGCAACCAGAACAGCCACGGCAGGCTCAGACTTGGCTGGAGGCTTTGGGTGTCACCTCCAGAAAGGAGGCTGGAGAGGGAACTGGAGGAAAGGTGACAGGCAGAGCTGGGTGGTTTGTTTTCTGCCAAGGGACAGGTCGAGGCAGGCTGAGCATCCCAGACACGTTTGCTTGCCCAGATGATGGCTCAGCCTCTCCTTCCAGATGCACGGTCAGGATCCCTCAGCCTTGGACCTCGCTGGGGCTGGTGCTGCCAAAGTCCTGGCTCACCAGTCCCTGCTCCAGCCTCCCTCAACCCCACAGCCAGGCAGGGTTTCCAGGCTGGCAGGAGCCAGGCAAACACGGAGGAGGGAAGAGCTTTATGTAGGAGACAGGAATGAATCTAAACATTCATTCCTCCTGCCAGGGCAGCCTCACACCCTGCAGACCATGGCAAAGGGATCTGTGCTTCCCACCTTGAGCTTCAGCAGCCCAGCCACCTTCTCAGGGTGAGGGTTCATGGGGCAGGGGCTCCCCAGGGAGCCCAGGGCAGGGATTTATGTGTCTTTGCACTGGTGTGTGCCAGGGAAGGGTGGGAAGAGCCAAGGCAATTCTGCCCATCCATCTACCAGGTGTAAATGCCCATGACTGAGCCCAGCAGGGTGGGAGTTATCACACAAGGGATGTGGGATCTGGGTGACAACCCATAAATCACACTGGGGCCAGGCAGAAGAGGTGGACAGAGAGGCAGAGTGCCCGACTCTTCCCACAAAGAGCTCCCTGATACCATCTAAAGCTCCTGAGACCCCAGGCTTCCCCTATCACTGCTCCACACACTGCCACTGACTCAGCTGATAACCAGGGGATTCTGCTCCTCCTAAAACCCAAGGTCGAACCCCAGTAGGAAATTGGGAGGGTAATAACCACCCCTAACAAAGGGCACCCCCCCACGTGCATCAACACAGAGCTCAGGGACATTTATAGGAATGAAGTGAAAAAGAGAAGCCTCCTTTGGCTGCCCATTCCCACACCCCTCCCCAGCCCAGACACTGGCTGGGTTGGAGGCAAAGCTCTGGAGGAGAGGCTGAAGCTCCCACCTTCCCTGTGTGTCACCTCCTGGGGCTGTCCTGGGCCGGACCTTGTCTCTCAACCCTCAGGTCCCTCCTGCCCTGCTCCACACAGCCTGGGGAAGCAGATGTATGGGAAAAGTGGGAGCAATCCCTAAATGAATGAGGGATAATTTATCTGTCCAGCCTCTTCCCCTTCATCACCCGACATGGTGATACAGAGAAGCTAAAAAACCACCATAAAGTCCTTCAAGCACTTCTTAAAAGGGAAAAAAATAACCCCAATTTTCTAGTCGAACTTCCACAGGCTCAAGGCTTGCAAACCACTCAAAGCTAATGCTGGTGAACTGTGCAAAAGTGCTGGAGCAGAGGTAGGACACAGAGAGCTCCTCAACCATGGACATCCAACGTCTCCATCACCCTGGACCCGAGGTGCAGTGAGTGCTCCTGGCTGAGGACAGTTTGCTTCAGCAGCTGCCAATTCACCACGTCCCTCAAATACCAGGGGTGGGGGCAGCTCTGCTCAACCTGCAGGAACAGAACCAGAGGCTTTAGGCTAGAGAGGGATCGCCCGGGCTGGTGCACTCCCCAAGCTACAATCTGGGCTGGGCACTAATCTCTGGGCTTGTTCCTGTGTCTCCTGGGATAAGCTGCTCACATCAAAAGCATACCAGCCCTTGCTCATCCCCTCATTCAGGGAGGACATGCTGCAACAACACCACGGCTGGTCCTATGAAAACAGGGCTGGGGTGAATCACCAAGTCCTTTTCTTCTCTTTTAAAATCTGACCTGAGAGTCTCTGGCATTTTGACATGCATATTCATATGGGTGATTTGCATGGAGATCATCAAGAAAAAAAAAAAAAAAAGGTTGCAGGAGAAGATACCCAGAAGGGTTTGTCAGAGGTAGGATGCTGGGTTTGCACAGAGAAATGGAAAGCATCCACTTCTCCATGGCCATGAGCTGGGCCAGGGCTGGGCAGTCCAGGGCAAAGGCTGGAAAGAGGGTGTAGACATGACATGGATCATGTTTAAACTGCCAAGAGAGAGAAGCTCCCCACTGCTGCCAGATCATGGTGTGAACTTGGTGCCATTGACACCCCAAGAGGAGCTGTGGTTGTGCTCAGCACCAGGCTCAGCTGCCCGTGCTGGAGCTCACCCAGGGAACCCCCCCAGACCCACCAGCCCTCCCAGGGGCTCAGAACAGCCTCTGGCTGCTCTTACTCACCTCTCGATGATGCTGTTGTTGAACTGGAGGTCACAAGTCACAGACTTCATCTGCTCCAGGAGCTCCTGCATCCTGCCGGGGACACAAGCAGCCCCTTACCCCCTGCAGAAGGGCTGGCTGAGGGGTCCCCAGGGGTCACACCCTCAGCAGAGCCTTCACCCCAACACTCACCCCTATTGCTCATGAAGGGGATGAGCAGTGGCAGCTTCCACTGGCCACAAACCCCTCCTCCAAAGGACTCACCTAAAAGCCATCTCCTGGGGTGCCTGGCCCAGGTGGGTGGGTGGAGATGTGGGAGAAACCGGGGCCAAACTCCTCTTCTCTGCCTGGAGAAACCTGTCCAGAGCCTGCAGGAATGGAGAGACAGGTAAAGCATCATTTCTCTAGTACTGCAATTCCTGCTTATCGGGTACCAATTCATAGAATCATAGAATGTTTCAGGCTGGAAGGGACCTCCAAAGGCCATCTAGTCCAACCCACCAAGCAGGGACATCTCTACCTAGGGCAGGTTGCTCAGAGCCCCAGCAAGCCTGACCTTGAATGTCTCCAGGGATGGGGCCTCCACCACCTCTCTGGGCAACCTGTTCCAGTGATCAACCACCCTCATATTAAAGAACTTTTTCCTAATGTCCAACCTAAATCTGCCCTTCTCTAGCTTCAAACCATCACCCCTCATGCTGTCACTACAAACCCTTGAGAACAGATCTTCTGCCTTCCTATAGACCCCTTTCAATATTGGAAGGTCACCCTAAGGTCCCCCCAACCCTTCTCTTCTCCAGGCTGAACACCCCCAACTCTCTCAGCCCAGGCAGATCTCAGCACCAGGGCTTCCACTGCCAAAGCTTCACCCATTCCTGCTCACACAGTGGTGGAAATCATCATCTCCAGTGGGGATCACCCACAAAGAGCTGCAGCAAGAAACATCACAGAGGGTGGGTGCTGGGGGGGGCAGCAGCACCCTGGGCACCTACACTGTGCAGGCAGTCCTGGCACTCCAGTGTCTCCACACTGCAGCTGCTGATGCGGTTGCTGAGCCTCTTCAGGTGCTTCTTTATCTCACAAACTTTCCTAGAAGGAAGAAAAAAACAAGAAGAAAATCCCAGGTCAATGTCTGGATCGTGCTGATCTGTTGGTGTCTCAATCCTGAGCTGCTTTCTGCAGATGTTCTGGGTTAAATTGCTGAAGGAAAGCAAATGAATCACCACAGCATCCTAAGGATGGCTGCAGCTCTAACAGCCACCCTAGGCCTGGTTAGCCACACACCACTAATGGCAAATTAATTAGGGAAAGTGTTATTTTAATGAGGGACAGCTCAAGCCCAGCACTCCTGCCCTAAGTGCTGCACAGTTTGGTTCTCTGTGTCCTGTGTCTACTCAAAATGCCCCTTGACTTTGCATTTCTTTTTGCATCTTCTCCCTTCATACATGAAGGTCAGAAAAGTTCCCCCTTGATCTTTTGGGGTCTGATGCCCTGTTCCTGCCCAGGGTGAGGGGCCCCAGGCTGGAGGTGCCACGAACCCAGCAGGCACTTTGTGAGCTGTGTAAAAAAAGGTTGGGTTTGGCTTTAAAAAAACCAAAGGAAGGAATATTTAAGGTGAGCAGCCCACCTCCAGTCCCCAGAAAAACAGCCACCAGCTCACCACAAACCCTGGCTGGGAGCAGGGAGAGGCTCAAAACAGGACAATTAAAACTGAAGTAACAATAAATTAAAAATACCCAGCAGTGACTCACGGTGCCTTCTCCCTCAGGACAGGAAAACAGGTACAAAAATACTCCAGAAAAACACCCAGAAGGTTTTTTCCTCCCTGGGAGCAAAGGTGGAGTGGGGCTCCTGGGTTTCGTGGGGCTACAAACCCAGGGAGGAATCATCCCAAGACAAGTTCCCACTGAAGCCAGGGGGACATTTCACTGCCCCATGATGGGACGTGGAAGGAGGTGACTGTGGGCAACAGGTTTTGTCCCTGGGTGAGGATTTACAGCATGGAAACCCCTGGCTGCGTGTGCTGAGGCTGGGAAGGGGACAAGGCAGGGACAAGGAAGGACAGGAACAAGGCAGGACAGACCCTGCCCACTATTCCTGGGACATTCCTGAGCATCCAAGACAAACTTCTAGCCTAAAACTCCACCCCTCTAGTAAATCCAGAAAGAGGGACCAGGTTAAAAGCCTTAATTCAAAGGCATTATAGAAAATCATCCTCTTTCTGCCCACCCTGCAGCCCAGGGGAATGGAAACTCCTCTCTAAAAGCAACCTTGCAACAAAAAAAAATCTAATTCCTGCAGCATCCCCCACCTGCCTCCCCTCGCCCCTGCTCTGTGCTGCTGTTCTCCATCACTCCAAGGTAATTTGCTCTTTGCATTATTCCCCAAACAGCATTTAATGGAAAATCATTGCTAGTGAGTAGATCTCTCTGTTTCAATAGCAATTTTGTCCTGATAAAATAACCTCTCTCTGCTGGAGAGCGAGGAAACCAGGCTTGAACTCCAGCTACAAGTTTAGGGGGATGTTTTTAAAAACAAAAACCCTTAAATCAACAGGATAGGAATAAACAGCACAGGACAAGACCCAGGGTCCCCAGCAGGACTTCACCCAGAGCTGCTGCTTTAAGGTCTTATTACCCCTTTTATGGGTCCCTCAGCACCTGTTACCAGCATCATCTCCACCTTCATCCCAGCACTGGGTCGATAGCAGAGAGCAAGTGGGAGCTCTGCTCACTGGGGGTAACTGGGAAGTCCCCTCTCCCATCCCCACCAGGGTCTGGAAGCCAGAGCAGGGCAGGGGCTGGTACCTCATCCTGCTGCCATGGAGGGTCAGGGCCTCCTGGTACCTCTGGACACAGTCATCCTGGAAAATCAACAGCACCTTCCTGGCCAGGTGCCCTAAATTCACCCTAAAAGCAGAGGAAAAGGGAGAACTCTGTTATCTCTTGAGATGTAGGAAAATGACCATCACAGCTCACGTGGCAGGAGACCCAAAGCTGGGTCCTGGGTGGAGAAAGGGACTGGGAGCTCAGTGAGGAATTTTACATCAGTGTTATAAACAAAACCTAATTATGATGGAGAGGAGAGGGGGGTTTGGGGGGCCAGGGGGATCCCCACCCCTGGGGCACTTCAGAGAAACCTGGAGCTTAAGGCAGATGTCCAAGGTTAGACTGAAGAGCGATTAAGGGAAAGGAGCCGCCTGTTAAATTTCACCATCCCTGGTGTATATTGAAGGGTGCAGTTTATTTCTCACCCGTGTTAAATTCCCCCGGTTCCAGTGGAAACTGAAAGGAGGATTTTTAAAGGCACAAAAGCCCCCAGACCCTTCACTCTCACTGACAGTTAAGGAGATAGGAAAGCACAGACACTTCTTAAATAGACACCTGGGTGAATAAATGGCCACAGACTAAGTGTTGGTGAGAACCAGCCTGAGATGTGTTTATCCCACAGTCCAGGGCAGGGATTTGGCCCAGGGGCTGCTCCCTGTCCCCAGGTCCATAGAGGTTTCCTCACATCTTCATCTCAAACAGCTTGTGGCTTGAAAAGTGTTGTGCAAGGTGGTACATTGATGAACCATCATAAAAGCCACTTATAGGTGCCCTCTCTCAACGTTAGTGCCCCAGGAATGTTTTACAGCCCCTTAGGATTCCATCAGAAACACCAAACACCCGCCTGGCCACGGGTCCTGGGAAGGGGAGAGGGTTGGGACTTACTTATCCAGCTTGTGTATCTGTTCCTCATTGTAGCCCAGCCCTGGGGAGGAGAGACACTGGTCACCACACCTTCTCCTGTTCATGACCCAATAAAGGGGCAATTTCACCGCACACAGAGACCACTCAAGGGGCTTTGCAGGGCTGCAGCCCCGGGGATGCTGCCGTGGCACAGAAATAACTGATAAGCCCAGAAAACTCAAATAATCTGGTTTTGCACCGGGCCAGCACAGGGATGTTCCTGCACACCCCCCCGTGACCCCGGGGCCACCACCCCCATCACTTACTGAGACACATCCTGGCCTTCCTGAACTGCTTGTAGGTCAGCTGCATCTTCTCCAGGCAGCACTCGATCTGAGGGATGCTGGAATGGGCACAGGGAAGGAGGAGTGAGCTACCACCAGAGCAAGGTATGAGCTTGGGGTGAAACCAGCACTTTGGGGTGAAACCCAAACAGCTGGGACACTGCTGCTACCCTTGGCCATATAGAGGGACATCACACAATGTCACACGTGTGTTTGCAGTGAGGGGCTGCTTGGGAGCACCCAGTGATGTCTGCTCAACTGAGCTGAGAATGAAGCACTGGCAGGGATTTCATAGAATCATTAAGGCTGGAAAAGATCTCCAGGATCATGAAGCCCAACCACCAACCCAACACTACCATGGCCACTAAACCATCTCCCAAAGCTCCACATCTACTCCTTTGTTGAACCCCTCCAGGGATGGTGACTCCAGCACCTCCCTGGGCAGCCTGGGCCAGTGACCACTCTGTCAGTAAAGAACTTCTTCCTAGTGTCCTATCTAAAAACAGGTCCTACAAACCTCTTTTCTTCATGCATTTGTTGCCTGTGCTTCACCAGCTCAGACAAAATGCCATCCAGTGTCCCTTGGAAGTCAAAGATGCTGTGGGAGCACTGGGAGAGCTCCTCGGAGACCTGAGGATGAGGAGGAGAGGTTGGGGCTGGCTGCTCCCAGTGCTACCGGTGGCTGTGGCTGCTCCCCGGGGCTCACCCTCTGCAGCCTGGTCTTCACCACGGCCATGTCCTTCAGAGCCAGCACCCCACTGCCTGCAGGAACAGCCTCCGACCTGGGGGAGGTCAGAAAAGAAAGATTCCTTAAGCAGGAGATAAGCCAGAGGCTGAGAGAGTTGGGGTGTTCAGCCTGGAGAGGAGAAGGCTCCAGGGAGACCTTCTTGGGGCTTTTCAGGGCTTCAAGGGAGCTGTCAGAAAGATGGGGACAGACTTTTAAGCAGGGCCTGTTGGGATAGGACAAGGGGTGATGGTTTTGAAACTAGAAGAGGGAGATTTAGACTAGAGAGAAGGAAGAAATTGTTGGTGCTGAGGGTGGGTAGAGCCTGTGCCAGGTTGCCCAGAGAGGTGGTGGCTGCCCCATCCCTGGAACCATTGCAGGGGAGGTTGGGCTCTGAGCAACCTGAGATAGTTGCAGATGTCCCTGCTCAGTGCAGGATGAGCTTTAAAGGTCCCTTCCCACCCAAACCAGCCTGGGATTCTATGGAAAACCCATCCCGAGGGTCCCTGGGGCAGTGGGGGGTGGTTTTCTCCACGTTCAGGGATCAATCTGAGCCCCAAAGTGCTGATCGGGTAGGAACTCACCCTGTTGTGTCCAATTTGTTCCAAAATCATTCTCTTCACACCCGCTGGCCCTGTGCCAGGTCAGATGTTCTCTGCCTCCCTGCAGCTGGCACCAGAGCCCAGCGCTGGTGCTGAGTCAGCAGAAATCCCCCTGCCCCAGGAGGGGGTTGGATGGGGGGGGTGCCAGCAGCACCCAGCTGCACATCCCTGCTCTTGGCACCACTGCCCGGCCCTAATCCCACTGGAGCCAATGGGAACCATGTGTCCCTGTCTTTTTAGATGGAATGGAAATTAAGGGACTTGCTAAATTGACAGGAATAAAAGAACAGCAACCCAGCAGCAAAGAATTTTCCACTGTGGTGACAACAACAGGACAGAAAAGCAGAATAACTGGGGGGGGGACTCTAGATAAAGGGGGTTCAGCTTTCCCTGGGGCAGCGTGGTGGGGATGGGGGCATCGAGGTCAGCCCATAATTCAGCCTCTGATCAATGCTCCATCAGCAGAGCATCTTCAGTGGGGATGGGAGACACCTCCTCATGGGACACGGCACGATGCTGCTCTCCTGGCACTGCCTGATGCTCCCCATGCTCATCCCTCCAGGGCTGTTTGCAGGGAGTGGGGTCGGTGAGGTGGCCAGAGCCCAGAGAGGACCTGGCAGCTGCTGCCACCCTGCCTGTTAATTAATCCCACTTCCAGAAGTGGCTCTTTGCCCTTTCCCCCAGGCTGGCAGCAGCAGCCCTGTCTCCTTCTCACACTTACTCTGTGGCTCACAGAGTCTGAAAACCCAGAAAGGACTGAAAAAAAAACCAACCCAGAAAGGACTGAAAAAAACCCCCAACCCAGAAAGGACTGAAAAACCAGCAAGGACTAATTCTGGGCTCCTGTGAAAGCAGGAACCATTAAAAGTGAGGCAAAGAGGTAAAACCATCCAGAGCAGCTCAATTCCTGCAGCCTCCACATGAGTGAAAAAGCCTCTTCTCTCCCAGCTACCAGCTCACCCCTGGAATTTCACTTATTTCTGACTATTCAGGCCATTTTGAGAGCCCCGTATCTCATCTGCCCCAGCCCAGCACCTGCCCAGCCCCACTTACAGCACACGGGTCTTCACCTCGGTGAGCTGCAGGCAGGTGAGCAGTGAATGAGCCCCTCTGCTCTGCTCCAGGATCCTCGAGCACTCTGTTCTCAGGTTCCCACTGCCAAGAGAGAACACAACAGCCCCTCCTAGACGTGCTCCCTACAGCCCAACCTCCATCCTGGGGCTGGCTGTGCATGGTGGGGGGGTGAGGATGGGGCTGGGGGCTCCTCTCTGGCTGCTTCTGAGAAAAGGTGGGGCTGGATGTGTGTAAAAGTGGGGACAGGTCCTGGGCAGGGGGGGTCTGACCTGCTGGGCACTGTCCTGAAGCTCCTGCCCTGGAGGAAATGGGTAGGGCAGTGAAAAATGCATGGTGAGGATATGGATAGTAATAGGAGGAATAATCACAGAATCACAGAATGTCAGGGATTGGAAGGGACCTCAAAAGATCATTTGAAATCCAATCCCCCTGCTGGAGCAGGATCACCCAGAGCAAGTTGCACAGGAACATAGCAATAATAACAATAACAGGAACATAGCAATAATAATAATAACAGGAACATTGCAATAATAATAATAACAATAACAGGAACATTGCAATAATAATAATAACAATAACAATAACAGGACCATGTTATAATAATAACAATAACAGGAACATAATAATAATAATAATGTTGATTTCCTCAGCATCACCTAAACTAAAAAAAAAAATGAACTGCCTCAGAAATAGCAAATGGGAACAGGAGCATCCTCACACCACCAAGTGGTGTTTCCCTGCAGGTCCAGCCCCCTCTCAGCCTGGCACACGTGACCCTTGTAGAGGGGACACCCTGGCCAGCAAAAGTTCTTTGCAAATCCCCTCAGGATCTGGAAGAGCTTGGGGAAGGTTTGCTGGGAACCTCCTCCTTGGTACTCCTCTGGCACTACCAGCTGCATTGCAGGGGAGGAGAGAAAAGGTTTGCTAAATATCTACTTCCACCTACTGGCACATCATTGTGCTGTGCTCCTTCCCAGGAACCATCCCTGGAGGTGTTCCAGACTGGGTTGGATGGGGCTTTGAGTAACCTGCTCTAGTGGGAGGTGTCCCTGCCCATGGCAGGGGGTTGGAACGAGATGCTCTTTAAGGTCCCTTCCAACCCAAACCATTCTATGATGGTCTAGGAGTCAGGGAGATGTTGGACAAAGGTTGGACTTGATGATCCTGGAGGTCTTTTCAAACCTGAATGATTCTGTGATGTTCTGGGAAGGGATGTGTCACCCCCATATCACCCCAGCACTCACATCACCCAGTGGAGCCCTCTGGCCAGCAGCTCCCGGCAGCCCCGCAGGGCCCGGGCGATGCGCAGGGTCTGGTGCACGGCCCCCACCACGCTCTGCAAGGCAAAGGGCACTGCCAGGGGCTGCACCCCCACAGCCAGGGCTCCCCCAGGGCTGGGGACACCCCCTCCTACCTTGGCTGAGCTGCAGTCGGCCACCACGTCCACCTTGGGGGCAAACTTTGGGAATTCGAGGCCAGCTGGAAGGACAGACAGTGGCGGGGGTACTTTGGGGAGTGAGCCCAGAGCCCCCAAACCACGGCTGCAGACCCATGAGGACAGTTCATGCCCACCTAAAGAAACCCTGGAGCTGCTCAGGATTTCAGGCATGATGCTGGAGGCTTTGAGCAGCCCTCCAAGATAATTTGGGAATATGGAGAAGGCACAAACCGCCTGCAAAGCCCAGGAGCAGCAGATACAGCTGGGGAAAAGTGACCCTGGAACCCCCTCATCCTGCTCTGGCATCATCATCCCTCCACCTCCCATTGGCACCGGTTTATTAGGGTAATAATTAAAGCACCCACCCTGCTCACCATGGTGCACCCCCAAGCCAAGAGTACTCACGGTCTCTGTATCTCACTCCCACCACCTCTTCTGCTTGCTCAGCCGTGCTCAGCAGGGTCAGGGGGTTGTGCTCTGTGGTTTTGCAGAAATTATGAGCCTGTAGGTTGGGATCCAGCTCATACAGGTGCCCTTCAAAGAAATACTCCTGATGGTGAGGGACTACGTTTGTTTGTTTGAAGACAGCATCTAAAAACTTGGTGGTACTGAAATGAAGAAGAAACAAAAGGATGGGGAACGAGCAATGAGGAGAGAACCCAGATTTCCATCCCTTTAACAGCCTGTGTCCTTTACTCAGGGCAAAATATCCCACCAGCTCAACAGAGCCCCTCAGAAAACCACCCCAGGGCTCTCCATGTGCCATGCCAGGAGCCAGCAGCTCCTCATTAGTGCAGATGGTTTGAGCCTGGTTTGGTTTAAGCACGGTGCAAAGGGAACGGCCACTCCCCTCCCCAGGTTCACCTCCTGAAACCAGGGGCTGAGGCTCCTCAAGGCTCAATTCCCCACGTCACTTTTGGCCTCCTTACGTGTTGTAGGAGTGGATGTAGACGCGGTGCAGGGACGCCTGCTGCAGGGAGAAGACATCGACCACGATCCTCTGCAAAATGTCGTTGGTTCCAGCAAAAAACTGGTCGAAGCCCCAGCACTTCTCCTGATCCACCTCCAGGATGTTTGCCAGAATGGGTGTCAGCTGGTCCTTCAGCCCCCTACGGCAGAAGAAGAGATGTTTGCACAGACTGAGCCCTCCCCGTGGTGCCCCGTGGGGCAGCCCCTCTGCTGGGGCTGAGCTCCCATCCCAACGGGGCTGCTGCCCAGCCCTGCACCCCCTTTTCCCAGCTGTAAAGCAAAGAGCTGGTCCGAGAGCTGAGACATCAGCAGATGAGAAGCTCATCCACTGTCTGGGGTGGGATGTCCCTGAGCCCAGCACGGGGCACTCACGTGGAGAGCCTGCAGGTGACGGGCAGCTCGTAGCTCCACTCGATGCTCCCGTTCTCCTGCCTCTGGCTCCCTGCGATGGCTCCAGGAGGCTTCTCCGTGGTAATTTTGTACCTGTGGAAAGGAAACTGCTGGTGGCTGAAATGAGCCAAGTGACCTCTGGGCACTGAGACCCTCGGGTGCAGCAAAAGGGAATGGGCAGAGGGTGGACGGGCCGGGAAAGCCCCTTGTCCTGTCCCTGGGCACCACTGACAAGAGTCTGGCCCCAGCCTCTTGGCCCCACCCTTTAGCTCTTGATCGGATCCCCTCTGAGACTATTCCAGCTCAGCACCCCCAGCCTTTCCTGGGCAGAGAGATGCCCTCCTAGCTGGACTTGGTACCTACATGATCTCCTTGTTCCTGCGAGGTCCCCCGAAGGGGACGAAGGGGAGGCTGCCGGTGGCAGCGTGGTAGAAGGTGACACCGATGCTCCAGAGGTCAACAGTGACACCATAGACCTTCTGCTGCGGCTTGCGCAGGACCGCCCGCTCGTACATGTCCGGGTGCTGGAGGGGGGGAAGCAGAGAGTGGCATTATCAGCGTGGCCAGTGGCACTGCCAACATGGCCAGCAACGAGCATCAAGCCTTGGTCCACTGGGATTGACAATTGACTGCTTGCTCTGACCTCTTCTACTGGTAGATCCTCCAAAAAAACCATCATTAATATCTAATTTATCTACAATAAAAATGCTGAGTCCCCTCTCTCCAAAAAACGTGGCCCTTTGAGGTTGTGCTCTCCAAGTCACCGCTGCTCTCTGTTGGCTGGAGGGATGGGGAGCAGCTCCCCCCAGGCTGTACTCACAAGATATTCCTCTGTCCCGTAGACAGACACGAACTTCTCATCATCCTCCAGCTCTCGGGCAGCCCCAAAATCGGTCAGTTTGTAGATGCTCTGCCCGTCGTCCCCCACCAGGCGCATGATGTTGCCGGGTTTGATGTCCCTGTGGACCACCCCGTTCTCACGGAGATGGTTCATCCCTGCCACTGGGAAGGCAGCACCCATCAGGGGGATGGAGAACTTTGCTCCAAAGGGGTTTGTTTAAATGTAGGACCAGAACGGACAAGCCCCAGGGCTGGTTGGAGCTCACAAACCCACCCTGCTTAGAGGTGCAGCTTCCAACTGCTCAGCTCAGACCTCATGTCTGGTTCCACCAGCATCATGAGGTCTCCAGCTTGTATCTCCTCAGCCCCACGGTGGCAGGGACCCCAGGACTCACCCACACACTGCAGCACGATGAGGAACTCAGACTCGGCCAAGCCAAAGGCGTTTGCTGGGTCTTCCAGCACGTTGAGCAAGCTGCCACTGGAGCAGTACTCCATCACCAGCACCTTCTGCATGCTGCTGCCCTGCGGTGGGGAGCAGCCGTGAGGGCTCAGCCTGTGTCCCAGCCGGTGGCCTGTCCCCCACCCCAGGCAGGACCAGGTCCCCTCCCTTGGTTGGTGGGTCCCTGGGTTTCTCCTGCTTTGCAGAATGTCCCCAGTGCACCAGGAGACAACAGCAGGTCACATCCGTGCTCCAGTCCAGTCCCACCAAAGGGCTGTGGAGCTAGAGGGTGGTGGGAGGAGAAGGTAGCCCAGGGTCACTGCTGCCCTCCTCAGCTCAGCCCAGCTCCCCCTGGCACTGACCCCATCTCCGAGCTGAGGTCCCACTCACCGTCTCCTCCACCGCAAACAACTTGACGATGTTTTTATGGTTCAGCTTCCTCAGCATCTCAAACTCCCTCATCTGGACCTCCTGGGGCCGGAGGTAGCTGGTGTTGTTAAAGACCTTCACAGCAACCAGCTCCCCTGATTTCTGGGAATAGAAGAAAAAAAAGAGGAAGCAGGAGGTGACATCACCCACATCCCAAGCAGCTCCACCAGCTCCTCCAGTGCTCCTGCATCCCGCTCAGGATGGGAGCCACGCTGACCCTATAACACACTTTCTGAAGACATCCCACAGCCTTTGTCTTCTCCTCTGCCAAAGCAAAGAGCTGCTTTTCACCTCCCTTTCCTTCCTGTCCCTGAAGCCCACAAGCCACATGTTTATTCAGCTTCACACAAAGTTCAGAGCAGGTCCCTCCTGCTCTCTGTGGGATGGGGCTGCTCCAAACCCCCCCTGAAACCGCCTCTCCCTCCCTGTGCTGTGCACAGACAGTTTGCTCAATAAACTTCAAAGGCTGTTGAGGCAGAGAAAGAGGCTCTGCTCCAACCCTGGCAAGTGTTTGCATGAACTATGCAAATTGCCAAGGACGGGGTTTCCAAAACCTCTGGGCATTCCCCCAAAAACAGTGTCTCCCCCCCCATTCCCCACGATGCAGAGGAATCCTGGTGGGACCCAGCTGCGAGCGCCCCAAAAGCCACCCCCTGTCCCTACAGAGCTGAGCTAAAGGGAAGGAGCTAAACAGAAAATGAAAATAAAACCCAAAGCAGCCCCCGGCAGCTGGAGAGCTCCGGGGAGAGCGAGCAGAGGGGAGCCCGGGCATCCCTGCACCGTGGGCAGGAGGATTAGGGGAGGGCATCATGGCTTTGGGGTCTGATCCCCCCGACACCCACTCACCTTGTTGCGAGCTTTGTAGACACAGGCTGTGGCACCCTGGCCCAGGAGGTCCTCGGTGCTCCAGAGGTAGTTTGGGGTGCTCTGCATCTCCAGCAGCACCACTGCGGGGAGGAGCACAGGGGTTACCGACCTTCTCCAGCCCCACCACCAACCCCTGGTGTTTATCCGTCCTCGGATGCAACGCACAGGGGGAAAAAACCCCCCATGGGATGAAGCCCTTGGCCTCCAGCTCCTACCTCGGTGTCGAGCGGGCAGCACCAAACCAGGAGCTGCTCATGGACGGAGCTGCCAAATCCCACCCTGCGGCCGGGACCTGTCGGGGCTGGCAGAGAAACCCTGAGAGATGCAAAACAAAATAAAAAACCCCGAGCAAAGCAAAGGGGAGAGCTGCAAGGTGGCGAGAGGCACCTCCCCGCCCCGAGAACAGAAACCTATGGGATTGCAAAACTGGCTCTGCGAGCATCGGCTGCGGCTGGAGGAGGAAACGCTTCAGCTTCCTGCTCGAGAAAAAAATTCCCAGAGTTGCAGCAGTGCCCAGGAGGGCTGGGGTGGGATGGGCTCTGGGATCAGTAAATGGTGCTGAGCTCCGGCCAGCACACAGCCCTGCCTGGGATGGGGAGGTGGGAAGAGAGTCAAATCTGGAATTCTGCATCTGGGGTCTGCGTCCAGCCTTCCTTAGATGTGCCATGGGGTCAGTATTTGGCCAGCATCACACCTTGGGATGGGTTTGTGAGGAGCTGCTCCACTGTCCTGCTTTACAGGCTGCTCCAGAGCTCACAAGTTGTGCCAGGGCCGGGCTGGTTTAGCTCCAACCACCCACCTCCAAGAGCTGCTCTGCAGAAGTCACAGGTCCCAGAGGATTCCTGCAGCCAGGACCTCAGCTCCCCATGGCCAGAGCAGCTCTTGAGCAGGTAAAACTGCTCATGATAAAGCACAGAAAGGAGGAAGGAAGCAGGTGCAAAGAGCAAACAGCCCTTGATCCTCCCCCAGCCACAAACCCTTCCCCCCACAAGTGTGAAGCAAGGGACCTAGCCCAGCCCTGGCACTTGCCAACACTTCCAGAGGGATCCAGCCATGAGCAAAGGGCAGAGAGGAGATTTCAGGGCATTCTCTGGCTCCAGCCGTGGCTGCAGGACAGGGTTCAGGGTGGGGTGTGGGATGTGGGATGCAGGACAGGGCTCAGGGTGGGATGAGGGATGCAGGGTGCTCAGGGCACACTCTGCTTTCTACTCACTTTCCAGCTTGGAGACACCAACATCCCACCTTGCCCAACCTCAGCACCAGCACCCAGGTCTCTCCGGCAGAATTACTGCTTGAGAAACCTGCTGGAGAAGCTGCTGAGCTGCCAGACGGGGGGTCCTGAGCTCCTCAGAGGGGTGTGTGGGGCTGCACGGGGCAGCAGAGCTGAGGAGGCTGCAGCTGCGGAAGGGGAGTGACGTGAATCTAACCAAGTGAAACTCAAAATCACTTTGTTTAAAGCCATTTTGCTGCAGCTCAGCAAACAGGAAGACAAGACTTGAAGTCAACTCCAGCCTTATTTGTGGTAACTGTGTCCTTCACCCTGGGCTTGTCCCCTTCCCAACGGGCCCATCACTCTATCCCCAGAGCACCGGCTGAGCTCAGGGCTCAGCCCCAGCCCCAGCACGGGGGTGGGCAGCATCCCCCACTCACCAGACACAAAGATCTTCAATTAGAGTCAAAGCTGCTTGAGCAGCTTTTCCCCACACTGAAGAAACCCCACAGTTCATTTCTCAGCTCAGGCTACCTCTGAAATTGCAGATAAGAGCAATTAACACAAGGAAGAGGAACAAGAAAAAACCTCTGGAAGGAATTTCCAGCTGAGTTTCTTCTGGAGCTGCCCAGAGACGAGGGGTCACTGTGGGTACATCGTGCTCCCCCCAAACCCTGCAAATTCAGCTCCCACAGGACCCTGGGGATCCCATCCTGGGCTGGCAGGAGAGGGAAGGGCCCATCCTGCAGCTCAGCAAAAAGAAACTGAAACAAAGATCTTTTTTTAAAGGCAGAAAACCCAGACTCAGGTGTTTGCTGGGATGCCTGAGCTGTGTGTGTTGCTTCAGCTCTCACTGGTGGGTGAGCAGGTCTGGGCTGCTGAGGGGTGAAGAGAGACAGGAAGGAAATAATGCAATTATTTTATAACACCCATAAAAGATTGTTTGCAGGTTGAGCTGCCTGGGTTCTCACTCAGCTCTCCACGGGTGGGTCCAGAAGGGAAACCAACACACCTTGATGGTGCCAGCCCGGGGACTCCAGGACATCCCAGTTACCCCAGCAGCTCTCCTGGCTGGTTCCACAGCAAGGTCCAGGCTTGGTGGGAGATCCCAGCCCAAGCCCAGGGCCTCACCCGCTGGGTTTTGCTCTGTAGCAGAGCCCAGCTCCTTTCATGCTTCTTTAACCTTTCTTTTGCTCTTTTTAAATTTTCTATCTTATTTCCTTCCTCTTGTTGGATGATTTCATCATCCCCATCCCCAGGCTGACACCCAACCCCACCTGAGCTGCTCAGACCGGTCACATCATGCTCAGAAGAGGGTAAATCACTTGGCCCCAAACTGCAGCAAGACCTTGGGACCATGATGGGACAATAAATCCTGTGGGTGACCTCTGGTTCAGGCTGGGAGACCAGACACAGCCTTGACCCCAAGCTGGTGATAACAATAATTGTTCCAGCTGGTGGCAGCAAAGCCTAAAAAATAACTGCCAAGCAGTGAGTGAGCTCTGCCTGCAGCAGGTACCTTGAACCTGGGGGTGTGGGACAGAAAAGGGGCAGGGGCTGCCTTGCACACCCCCTTGCACACCCAGCTTGGCTATAATCTTCACCACAGTTCATCCAGCAGAGCAAAGCAAAGCAGGACCCAGATGTGGCCTTAAAATCATCTAGAACAAGAGGTTGGGGAGGGGAGGGTCAGACCAAGCTGCAGGTTGGAAGAAATGATGTGATCAGGAGGGTTTAAGGGATTAATTCCAGCGTCCTCTGGACAGCAGTAACAACAGAAAATCAAAATAATTTGTTATCTGTGTCACTCCATTGCCCTCCTGACCCTTATTTCATGCTTTGGAAAGGAAAAAAGGAACCACAACATGGCAGAAACCAGCTGGGAGCCCAGAAATCAATGGGGACTAATTGAAGAATTGTTCAGATAGAAGGGAAGGGGGATTTGCCCAGTGTTGAGGATGGTCCCCAGCTCACCTGCTGCCTTCATCCGATCCTGGTGGAGACAGAGCCCTGGGATGGGACCATCCACGATGGGTGTTGGGCTGCACGAGCCATGGTCCAGGTCCAGGATCTGTTTAAAAGGGATGCTGGGCAGGATTCTCCCACCCTGCACTAGAATTTGCTGAACCCCAGGCAGCAGGAGCAGGGTCTGGGGTGGTAAAAATGCCCTGAGAGCCTCAAATAAAAAGAAAAAATAATTTTGTGCATTCAAGGCACAGCTCTGGCCCACCCTGCTGTGATGGAGACCTGCACCCTGCAGAAAAATGGGGGGTTTCAGCAAAAGAAGCTTCTGCAGCAGAGATGCAGCTATCACAGCAGGGCCCTGCCCTGCCCACCCTCCCCGTTATCATTTAGGCTGCTGTGATTTAAGTGGTTAATGAGCAAATCCCAGTTCTACACTCTTGAACCAGCAGCTGGGTTTAGGATACATGGGCCACAACCAGCCCAGGGGGAGCAGCCACCCAAGCCCCCCCCCTTGGGATGCTCCATCCCCAGAGGAGCCCAGCCCAGGGATGCTGGGGCTGGTTGTCCCCAGTTGACTCCCAGCAGAGCACAGACGGGCTCAGTTAAACATCAAACCTCACTGTAAATAATTAATTCCTCCAGACCTAAACAAAGAGAACCCAAAATGACAAACCCCCAACACACCTGTCAAAATGTGAGGTGGGGGAAAGGCAACAATAACAACACTCCAACCCATAATCTCAACCTTAAATCCCCTTTCCCAGGGACAGTTGGGGACCCACCCTCTCCAGGAGCACGATGAAGATTAAGCATTTTTAAACCAGGTCATTGTGAGGGAAGTTCAGGCTCAGCTGGATCCCATTACTCCTGGTAGGTGTGTGCAAGGCACGGGAGGGGTCTCCACATGGGGGCTCAAAGCACCGTGCTTGGGTCTCTCCTTCTCCATCTCCCCCATCTCACTGTGCTGAGGACAATGTGGGGGTGTCCCTGCCCATGGCAGGGGAGTTGGGACTAGACGATCTTTAAGGTCCCTTCAACCCTGACCTTCAAACTATGATTCTATGATCCCCAAGTCTATAAATATTGTGTATTTCTGCATCCCCCGGATTCTTCCTCACCTACTTTCTGGTGCCAGTGGCTATTCAAAGCACATCCCCAAGGATCCCCCAGAACTCCCCCATCCCAGGAGGAGGGCACTGGGGGGGATGCTCCCCCTGCCCCTCCCTCAGACCCAGGCACAGACTCTCTCCAGACACCAGGGCCCGTGGCCAGAGCTCAGCATTTCCACCATACCCAAAACATTTATTTCTCCAAAAACTATTGCTAATGACAATGGATACATTTTGTTGTTGCCCCGGGATGGACTGAACATTTCCAACACGTATACTCCTAATACTGTACAATACTGTACCAAAAAAAGGAGAAAAAAAACAAAAAAAAAGGGGATGTACCTCCATATTGTACAGAGTTATATATACAAAGTACAACTTTACACAGTTTAATATATACACCGTATATATATTGGTGTAGAAGACATGAGACAATGGAAACCGTTGTAGCAAGAACATTCCATCCCACCATCAAACTGCTCTCCACAAACACCCCAACCCCAACACACCCAACCCCGGGCTGAGCTTTCCAACTGAAGAAACACCAATTCTGGACTTTGCCCCCAAACTTCCCCACGTTCCAGACCTCCTGTGATGCTCCGAAACCCACCAGAGGTGGTTTCCAGCCCCTGCCCTGGTTTGGCTACATGGAGCTGGTCTCTTGGAGAACCTGCTGCTCCCCAGTATTGCTCCAGCAGTTTGGCACGGTCCTGACCAAGCCCCTTGGGCTCTGGTTATTCCATTTCCAGGGCAGGAAGGCTGGTGAAGGAAGGTTCCTACAGTGCCTTGAAAAGGAAGGGTCCATCTACCATTTCCATTGCAAACTGCTCAATATTTACCCTGTATGAAGCTTGGTATCAAGTATTAGTCCAGCAGGAGCTGTCCCCCCTCGCCACCTTCACCTCTTTTTGGCCCATGGTTGAAAATCATCACTCTTGTCTCCAACTGTGGTATAGGAAGCACAAAATAGAGAAAAAAAACACCCTAACCCCTTGAATTTTCCAGGCCTTGAGTTGCTGGTTTGGCACCTCTAGATCCACCAAAATAGAATCCTAGAAACAAGCCTGGAAAACAACTCCTCTGCCTTCTGGTCAGTGGAGGCAGAGGGAGTGATTTCCAATTGAAATGATGAAAACTGTCCCTGCAGCCACCACTGCTTGTGCGTGACAGCCCCTGGACCACCCCAGGCTCTGCTTGTGCGTTGACAGCCCCTGGACCAGCCTGGACCTGCTGAGCCCAGGAGGACACAAGGCAGTGGGTCAAGTATTATTTTTTGTTCAAGTACCAGGTTGTCTCTCTCTCACACACACACACACACACACACACAGACAAGCAGAAAGCTGATCTGGAGAGAGGATTAGCTTGGGAAGTGATATGTGAGCTCAAAGCATGGCAGTAAGTGCTTGGTGTTCTCCCTGCTGGGAATGGTGCTCACCACCAGAACATCACTCCCTTCTGGGAAGGCCTCTAGTGCTACCAGTCTGATGGCTCCAACTGCTGCTGAGAGATGTTAGCCAAGGCCAGAAAAGGCCACAAAAAGCCTCATTATTGTTGTGAAAAGTAAAAATCTCACAATCAATCAATCCCCAGCTTGCTGACCTCATTTTCTGGACAGGCTCGTTTGTGATGGGAGTGACCAAAAGCTGCTTCTGTTTTACTTATTTTTAAGCAGCTTTCCTGGCTTGCTGGTCATAGGCCAGTGAGGAAATGTGTTGATGCTCTACAGCCAGGATTAGTCCTGCCCAACACGGGTGCCCCTGACCTGACCCTTCTCCACCTTGACCCCAAGCCTCTGCTCACCAATGGGCTGGTCAGGCCAGAGAGCTCCACATCTTACCATGTCCAGCAGACAAACCATCTCGATGGGTATTTCTCCATCATCTCCATTGCCTCACTAGCAAACCACGTCCTGCTGAGAGCATCATCTCCTTCCAGCTTCCCTCAACAGGTCCCTCACCAGGTGCCACCATCCCCGTCCACCAGGTTCACCTATGGACAGGATCTGAGCTGCCAACTGGAGACACTTATTTCTAGTAAAAAACTCTCCAAATGCTTAACAAAGCCCCAAACCTACACCACGGTCAACAGAATTTGAGGTTTGGACACACATAAGAGGAGAAATAAGGCAGCAAACTCCACCTGCAAGGACCTCTTCGTATTGCTGGAGCTCTCCCAAGCGCGCAGCCCCGGACCAAGTGCAAGGTGGGGACCTCCCCCAGATGGAATTTCTTGCCAAACTGAAGTGTTTTGATTCGGTAAATAAAGTTATGAGAACTCGGTTATCTTAACCTACTTTTGTGCAAGAACAATCTTGCCTTAAAAAACAACAACAGAAAAAAACCCAAAACTCCCCAAACCCAACACATGAGGTATTCATCACAGGAAACCCAAAGACTCTTCTTGAACAGGTATCAAAATACATACATACATATACAACAATTGTTTTGTGTGTTTTTCTGCTGTCACAGTGCACTCTAATTATTTAATCACTTTCATTGCAACAGGATCTCCAGGACAGACCAAGGGAGAGAAGTTTGCTCGTGTCCCACCGCCTTGACGTGAAGAACAAATTTACAAGTGAGCCTTTGGATTGCCTTAGAGAGGCAGAAATTAAAGCACACTGCTCCATTCCCAACCAGGGAAATTAAACATCCAAGGGTAGAGCTTCAGAAACTGTTCTGACTGATCACCTAAAATCGTGTTTTATTTCAAAAGTTTTGCTTTG
This sequence comes from Brachypteracias leptosomus, assembly GCA_013401335.1. Classification (NCBI taxonomy): domain Eukaryota; kingdom Metazoa; phylum Chordata; class Aves; order Coraciiformes; family Brachypteraciidae; genus Brachypteracias; species Brachypteracias leptosomus. The sequence goes on from VYZX01024217.1 coordinate 1,319,582, forward strand.
GATTATTTCAACCCAACATGTGATGAACAAGAACCCTTTGTTCATACAAAGCACTATCAAACAGACAGACGTTATTCCAGTTATCAAACACCTCTTGTCTTTTATATTTGACACAAACAGTACAGAAAAGTCATGAAAAGAGGATTTCCATGGAAGAGCAAAGATTTCTTCTGAAGATGAAGATATGAAGCAACATTGGTACCTCTCCAAGCAAACCACTGGGTCGTGCTCATCCACTCTACACGGTCTCCTCTACACGATGCCCACTGGTTTGACAGGGAGCCAACAACCTTCCCAGTTTCTCCTTCAGCAACTGGTCCATGTCCTCTCAGCCTTGTATGTTCACAGAATGAAGCAGACAAGCTCAAAGTTTCCCTTTTTTTTTGCTGTTTCTCCTCCCCTGTGTGTGCGTGTGTGGATTTTCTGCTGGCTGGGCAGCCCTGGAGCACGTGGAAGAGGAAGGACAATCTTCAGCCTCTTGTATTGCTTGCTGGAAGTGTAAGTGTCAATCACAGTGCACACCAGAATTCCAGTTGAGTTGCTCAATGTACAGGTTGTCCTGTTAAGCATATTCCCCTTGACAGGAGGATTGTCCCAGAGCTGTGGATGCTGGAGATGAGCACAGTAATTGATGTACAGACAGTTGCTGTTACAGTAACCTGAAGTCTTTTATTTTCTCTCTCCAATTTCCACTCGTACTTCAGACCTTGATAGAAAAGAGCATCTCCTCCAAATGTGCTGTGCGTAGCTGGACACTCAGTTCTTAGAAACATGAATGCTAGGCATAAAAATATAAAGAAAATAAGGCATTACAAATGAGTTGGAGTAAATTCACAGAGAGCCTGCTCTTGACACAGATCAACTTTGGTCACTCAGGACCAAAAAAAAAAAAGAAAAGAAAACCAAAAACTCCCTCCTTAAATGCCAGAAAGTTCTGCCTGAGCAAAAAATCACAAGTTTAATATTCTACTTTTTTCCCCAAAAGAAGAAGTGATTCCTTGGTGGTAGATGTCCATCAGAACCTGAGAGCAAAGGTTGCTGGTTGCACCGTTGGGGATGTTCTCCTGCCAGAGGAACGGGGTGAGGTGGAGACAGTCCCAGATGGAGCTTCCCGGGGCAGCGGCTGCTACGGATCCGTGCAGGAGAAATGAAGCACAGGGAGTGTTCTCACCACCATCTTCCTGCTGTTCCCATGTCCATACCTTCTTTGTTTAGGGCACAGAGTTCAAACCCCACCATTAAGATGGGTGGGTTGCCTCTGTGGAGGTGGGTGTAGGGGTGGGCATGGACAGGGACCCAGTGAAACTCTGTTTGTTTCACCAACATGAGTCAGAAAAGTACATCTGGGAAACTGCTCTTAGAAATCTAACCTTTGTTTCTTCTTTAAGTGCCAATTAAAGCAATGGTGCAGTCACAAGGAACCCCGAAATTTAACAGAAACTCAGCTAAATGGGAGAGAAAAATGACTTTTCTTATCCTGTCCTTGCCTGGATTTGATGGAAACGTTAAGATGTGCGGCTTTTGTTTTTTCAATCCCAGAGAAGTCTGGGAACACGGTGAATGGAGGGTCAGACAGAGTCTCCTCTCTTGCAGGACTGTGAGATCTTCTTTACTGTTGTTCAGTGGCACATGCCTTTTATTTTTTTTAAATTAAATAAATGCTAATGTTGTGGAAAATTCTCAGTATAGAGTGCTAGAGTCCATGCAGCCTGCTGGTAGCTGAAGCATTTGCTGCCTACAGATAAATACAAATACCAAGAACTCATTCCTGTCTCTGAGGTGTCCTCAGGAGCTGTGCCAGTCCACCATGAAGAGATGGGGAAGCCACTCCAGAAGCTGCCTGTGGTCACATCACTGTCCCCAGCAGCATCTCCTCCTGTGCTCTATGAGAGCGAGGAGCCCTAGAGCAGCTCCCAGAGGTCACAGCCACCCACCGGAGCTCTTGCAACCAGAAAGAGGGAGAAGATGCAAAGCTTGAGAACTTCTGGTGGAGGTTTTTACAGTGCTTGGAGCTGGGATGTGGGTAAGGATCCATCCTGATGTATGATGAAAACAAGGACGTGTGCGTTAGTGAATGAGCTCCCATCAGAGCACGTGTGGTTTCCAAAGGTCAACTTGTTTCTACATTCAGTCTCCCAAGACCACACCCCACATCAGAGCCCACGGGCTGAAAATTACAGAGAAAAAACAATAAAGCTGCTTTTAAATATGGGAGAGGAAAGGGGGAAACCAGCTCGATTGTCCATAAGCAACAACTGGGCTCTTTCTTATGCTCCTAAACCTCAGGAACATGTTTGTTTATATTTGCACAGACACGTATTACGTATAACTCCACAAAAATCTAAGAGTGTTCCAGAGTAAACTATTTTTCATGACAAGTGTCGACTAAAGGATGAAGCTGGACAGCCAAAAAGCTTTGGCCCTGGGGGGAGAGAACAAACCAAACCAGAGGATGTGATGGAAGTCAAGACAGACCCTTAACCACCGTGGCACCAGCGGGCAACGTAATAATAATAATTATAATAATGCACAAGAAACAGGCATGTCCAAGCTCCACGTAAACAGTGGCACCAAAACATGCAATAGACTAAAATCTATCCTATTGTTTCCCTGTGGTAAATGGAACACAGAATATAGAAGTCACGACACCAGTATCTCAAAACATGATGCCACGAAATCCTTCTTTCAGTGGCCCAACACTTGAACGAGGCATCAAGTAGAAAGCGAGATCCACCTCGGCGCTTTGTGTGCTCTCCTCCTCAGCTTCACAGTGACCCGACCCTGGAATTCCAAAGGGATTCTCCTCCTGGATGCGGGTACATGGGATGAGGTTGTTCCCACTCAGTTCACTCCCAGGAAGTGCTCCCAGCAGTTACGTAGCAGTTCACAACGAACCTTCAGCAGAAGTCCAAGGAAATGCGTTAGACAGGAGTTTTCAGGAGAGTCTCTTCATCTGAAGTTGTCCCCAGAGAGCAGCACCAAGTCCATCAGACAGTACAGGACTTGTCAGGCGGCTGCTGAGGTGCGGAGGAGGCAACGCCAGGGCTGGTGGTGTTTGTTTTGGGGAAAACCGTGGGCTTGGGGCGCGTGGCCGGAGGTTTCACCTGCGTGGCCATTTTGACCGACTTGACCGGTCGGAAGGTGCAGGGGATGTCCCCAGCAGTGCTGGCACTGCGCTGGAAAGCTGGCTCAGTGTCCTTCAGGAGCTGGGTGTGCAGAGGGCTGGAGGGTTCCGAGGTGGGGGCCACCACGGGAGAGGTTTTCAGAGGCTCCAGGGTGTCGAGGACGACGTCGGGCGTGTGCTTGACGCTGCTTTGCCTTTCCAGCTCCCGCAGCTCGTTCAGAGCAGAGTTCATAGTAGCTTCAATATCCTGCCAACACAAAAGAGAGATGGAGTGAGCAGCAGAACCCAGACACAGAGATAAAAGTCAGTCTGTGAGAGCAACGTGTTTGGTTTTGGGCCTGTAACACCAACGCTCAAATCAACCGGCGGGTTGAGGACCTTGAGGTGTCAAAGTGAAACCAGCGCCAAGCTGCACAGCACCATCAACTGAAGCCACTTAGCAGTAATATTTTCCATCAACAGCCAGTAAAATAATTGCTAGCACTTCCTTGATGCTAATCTTTACTGGCCCTGATGCTGCTTGGACTTCAAAGACAAGTGTAATCCCCAAAAGCAGCAGTGAACAGACAAGCATGGCTTTCAGAACATCAGGAGCCCTTCTGGGACTTTATGTGGCATGGGAGGTTCAGGAGAGGAAATTCCTGAAGAGAGGATCAATGACTTGCACATTGGCTGAAGAGCCACACACCAAACACTGAACTCCTGGGGTGCTCCTGCTGCCTCATGGGGTTTTCCTGCTCTCTGAATTGTCTTCCCTTCCCAGAAAGGTGTTAGAGGGGACTCAAGGTTTTAGAAAACACAGAAGACACCAGAAACATACAGAAATTCAAGTGGACGCTTCTCCTTCCTCTTATAAAGCATTAGAGCTATCAACAAATAAATACAAAGAGAACTTTGAGATAAAATTGTGGCTTTCTCTGCCCCCAGCTGGAGCTGGACCCAGGCGCTTGCTGGAGCCCAGTGGTGCTCACTGGAGAGCAGAGCTCAGCCTTTCAGTGACTCACAGCTTGGCTGCAGCTTTCCAGCTCCCTCAGAGGGTTTTTTGGGGGGTGGGGAAGGTAAATCAGTCGAGGAATGGTGGAAGAAACCAGAGACAGAAATCCGACACCTCCGAGTCTATCTCGAGGCCAGGCAGATTTTACTTAGGAAGTTCAGGAAAATATGTAAAATGCATGAGGATTATTAGATGGTGTTTGAACAGATACTACAGGGCAAAGAGAAATATTCATTTAACACGATTCTTTTTTCCCCCAACTCTTTTCTTTCCCCCCCTCCTTTTTTTCCCCTCCTTCTCCTCTTTTCTTCCCTCTCCTCATTTCTTTTCCCCCCCCCAGACTCTTCTGCAGTGAAAACAATGGAGTTCACATTCTGGCAGGGAGAGGAGACAGAAGAACTTCAGTTAGAGCTTAATTGAAAAAACAAAGAAAACTGATTTATATCAACCAAAGCCTTGGAAGGACAATGAAATACGAAGACAACAAGAACCATGTATCATAATTCCCCAGGAATAAATGGGCTAAAGATATTCATAACAGCAAAATACAACCTTCCATCAGAGCACGTATCAGATTTTTATATGGACCTTATTTATTACTTGACGCTGCTGTTTTGTCAATAAAAATGATGTTTAGTTTTCACATCTCTCCCCCCAGCTCCTCAGAAACCTACAGGCTCCTGGAGCAGGCAGAAGTCAGGTCTCCCAGGGCTGGCTTTGTAATGTGAGCCCCAGCATTCCTTGGCTTTAGATAGATCCATCACAGACTGGGAACAGTTGGTACAGGCCACATGCGTGTGCGGGCACATCCAACAGCTTGGAGTGGGAGAAAGGGAAGAGGGAAGCCTGCAACATTTACATCCTTCACCCCATCAGTGGCTGCTACTTGTTCAAACCAAAGCCTGGCCTTCAATTGTTTTCTGTTCTACTCGTGAAACCACAGATGCTTGGATGCAAGGACCTCACTTGGATGGGAGGAGGGATGCAACCCTCACTTGGGTTTCAGTCAAGCTGCGGTGGTAGCTTAGAATCAGAGAATCATTAAGGTTGGAAAAGATCTCTAAGATCATCAAGTCCAACCGAAATCATCAAGTCCAACCAAAATCATCAAGTCCAACCAAAATCATCAAGTCCAACCAAACCAACATCTGGTCCTCAACACAGGACAGATCTCTGCCTGTAGGGATGTAGAGAATGCCCACAGAGACCAAGAACCTGCAATGAACTTGTCTGCTCCAGAACTAGCAAAGCCTAAGGAAAAAAATGAAGAAGATCTTCCCCATTTAGCTGCACAGAAGGAAAGGGAGAAGCTGCTTTCCCCATGACCTGGTTGGTGTGTGGAACCAGTCCCAAGCAGAGCAGCCACACTCCAGCAGTGCCCTCCTCACGAGGCACTTGTCTAAATAAATAACTACTGCAAACGAACACGATTCTGTTCAAAGTTGGTCTCTAATCACACCCTGAGCCCCACGAGCACATAAAGATGCCACTGTGAGCACCACACCGCCCAGCAGCCTGCTTTTATTTTGACTGCACTGCTCCATATGCTTCCAACGTCTAACCACAGGCAAGTTTGCACAACTGACAGGGGAATGGTAAATTGACACTAAATACTTGACTTTTCTCATGTCTTGAAGTTATGATTGTTTAATTTTTTGCTGACAGCTCTGGAATCTGTGTAGCTTTCTGAAATGGATGTTTTTATTGTTGAAACTGAGTTCTGAATGATGAAGGGGGCCAAGTTGGGTTTTTTTTGCTGGAGGAAGGACCTGCCTGTTTATCTTCACTCCTGAAAGCAGCCTCAGTGACTTACACAAAGCGAGGCTGAAAGACCAGACTCAAGCTGAGCTGTAAGTTAATCCTGCACTGAGAGAAGGGATAGGAGATTAAATCAAGCCTCGCATTAAAGCACCTCATTGTATCCAACATCCTTCAAGTTTCCAAAGCAAATCCTTCCAGGCTGAGCCATTTACCTGTGCAATGACCTCGGGGTCCATGGGCCGGTGGTTGTTGAAGCTCTTGGACCTCCCTGCGGTGACAGCTTTCCGGATCTGGGGGCTGTCCAGCCTGTTCTTCAGGGACGAGTGGCGGCTGATGGAATTGAGGCTGCCGTGGCCACTGATGGAGCACTTATCTGGAACCTCCTTGGGAAGACTTTGGCTCATAATGGGCTGAGATGAGGGTCTGGAACCGGCTATGGCTCCTGGGGAGGCTGGTTCTGCCATTGAACTACCTAGTCCGTGGCTGTCACTTTGACGGAAGGCTCTTCTGATGCTGCCTGACTCTGGTTTCTTTCTTTGCCTTCAGTCACAAAAGCAAAACAAGTCAATACAAGCAGGCAACACATAACGGGCTGTACTTTGAAGACATCCCCCCAAAACAACACAGAGGACAATGGGAAGAGACACAGAGATACCCAAGGTTACAAATACGCCCAGGATTTTAGGAGTCATTGTGAGACAGTAAAATGAGGACTCATTCCAGCTTGGCAGCTCTAGCAACAGGGCTGTGCACATCCACAGCCAAACCACAGGACTTGGGTGGAACGTGATTATCTTGGGTCAAGAGGAGGAGAATTTATATTTGAACCAAAAAAAAAACCCTCTGTGCCATCAACAGGTTTTGATGATGTACTTTTATTACATTAGAAGAGCAGAGCTACAATCTTTGACTGGAGGACACAGTATAAGTCTACTAAGCTCCTGGCCCAAGGCATCAAGTTGTGTTTTTTTTTCAGAGACTGGCAAGCAAAGAACCCCAGAGTCTGGGGTTAATGATCATTTCCAGTATTTGCTGGTGGTAACAGATGTTTCTTTTTCATTGCTTTAGCAGGACCACAAGCCAGTATCTATGTAGGGCTACGGATAGACCAAGAGATGATGTCAAATGGATGAGCTGGTCCAAGCAATTTAGTTTCTAGCCCAGCACCATGTGTTGTGAGAGCACGATTCCGCTCAAATCGTACGAAGGCCAATGCAGCAGATACTTTATGCCATAGGTCTGAAGCTTGGCATCCATTATACAGGCAAGGATCCATTTAGATATAGCACCAGCCCCATGAATAACTGCAAGAAAGTGTTAACTCCAGTAGGATTTTGGCATCCAAATAATAATTCAGTGGGTGGCACAACTGTCATTGCGAAACCATCTGATTTAATTTTGCTCAAGTCTGTTCACACATAGGTCAGAAGATTCATTCCTAAAGAAAAAACAACAAAATGAGTCTTATGCTACTATTGCTGAATACCAGTTTCCCTAGGAAAGGGGAAAAAAAAAAAAAAGAAAACCTGGAGTGGACATTACCCAGGCTGCTTAAAACCACCACACACACCACTACCAAAACCAGCAGATGGGGAAGCTCCAACACAGGTCTGTTCATTACACAAATCTGTCCAGAACTGGCAGAGTGGCAGCATTCAATGGCTCAGACAATAAATATCACCCAAGAAAGCCCAGATCCCAAGCTGATGCAGCCTGACAGAGCTTCAGAGGTACCAGGGGAGCCCTGCCAACCCCCCTAAATGGAGGACCTGTGTAGGACACGAGCAGGTCCAAACCTTTGAAAAAGAGGCATTTCTGTTAATGCCTTTATAACCTACATTCTGTTCAATTAACTGAAGGTTAAAAATATCCACTCCCATAAAACTGTAATTACCCCATTAATACCTTCACTGCACAATAAGGAGAGGTGAGGGTGCTTTTAATACTGAGGAAATAATCAGAAAGATATGGGGGATAATCTGCTCTGGAATAATTAAATAACAGATGAAGAATTTGAGTGTTACTAGCTTCATTTCCCAGGTTTTTATTACGTTGGGTGTTGGCTAAATAAGAATTCCTGGCTGGGGGGGTGAAGTTAGAGCAACAGGGAGGTGTGTTGGTGCTCTGCAAACATATGGTTAGTAACCTGAGGTGAGAAGTGCTGGAGAAAGGCAAGAACGTCCTGGGCAGTGCCAGATGGTGGGACTGGAGACATGTCACTTAGCTCAGAATGTGACACTAGCTCCTGATGAAATTATGTCGTCCCCCCCCCCATGAAACAGGACATGTTAAATGTAAACGAGACATAACAAATCACAGCACACACCAACAAAAGGGAACATGATGACAAGAGCTCATTCCACCACTCCCCTCCCTTTCTCTCTGTGTGCTCAGCTTATAAAATAGGGCATATTTGGGAACCCAGGAACAGATGGCACCTTAGGGATAGGGAAGAGCAGCCAGTGGGGTTTTAAATGAGCACTGGCCACGATGGTGACAGAGAGAGGACAGCAAAATGTGAGCACGTTAGAGGAGGGGCAGCAGAGAAAAATGGTGGCAAGTGCTCATGAGGGAACCTTTCCCAGGGAAGGAAATATTTCCCTGGACTCATCACCGAGACCTTTACAGGTAAGTAAAACAAGACAAGGCTGTTCTTACTTGTTGATGTTTGCAAGGTAAATGTCTGCGACGTGGCCCCCGCTGGGGCAGCTGGCACCAGCTCGAGCTGTCACCTTTTCTTCTGGTGGCTCAGAATTTATTTCTATTTCAGACTTCGGGCTGGACCTTTCAGAGACACCGTCCTCACTAGGAAGGAGGAGGGAAGGAAATCACCACCCAAACAGGACCATACAGCACTATGTTAACACACACACAGGACAGCAGCTCTGTGCCAGCATCTCGCTCTTAAGAGTCATTATTTATCTTTCAAATGGGAGAATGATTTCTGTGAGCAACCTGGAGATCCCAGCTCTGAAGTTCTAACAGGCTGGAAGCACCAAAATAATTTGTATTTCACATCTCCACACCTCTGCAGAGCTCTGCTAGTGTCTAGAGCACTCCCTTCCTGCAGGGAAGGCTGAAGGATGGACTCTCCCCACCTGGTGTCAACATCTCAACACCAACACCCCATCCCACACCCGAGTTTTAAGCAAGTCCACCCCCAGGATGGGCTGGAGGTGCAACGTACGTGTCCTGGACGACGATGTACTGATGAGGGATGAGGCCGTCGACCCCATTGTGGCGTCCCTCCCACCAGTCATCTGAGGCCCTCTGGTAGAGCAGGAGAGAAGCTCCTTTCTTGAAGGACAGCTCCCGAGCAGTCCTGCCAATGTAGTCAAACTTGGCTATTGCTTCAATGGGCTCACACTCTAGGAGACAGAAGGGGACAAGCAAGAATTCACTAAACACTTGGGCTCGGGTAAGGATCCAACAGTTTAAACCTCCCATAGACCAGGTGGTGATGAGAGCATGGACAGAGGGGAATGGTGCTTCTTGATGCAGCAAGATTCAGAAGGGAACCCCTAAAATACAGGGATTTGCAATTTCAGCATTTTCCTCCTCTCTACGTGGTGGGCACACTCACGTGTCCCAAGCCACCAACCCACTTGCAGCAAATTCAGTGTACAAAGATGGAAACGGCAATGGCAAAATTAGTATCTCATTAAAATAAAACAAAATTAAAAAATTCAAAGCTGGGGAGTCATCAGGAATGTTCCAGACACAAGTCTGCCTGTGGCAGCTAAAGGAAACCTCCTGGGCAGGCAAGCAGGAGCTGTTATGAGCATTTAGGGAGGGAAGCATCCCCTGATTCAGCTTCAGAAATAAAGTGCCTATTAAGAAAGAAATTTCTGCTGTCTGAGATGTTCACCTGACCCAGGAGACCAGATCCTGGCACTGTGGGAGGCTGGGCTGTTCATCCGTCACGGAAGCTGAGGAGAACATTCCATGGGTTGTGCAGGCACCGGGAGAGCAGGAGGCTCCCGAGGGCTCCATCCAGCCAGGCTGAGCCAGGCACACACTGAGCATCCTGCTCCAAATCTGGCTGTTCCTACCCAAAAAGCTCCCCGAAGAACTACAGCCATGCTGGGTCTGCAACCAGCTGCTAATCCAGGGCCCTGCAGGGCCCCACTATTATACAGAGGGACAATATGGGCCTGGAGGCTCTTGGGGAAAATCAATGTGAAATTCACGTGGATTAGTTTGTAAGACTTAGAGAAATCTGACATTGGTGGAGCCTAAATACACATTAAGCCAGCTCCCAATCCTAGGCAGTCCTCAGGGGAATGGAGATGAGCTCAGCCACACAGCCCCAGTGGACTTCAGCCTCTAATTACTCTAAAGGAGCTTTGGCAGAGCCAAGCAGCCCATGGAAATTCAGTTCTCTCCTGGAGAAAGAGATTTGTGGGTCCTCCTCCTGGGCAAGGAAAGAGACACCACTTCATCCCGAGATCTCCTCAGCATCATGGGGACTTGGGAGAGCATGTGCTTGAGAATTAGGTCTCCAAGGCTGCCCAGAGGCAGGTGAGAAAATATAATGTGAGCGAGCTGTGCTGAGGACAAGCAGCAACAGCCTCTGCTACAGCATCCCCCCAGCAATTAAACCCTCTGTTACTGAAGCAGACAGCCCAGAATTCTGTCAAATGACACATCTCAGGTAAACTCATGGATCCCATTATCAGCCCCCAGCACCCAGTGGGGTATCTGCCCTGGTGAGACCAGCCTGGCCCGTGTCTGCAGCTCCAGGCTCCCCAAAGCACTTGGTTATCTGGGTTTGGCTCCTTCCCTCCCCTTGCTTGCTTGGCCACTGGAACCAGCTTCTTCCTAGCACTAAACCAGGACAATGCTGGTTTTGGTGTCCCCCTGCACTTCAGCAGGGATGGGAGTGTGGTTGGTAAATTCCATCTGGTTCATTAACAAGTGTTTATTGTTCCAGATGAGTGCAGCACTCAGGTTTCTTATGGTTCCAATTTGCTTTTTAGGACTCTGGCTTTTGTCCAGAGAAGTGATTTTTAGACTCTAATTTCCAGTAGCTTTTTCCTACTACTCTCATGCTCTGAGAAGAGAGCTCTGGGTGAGTGAGGAGCAGCAAGGCTGAGCCAAACCACCACCCCTGCCAGTCCCACAGCCCGGGCAGGGAAGCTGCTGCTTAAAATCTTTCCACTCAGACACAGAATTGAAGAACACGACCTGTTTGTCTTTCAGCACTTCTGACCTCTCAGGGCTGTCTCAAACTGGAGTGTCCTCTCACTTGTACAGCCAGGCTGAGCACAGGTGCTCTCCCCCCACCCCAAAACCAGCTCCTTCCATGAAGGCAACTGGGATGAAGCTTTACATAGAATCACAGGATGGTTTGGGTCGGAAGGGACCTCCAAAGGTCATCTGGTCCAACCCCCCTACAATAGTCAGGGACATCTCTACCTAGGGCAGGTTGCTCAGAGCCCCATCAAGCCTGACCTTGAATGACTTCAGGGATGGGGCCTCCACCCCCTCTCTGGCCAACCTGTTCCAGTGATCAATCACCCTCATAGTAAAGAATTTTTTCCTAATGTCCAACCTAAATCTACCCTTTTCTAGCTTCAGACCATCACCCCCGTCTCTGTGTGCTTGGTCACATCTAAAGACTGAAGGAGTGAGAAAAGCCCAAGAAGACCCATCCCAAGGAGCTGTGGAGCTGCACTCCTGACAAGCACCCCCAAGGTGTGACCCTGCACAGCTCAATCAGAGGGACATGAGACTCCTCAGTTAACCAGACCTTGCTGCTCCCTCAAAGAGATACAGGCCCAGCTCCCTCCTCTGCCTCGCTGCCAAAAGCTCCCTCCCAAATGCTTCCTATGGAATATTCCATGTAGGCTGCAGAACTCCATCCAAAACGCCTCCAAATTTTACCTTGCTCAGGGGCCCCACGCAACCTCCTTCCAGAGGCTGTAAAACGTTGTCCTTCTCTAATCTCCAACTGCTCATTTTCTCATCATTGCACCCTCTCAGCCACATAAGAGGTCTAAAAACCCCCCACAGAAACAATGTGAGCACACTCCATGGTACACCAGCCTGCAGGGTTTAGTCTCAGCCTTTACTGATGCAGGATGAATGAGCTTTTCCTTCCCTCCAGCAATCAGACTGCTCCTTCCTTAGGTACCAGCTCAAAAAGGACAGGTTTTCATGCATTTTTAAGCAGCTAACACTTTTTAGAAAGAACACTCTGTTCAACACAGAGAACTCATGTTTCATTCCCACAGGCTTTTGTGTTTCCTCCCAACAGCCCTGGTGAGGAGTGGCTGTGATGTGACCTTGCTGAGGCAGAGCTGATTTTCCAGCATCCTTTCCTTTGCTGTTGGTGGGTGAAAGTCCTGAAGGCAGCAGGAGCATGGCAGTGCCATGGGAAAGGTTTGTTAGGCAACTGCTGGAGCAAAAAACCAGCACAGGAGCACGTGGGGGGGCTACTGAGCAAATTCCTGGTGAGCAGCTCAAAAAGGATGCCACCTGATTGTAAGGGAATGTTACCTTCTTCCCACCTTCACAGCTGAGGCCATTGCAGCTCAAACCACTGCAGAGCTTATTTAAGACCAAAAACCCCAAGAATAAACCCATATTCTGTCCTGTTGTGGTCAGTCTGCTTTCCATGCTGCTCCATAGTCTGGGGCTCACCATTTCACATCAGTAACAATCTCTTCCTCTGCTCTGGAAGGGGCTCATGTGCAGCTGAAGCCTCCACTGCAGAAGGAAGCTTTGAGAGTATCCCCAAGAGTGCACTCTCACCTTTTCCTTTGGAAATATCATTAAATTCTCAGTGTTGACACCTCTCTGCACTGATCAGAAAAGAAATCTAACAGAGCTCCCCCAAGGAGACCCAAAACTCATCAATAAGAGAGGCCACCAAGCCCTGAAACCTGGCTCCCAGTGCAAGACAACCAGGTTTTGATTCTATTTTCCTTGCTTCCTTAGAGCAGAACCACAGGGGCTTAAGGCACTCACAGTTCCCTTGCCAAAGCTACCACCAGGGGAACTGCCTGGCACAGGAGCACACGCTGAAACACATCCAGCCTTTGGCTCTCTGCTCTCCCCGTGACTTCCAAGGTCCTGCCAGGCTAGAGATGAGCTCAGTGGTGCAAGGGCAGAGTGCTCAGCCCTGCTGCTAAGACAAGACACCCATGGAAAGAAGGGGTGCTTTAAAAATAACCAGGTAACTTCTAAAGATTCCTTTTAACTTCTGGGCATCAAATCTGGGTGTGATGTTTCAAGTGACTACCCTGATCTAAACTCCACTTTGGGTTTAAGTTTGAAGTTAAACTCCAAGGCACTATCTTCTCTGCCTCCCCCCAGCAGGTCCCACCAGTTAAGCCAGGAGCTAAAGGATGCTCCATACCATCATCACTGGTGTGGTGCTCAGCTGTGACGTCCTGAACGGAGTCTTCTGCCGAGGCTCTCTCCCCATGAGGACTTTCACTGCAACAGAAGGAAACAGAGACAGGGCTTTACACTGGCAGAAATCGAGTTTCCTCGTTCACAACAATCCAAAGTAACTTAACTGAGAACATCCCTATTGGAAGTCAATATCTAGGTTCCACTGTGACAGGCACTTGGTGGATGAATTTACACGTACTGAAGTCAGTGTCTAAAAACCCAGCTAAGTTCTATTTGCTCAAGCAAACCAAATATCCTTGTTAACCTTCTTGTGTGCTATCAGCAAAGTCCAACCTCAGATCTTGCAACTCAGCCCCCTGGAGATGCTCAGAAGTCAGACAGCAGTGGCATGCTGGGTCCAACTCCTCTCTGCCACGCCAGAATTACTCCCTTGGCTGTGTTCTCCACTGCTCTAATTAGCTCATTAGATGACTGATGAGATAGCTGCCACTTCCTGGGGGAAATCAGTTCTCGATTCATAATGATATTTCCAGGTCTGAGTTTGTCATCTCCCTCCTTCCCTTTCATCACCATCTTAAATTGTCCCATTCATTTCACTGAACGACTCCCATAGCCAGATTAATTGCCTGGAATCCTTTATTTACAGAGCATCCAAACCACCAAGAGTGCTCATTGATGTTCTGCACGAAGAAAAGCTTTGAAAGGATCAATAGACAACAAGTGGCAACCAAAGGTTATGTTTTTGTAAGCAGCTCCATGAGCAGCTCCCTCAGGATGGGAGCAGAAAGGAAACTGGAAGAGGATCCATTGCCTCTCCCAGGCAGCTCTGCAGACCTGCTGCCAGCTGGCAGAGCTGCCTCTCCTCCCTGCCTGTCCTCCCTGCCCAGCCTGGAAGGAAAGGTCCCTGTTCCTCATCTGACCAGACGCTGTTGCTAAAGACAAAACGTTTTTGCTGTTCTCTTCCACTGTAACTCATCAAAGATGATTTTTAATTCTCTTCACAGCACTCACTTCACCCCTCGTCTTGGCCTTGCAATGGTTAAAGCGGTGCTGGAGGTGAAGTGCTCTCCCTTGGTCACCTACCCCCTCAAGTCTGTTAAAGGAAAGGGAAAAAGCAAAAGGAGAAGTGTGAAATGTTTGAGTAATTCTGGTGCCTCCTTATGCTCAAGCCACGTGACACGAAGCTGCTCCACCATCTTCTGAGTCAGTACCTCAGCACTCAACCTTTCCCATCCTCTGCAAAGCTTTTATGCTACTTAATAAAGTTGACAGAAGCATCTGAAGCCAAGTGGAGGTCCCGAGAGGAGCGTTGAGGGCTAAGGTTTCACACAGACTGTGAAGTCATGTCGCATCCAGCCAGCGCTGCAGATCCAACCCCTGCAAGGACCACGTGCCTCTTCCTACCCAGGCCTCCAACAGCCCTTTCCACCAAAAACCCTGTCCTCAGCCTCTCGGACACGTGAGCCCCGGGCTGCTGGGTTTGACCCTGCGAGTGCAAGCGATAAATATCTCCCACCAGAGGAATGCAGCACAAGTGGAGCATCTACAAGCATCTTCTTCCCCGTGACTCCGAAGGTCTCATGTGCTGGCACGCAGGACTCTGGGCTCCCCCCACGCTGCCCTCCCGCAGGCTCAGACAGATGCAGCACAGTCCTAGGCTGGCTCAAAGGCAGGATTTCAGAGATGCCTTCAGCAGAGCCCTGAATTTGTCACAAACTCTGGCCCTTGCCCTGCCCAAAGCTCCCAAAGCTCCTGGGCAGCTGCTGACTCAAGGAGAGCGTCGCCCGCAGGGAGAGCCCACGAGCCGTGGCACCGAGCCCGGGCAGCCCCCGTGCCAGGGCACCATCTGTGAGCTCCCAGGCACGGGGATGGCTCAGGTGAGGTGGCACCAGGAGGAGATGTCACCTGGAGCAGGCTCCACTCCCTGGTGCAGCGGCTGAACGAGGAGCTGCTCACACGCTCTGCAGTGTTGGAGCCCTGTGGGCAATAACTAACAACTATCTAAATACCAGGGCTATGAGAAGGCTTCAATGGGAACCAGATGCTCCTCCTTGGCTTGAAGCAGTCTCCTGTACTTGCTCCTACCCTTCTCTGCTTTCATAGGGTCTCAGGTAGGGTGGTTAGGAAGGATAATGAAGAAAAACAAATGCCTTCAGAAAATTGCTACTGCCTTCCAGGGCATCTTGCCTCCTCCACGTTCATGTGAAGTGTCATCCACACTGAGCGTCCTGAACATCTCATGCTCTTATTCCCTTCACCTTATGGGACAAAGCCTCTTGTAGAAGTTAATAAAGAATCTTTATGACCTTAAGGAAATGCTTTTTTCTCGTCTCTGTAATTTCTTCACATGTAACATCAGCTAAAAACATCAGAGTGAAAGGTGAAATGAACAGAACTTCCAAAAGAGGCTCTGGCAAGTCTTCTGCATCCAGCAGTTAGCTCAGAGGAGCCTCTTCTCCACCACACGGACGTGGAGTGGGCTGATAGTTAAAGCTCCTCTGCACCAAGGCAGGGAAACAAGGCTAGCTCTGTCACCAGAGTGACTCCATTTACAAAACCTATTTATTTTAGTATAGGAAAATAACCATTTGCATTCCTGGGTCACCGGCGGAGGGAGGGAGCAGGGGGAGAAGCAAGACACAATTTAACATTCCTCGTTTTCAGAGGGAGAGATCAGCCTGGCCAGTAGGAAAGAAAACACCTCCTCTCCTTCCCCCACTCCCCAACCTTCCACCCCAGATGACAGGAGCCGCTGGGGCTGAATTGCTTCCAGATGTGCCTTTCAGACTGAGCACGCGGCCGGGCCTCTGGAGCTGGGAGCTGGCTGGAAAGGGTGATTTTGCATTCCTGCCTCCTCCCTCCCCCACCACCACTGCTGCCCTCAAAATTAAACCATGCCACAGCTTTCTAGGTTCACTTGCAAGTGACCCCTGTGTCTGAAGCAAAGGCGCTCGAGACAAGGAGGGGAGAAAAAAAAAAAGGCCAAAGAAAGAGAAAAAAGAAAGCAAAAAAAAAGATGGATGTTGGCAGCTACCACAGCAGAACATTCAAGAAAATCCCTCCACAACCTTGCCCTTCAAGATAAGTGAGCCAGGCTTGACAACCGAATAGGTACTTTCTACCAGCTTATTCCTTTCAAGTTGATGACTCTCCGGAGATGCCAGAGCCATCTTCTCTCCCATAAAACATATTTCTGAAAGGCTGGGCCAGATGCTCAAAATCTAGAATTAGCCAAGGCAGGACACACGACTGCCACACATTAATCCATAAATAAACATCCACCCTTCCATTTCCTAGGTAGTGTTTCTCTTACCAGTAATCCTCAGTGTTTCCACCTCTGCTGTAGACTGGACCCTCCAGCTCCCTCGGCCCTGGGAAGATGTTCTCGTGTTGGATGATGATGGTTTTGATCAGTTCGTTGACATGAGCTTGGCAAGAGACTTGATCGTGGCCCTCGGGCACAGACATCAGCGTCGGCCCAAAGCAGATGGCTAAATTGTAGGGATCCATCATGTTCTCTTCACTGAACTGAGATAAACTGCAAGAGACAGAAGTGGGGAGGAGGGTTAAGAGCAGGAAACAACATGATCATCATCATCATCTGCTGGAGAACACCCAGCTGAGCTGGGAAGGGTGCTCTGGGCATTCTGCTGTTTAAAGCTGATGGGCTGAGACACGGATGTTCTGGGTCTGTGTAGAAAAGAAGACACTGGTGGCATTTACAGAGAGCACAAGCAGCAAGGCTGAGGCTGGTTCTGTTCCCACCCAGTCCTACAGCAGGGCTCTGGAGGATACTCACTGATTGAGGAATGCAAAGAGGTATCTCATGACTATCAGAGTGGTCTTGGGCAGGTTCAGAAGCACCTTCCGCACGTGCAGCGCTCGCTCTTGCAGGTTATCCATTGCTGGAAGGAAGAAGAGCACCAAAGAGTCATCCTGTGGCCAGACCCACACCCCACCACTGAGGCCAAAGGCAACCAGTACACTCTGATGGCTCCTGTGCAAGCAGAGGAGCAGCAGGAGGAAGGGTTTGCCCATTGCCCAGATCCCCCAGCGCTGCTGGGATGGGAATGCAGAGGCTGCAGAACCTGCTGGAGAAGCTTTTGACAATGAAGGTCCCTCAACACGTGAGATTTCACTGCGAGCTCCTTCCCAGCGTGGGAGCCCTGGATGTCATCTGTTCCAATAGTTCTGGCACAATAGCTCGTTCAAGGGAGCTCAGAAAGGTGGGTGTTTAAGAAAGAAACTCTATAACACTCAGAGGGAAATTAACATAGTTAGAGGGTGAGGCAAAAGCTCTGTGTGCAGCAGCCTACTGAGAAATAAGTGGGCAGCATAAATCATCTCAGAAGGGAGAACTTATTTGGAAGCAGATTTTTCTTTTCCTATACTGTGAATTCAGCTCTGTAAATGCATTTATCAGGAGCAGAAAACCAGAGGCCATTTTAGCAGCAGTGATCTTAGGCTGCACTTCAAAGGCTGCTGCAAAGGCCAATCCACTGCTTGGACAGGGAATAATTGGACATGGCAATAGTCAGGCCATTTAAAATGAGGTTTGTCACATACAAATACCACAAAAAACCCTCAGCCTACCAGAACCACCTTTAGAAACCATCACAAATGTTATCAACTGGACTGTGATTGCCCTCATGATGGATGTTCTTTAAGAGGAGGTTATGAAGCTAAAAGGTCCACGTTTGCTCCCTTGTCAGCTAAAGAGAGGAGGGAGAGACACAGCAGCAGACACACAGCCCTCAAAGTCTATTCATTTCTATCTCCTTGCTTATTCATTAAAAAAAATGCAATTGGAATAAGGATGGCTGTGACCAGGTAACTACAGAGCCTGGGGTACCAGTGCAACACAAACCCAACTGAATTAACCACCAAAAGCTTATTTTGGAGTCAGGAAAAATCACAGAATCATTTAGGTTGGAAATTAACTTTAAGATCTTAATCGAGTTAATCGAATCCAACCATAAAAAAAGGGAGAGAGGAGGAGAGAAAAGTGGGAGATTAGAAAAATTAATCCTATTTCTTTTCAGATCTTCATATACTTACTGACACAGGCAATTAGATCATGAAAGATATCCTTGGGGAAGAGAGGGTGCTCCAAGCCTCGAAAATAGAGCTTCAGAACTCCTGCTATTGAATCCATGTCGTGGTCATTCTGGTCCCCAGCCAATGGATCCTCCCCTTTGGGACAAGCAAAGAAAAGCAGGCAAGAAAAATCAGAATACTGCAGAAAAGTACCAGGCTGGAGGGATGCACCTCAGCTGGAGGAGAGGATTTATGCAGCATAAAGTTAATCCCACCTACTCCAACTGCTGTGTGAGCAGCGGGAGGCAGAGACAGATCCCTCCTGAGCATCACAGTGGAGCAGGGAAGCCCCTGACAACATCCCAGGAGACCTGAGACAGCTTCATCCAGCAGATTCCAGCCTGACACTGGAGCTCCTGGAGCACTAGTAACACTTCCAGGCTTTGAGCCCCAGATATTTTGGCAGGGTGTGAATTTCACAGATCCACCACGGAGGGGAACATCCCACAAGCCCAGGTCCTTCTAACTCACCACGAGCCAGGGTGGGTTCAGTGGACACAGCAGAGCACTGTCCACGTGGCTCTGCAGGATGCAGACACCCAACGTTGAACTGGTGGGAGAGGGGAGGGTGTTTCTGGGGTGGATAATTTGTCACTGCAGATATGCCACAGTTTGTCTGGATTGCAAAACAAAGGATGCCCACTTAAGGGGTTATTCCACAGGGAAAACTCCCGATCGGCTGTAATTAGATTTAATGATGGGGCAATCCTCAAATTGAAGCTATATATATCCATTATGTGACTGAAATTACCAAAGCTTGCCTATTATCTTAGGAACACACAGGATAACAAATGGGCCACTACAAACCCCAGCATTATCCTTGATATTAAGTGCCACCGAGGGCTCTGGGTGGAGTAATAAACTGCAGAGACATTATTGTTTACTCTGCCACTTCTGTGTATCACATGCTTTGCAGAGACAAGCAAAAAACCAATAAAATAATGGCCATTTTATTGCTGCATGTTACTGCTGGAGCAACCAGCTATTTCCCCAAGGTGACTGGAATTTCCTTTATGCAAAAAAAGGGTGTGACTTGGGTATTTTTTATACTCTGACACCTTCACCTGCAGCCTGTGACACACATTTCTGCTCCCCCTACTCTTGAGGACTTTAATTCCTAGGGAGATGGAGATGCAGACAGTTGGAATGAGAGGCCACATTTCACACATGTCATTCGTTAAACTTCTCTCTTCCCCAAAGCAAAATAAACTCGCTATGCCTAATTAATTACTGCTCCTCTCTTCTGAGAGCCAGCACAGAAACCCCACTATATTCTTGCAGAGTGATGCATTCAGGGAAGGAACAGAAGCCCTGCTGGTTCTGGTGACCCAGGCAAGAGTGGGGAGCTGGGCTGCAAGGGCTGCCTGAGGAGCCAGCTCTTCTGAACCTGCCCTGCCAGGGAGAACAGCCCAGCTAGAGGCTGATGAGTCAGGAGGCTCCCAGCTCCAATCTGCCTTTGTATGGAATGGTTCTTCACATAGGGAATCAAATCTATTAAAAGCTGTGCTGAGTTAACAGGGTCTTGAAAAGTACCCTTTCCCTGGCTGGTGTTTAGGATAAATGTAGCCAAGCTGTGCCTCAAGAACATGGGAAAAGGAAAATTGAGCTTTCTAGCATCCTAGCAGAGCTCAGGGAAGGAAAAGGCAGTCACACCCAATAATGAGATTCTCTATAGCCTTTAGTGCTGCAAATAATCAATAAGCTCCCAGGGATGAGAGAAGATTGAATGCAGAATGTTTATTATACAGACACTCCACACGATCCAAAGCATAAAGCCAAACAACTGCGTGTTCAAGGTTAATGAGCACTAGGGAAGCATCTGGGCTAGACTCAGGAAACACAAAAATCAAAGGAACATAATCTAGCAAGTTACAGCCCAAACAGCCATTTCAGAGCACCTCAACAAATCCATACATTTGGCAGCAATCTCTGAGATACTGGAATGGATCTTCCTTACCTCTCTCAAATGCATTTTTTATGTCATTCACTTCGACTTGTGACCCAGACACTCTGAATATCCCTTCGTGCTGCAAACCTGCAAGACAATAAGAGATGTTAACAACAAGATAAGATAAGCTGGCATCTGCATCAGCTATGATAAATGACAAAGGAAATATAAGTACCACAGGCAAAACTCTGCTGCTTACAAAGCCATCTATCCCTTGTACATCCTGAATATAAAACCCCAGAACTCAGCACAGAGAAAAAAAAATATTAACCCTTCCTCATAATCTGCCAGAATAACTGGGTTATGAGAGCCACATGTGTTATCTTGTACCCTGAAGCATCCCCAAGGGATTTTACGAGCTGGAGAAAGTCATAAACTAACAGGCAGGAGTAAAATATGGGCAGTTACACAAGGAAACAGTTTATGGTGCAAGAGCGATGCCGCAAAGGCCCCGAGCACATCAGCCAATTGAAAGGGAAGCATTTAATTACCCCAGCACGACCTGCCAGCCAGGGGGTTAGGGAAGGCTTTCAGACATCCCCACGCCAGCAACCTCATTCAAACCAATTATCAAGGAGGCCAGAAGCTCCAGCACCCACCAACAGAGTTTGGTTGGGAGATGTAAGATGAGCAGCAACCATCACAAATCAGCTATTGACCAAAGTCAGCTCCCACTCCTCAAGCCTTTTAACTTTCTGAAAGAAGGAATGTGCCAATTTATTATAAATGTGTGTTTATAATAGAGGCTATAAACTAAGCAGCTCTCCTGAATGCATCTGTGGCCTCTTCCTCTCAGTTTCTGTGGCTGTTTTTATCACAACACAATGAAACAAAAGAAAAAAAACCCCAAACCAGGGCTGCATATGAATTAAAAAAACCCCAAAGTGAGCTAGAGCTTGGCAGATAAATACTATTTTCTTTTTTTAAGGACCAAGCTGTTCTGATTTTATAAGATAATTTTAATAAACTTTGAAGGACACACAAACTTGACAACAAGGACAACACTGGAGGTGTTCAGGTCAGGTTGGATGGAGCTTTGAGCAACCTGGGCCAGTGGAGGTGTCCCTGCCATGACAGGGGGGTTGGAATGAGGTGATCTTTAAGGTCCCTTCCAACCCAAACCATTCTATGAAACCTCTGTGGCGTGTGGCTGTATCTAGTAGCTGAGACACAGAGAGGAAAGAAACAATCCCAAGCACAAAGAAAGGATAAAATGCCCTTTTTCCCCCACCAACACAGCAGAACACTGAGAAACATCAGCCAGGCTGCCTCCAGCTCCTGCCCTGTCCGTGTGTCAGGGATCTGAGCTAAGCCAGGAGTATGAGTCCAACCAAGGAAATCTCCTGATCTGTTGCACATCACTTTGCTTTCTAATGTGGTTTCCATGATTCTTCCAGCAAATGTCCAAGCATGGCCCTAATGAAGGATTAGAGCACTTGCTTCTCCCAAGTGGTGCTGAGAATGGGACTCTAGATCATAGTTTCTAAACTGGCAATTAAGGAAAATGAAGCAGGACCTGCTATCCGCCTGTGTCTGGGTTAATGAAGATAAATTCAACCTCTTTCTCCATATGTTAATTAACAGCTGCTTCACGTGCTACTAACTAATGAGACCGATTAAAAATGAAAACAAATGACAATAAACGTTGAGGACCTTTTACAGCATCCAAGGCTGGGGAGTTAACCTTTGAGACAGGTATAAATCATCTCACTGCAAGGTCAGTTATCTGCCAGGGATCACACACACACCACCACCAACAGCCTAAAAGTCACTGTGATTTTCTTTACACCAATCTCTAGGATTCCTCTGCACAAGGGCCGTGTCCTGAGCTCCTCTGAAAGGTTTTCAGAAGAAATATCACAGGATTCCTTCTGTGCACACACTCACCATGCCTGCTGATGAACCGTATGCAGCTCTCCACCACCAGGGGAATGGCTTGTGAGGAGTCCTGTGCATGGAGAAACCCAGACAAGAGCAGTCAGGATGGGGAGGGAGGGTAAAAGTGGAGAAAAAAAACACACAAGGGAAAAAAAATGAATAGAAAGCAAATTTATCCTGTGCTCTCTGCCATATTCTGCTTCCACGTGGTTCCAGGTGTGTTCAGGAAAGAGCACATCAGCCCTATGGTCCCAAATAAGATGCACTGACATCAGTCCAAAGCCAAGATTTCCTAGCCTGGCAGTTTCCAGCTGAAATTACAATTTTCAGTATGGAAATGAGCCTTTCCACCTCCCCAGTCTCTGCTTCACAGGATCACAGGTTACTTTTTAAACAGCTGAATTTCTGCAGCATCTGCAGTTGTTCCTCCTGTTTTGGGGAGCAGCAGCTCAGCCAAAGACACGCAGCACTTTGCTTAAGGTCAGATGCCAGTGATTAAAATTATGATGCAATTAAACCTTCCAGGTTTCTCTTTATGTACAGCCTCTTCTCCAGTAGCTCTGGACAGCACTGCCTCTAATTTATACCAAAATGCTCACTTGTTAGGATGCTACAGCATCACATATTTCTCAGTTCAAATGGCTGGCAGCCCTCTGCTGAAAAATATATGGATTTAAAAACCACTTCAACCATTTTCCTACCCTGTTTAGGTTTAATGTTTACTTTTGTTTTATTGAAATGTCATAGAACTTGGCCATACAGTGCCAATAATTCCTCTACTAATTAGCCACAGCCAGTTAAATCTAGTTTTCTGTAAGCTGTACAGAACACACCAAGCAATTAAGAACACTTCAGAAGCCACTCTGCCACTCAACCAGCCCCCAAGGACATATTTTATTAATAATCATCCAAACAGCATTACAACCCCCAGACCTATTTCTCTGTTTGACAGTAGGAACCCAGAGAGCAGCAGATATTGTGGGGCTCCAGCAGAGATCACAACTGTCAGAGCAGTTATGGTTTAAACTGGGAGGTCACAATAAAAAAAACCCACCATTAAAATCACACACAAGTGATTTCATGCAGGTTACTGTGAGCTGTGGATTCAGGGCTCGGGAACAGATTAATTCTGAATTTAGGCTTCCAAACCAGAGACTCAAGTCAGTTCTACTCAAGCCAGAATGTGCTCCCAAGACACCTCCAAACCTACTGGTGAAAATGGCAATCAAGACACTCACACTCCTCATTTGCAGCACAGGAGAGGATCATTTTTAGAGCACAAACAAAGGAACAACAATTAAGGCCAGAAAACTGGAAAGGTTTGACTCTGCACAACCCTGCAATTTGCTCCCTTGCTTAATTTCCAATATACAGAGATCCTAAAAGCTACAAAGCAGCACCCCAAGAGGGACTGCGTGAAATGAAGTTCCCAGCCAAATTCTGTCTTTACAGCGTCACCAGGAAATATTTTGGGTTTTCCCTATCTCAAAGGAACACATGTTAGCTCATAAGGCACTAAAAAGTAACAGATTATCCCCCCCAGCCAGGGAAACAAAGCGGAGCTGTTGTAAGTCTTTATGAGGAGGAGGCAGGACAAGGCAGCAGTTACTGGTTTAATAGCACTGCAGTGGGATAACAGGGAAAAATAAAGGGAGAGGGGACAAGGAAAGAAATGAAAATGAAAGCCATAAAGCATGACAGAGCAGGCAGCTCAAGGCTGCTTGGCAGTTTGGATCCCAGGTCTGGCAAAACATGGAATAAAATCATTTTTAAGTTAAGAAAGTGAATCCAGGCTGTGGATCTGTCTTTTAGTGATTTCAGTGATGAAGGAGCAGACACCTGAACGGGACTGAAAAGGGAGGAAGGGAAGGATGGAAACACTTGCCTGCTCTCCATCTATCCCCTACACCCAGAGGCTGTTACCCAAGGAGATGTTCCTTACCTGCTTCCTTACGGTGGAGCTGCGCCGGCCGCTGGTGGGATCAGAGCCACCCGTTGGGGAGGAAGGGAAAGAAAAACAAAGAGAAAAGTCAAGATAACCCTCTACCCCTGTGGGTTCCTCCACTCCATGCTCCAAACCATGTCTGTTCTGGAGGAGGGATGGAGCCAGGGAGACGAGTCAGTCACAGTGACTGAGCCTCATCCCATTCACAGGACTTCAGAAAGGTTTTAAGTGACTTTAAATCACAAAACCCCTGAACTAGACATAGGGGATTCCAGGGCTCTGCCAGCAGATTCCCCTTGATATTTTAATCCCAGACACATGAAAAGCTGCTCTATGGGCCCCTCTTGGAGGGGAACTTGTTATAAATTGCAGACGGCTGTTCAGAGGGGAGCAGCAGGTTCCTCCTGTGCTCTGAGCAGCTGCCACCCTGGGGCTGGGCTATATTTCTGATAAGACCTCAGATAAATAAATAACAACCCCCCTCCTCGAGTGCCAGCACCCACCAGGCTAAGATTATTCAGTATAAATTGTGATGGTCCCACTGATTTATGTTGGTAGATGTTAATTGTAGAAAAATAGGAAAAAAATCCTTGCTCTGTCAGGATTGCTCCTCTCAAAATTTATGAGTAGGGTTTAAAATTCCTACAGTTTCTTGTAAAAATGAAGCATGAGAGATGATAGTAGAGAGGCCCTAATGTATGATTTGAGCCAATTCCCTGCCAGGGCAGATGGCTGCTGAATTATAAATAAGGTGATTAGAACAGTGATTTTTAAAAAGACTGTACAATGTGTTAATTCGGGGGAAATTCCTTTTATAAAAATCAAAACCACTGAGTGAAATAAAAAAAAAAGAAAGAAATCAGGTTCCAGGGGCTGTCACAGACAATAAGGTCTATCTTAAACTATTAGCAGCAATGATTCTTTGATATTTAAAATTGTTTCATGATGAATAATATTTTATTATTACAGATGTCAGGCTCTAATTAGGACCTGTCAGCTTTGCTTTGCTGAAAGGAATGTGAAAAGTAGTGATGACTCCAGACTGGGAGGGATTCCCTTCCCTTTGTTGGCAGGGCAGGATGATGCAGAGCCCCTGCACCAGCTCCTCCTGCCCAGAGGAGCCCCTGGAATCCATCAACCTGGAGATGGAGATTTGTTAGGGTTTAAACAAACCCCATCAGGAGAAGCTGAGTTATGGTTCTGTGATTGGTCCTAATTATAAATGGAAAGTTAATTCTCCACGACCTCTCTGCTGCTGTGATCCATGGCTGAGCAGAGCATCCAGAGGATGAGGAGCTTTCCAATTGATGTTACTCAGCCCCACACACCAACCACATGGATAAACCCCCCAATCCTGAGCCCATCTCTCTTACAGAAATACAGAATCACTAGATGGGAAAAGACCTTTAAGATCATCAAGCCCAAGCTTTAACCTCACACTGACAAGCCCTCAAATAACCGTGTCCTTAAGCACTATGTCTATACGACTCTTAAATCCCTCCAGGGATGGGGACTCCACCACTGCCCTGGGCAACCTGTTCCAATCCCTAATAACCCTTTCAGTAAGGAAATTCTTCCTTGTATCCTATTCCTAATATCCTAATACAGTTATTAGGATTATTAGATTATTATTAGGATTATTAAATTTATGAAAATCTCAGTTTGAAGAACACTTCTCCAGATTAAACAGCTTCTCATCCCTCATCCCCTTCCTGACCTGGACTAAATGCACTAAGGCAAGAAAAAGTGCAAGACCTCCACATATCTTTTTTTTTTCCTCCCTCCTTTGGTCCCTTCCAACCTAAACCATTCTATGATTCTATTTTTAATCCCAACCAGTTGTAACAAGCAGCCCTCCTAGCAGGTGTGTGGTCACAGGGCAGCAACCAGCAAGGAGAGGTGATTAAGAAAGCAATGCTTAAACAAAATAATAATAATAATAAACAACAATATAAAATATTAAAACATAATAAAAATACTAATAATGAATATTAAAATAATAATAATTACTCAGCTGATCAGAGGTTGCTAAACATTTGCATATGCTGTGCCACCATGTAACAGCGATGGCATTTAGAGCTGTATTAACTAGCAGAAATTTGTTTATGCATGAGCTAAATGAATACCTGAATATACATATCCTAGGCTGGTAATTGATTTAGAATGGCACTGACCAATTTGCATTATTTTCCTTAAAAAAAAAAGACTCCCCTGAGCCACACCTACCTGGCAAGGGAGCAGTCAGTCCGCTGACCTGTGGAGAAGACAAAGAAACACAGCATTAGGAGAGAGGGATGGGGAAACACCTCTCAAGAGCTTTGCAAAGCCAGGTTTGGATGGAGATGGAGGATTAAAAATACCCTGGAGAGGGAGGGGGGTGGCTGCAGGGCCAGTGGCTGCTCCCTGGGAGTGCTGCTGGGGATGCCACCGAAGCCTGTGCCCGCCTGCACAGCTCTGCTGTGACCAACGAGGAATCACAGCGACTGGCTCGGGCTGCCTGAGGATCCTTTCTCTGGAAAGCATTGTTTTTGGAAATGAGCTCCCTGTGCACTCTAATTGCTGCCTTCTCCTGCCAAAAAACGGGCTCCTCACCCTCTCCCTCCCTCCCCTTCCCGTGGGGATTGCTGGGGCGAGAGGTTGGACTTCAGCGAAGCCACTCAGCAAGGCTGCAAACATTCCCAGATTTGTTAGCCCACAGCCTGAACGTGCTGCCATTGTGCTATTCTGGGAGACAGACTTTAATGAGATTTTCCACCAGCATCTTTAGAAAACTGCTCCATTGACTCGCAGGGAAGCGGCCAAGCCGAGGGCTCCGGCTAACGCAGGGATGGCTGTGGAACAGCACGAGGAGCAAGGGAGGCTGCAAACTGGGGTGTGCCTTTGGGAGCTGAACTGGCCACATCTTCTACTGCTATGGATCATCATCGGTGGAACCCGAGTGATTTACAACCCACCTTCCCTCCAGTTGTCTTCCTGCTCCTGGGGAGCTGGAAGAATGAACGGGGGAAACGTCTAATTGCTGAGGGCTGACAATTAGCCCAACATCTCGAGAGCCACTCTCCTCTCCCCATGCCAAGCCAAAACAGGGCATAATTTACATGAAAATGTTATTCCGAAGCAGGATTTCCAGCCATCTGTCCCACTCCCATCATAGAATATTCATATCTATAAATTACATGGCTGTGGCAACATCAAGGGGCTCCCGCATTAGGGTGACAAATGTGTACAGTAGGCAGGGACATAATTACTTGGAGATAGGGAGACTTGCTGCTATTTTTATTGCTGGAACTTGTCATCTTTAGATTAAGGCAATTTGCAAGAAGACTAATAAATGTCACCTGAGGATGGGGCAGAGAAGACTAAGAATGGTAAGAAACCCCTGAGTTTTCAGGGACCAGAGACATGCAGCTGTACACACATTTGTCAGTCAAGTTTCTAACCATGCTCTGGGGACTTGTGAAAGGGATTTTATTTGCCCATTTCCCAATTAAGTGACATTTTATGGATGAATCTAGGCACGGTCCCCAGTTTGTACCATGAATCTGCTCATGTGGTTTTGGAGCTGAAATGTACCTCCCTTTCCCAGCTCCTTTTGATCCCACAGATGACAAAAGGGAATTTTTTCCAGAGCTCACCCTGACACACACTGGATCCCTTCAGAGAGGGACTAAGAAAGGTCTGGTTTGCAAAGCAACCACAAGAAAACAGAAGCAGCCTTTAAAAACCTGCATAGCAATACAGAAATCGCATTTAATTTCCTCTTCTTTTCCCCCCATCACAGCTTGAGCTGGGTTCAAGGGGCAGGCAGGTTAAGAGGAAATAGGTCTCGGTATGCAGGGGTCAGCTATGATCCAGGAATGTGATTAGTCACAGGGGCAGCACGGGTGTCACTGGAGATATTTAGAGGCAGAAAAAAAATACCCTAAGGACAGATCTTTGGCTGCACCCACCCTTGCTACAGGACAGCTGAAGAGATGGGTAACTTGAAGCAATAAAGCTCCAAACGATGGCAACATCCTCTCCTTACCTTTGGGGTTGGGTCTGCTAAACAGAAACCTCTTAATTACTGTAGCAACAAGTATTTTATTTTTTATAGCCCATTTTTAAACTGAAAGCAAAGCACTTCAAAGGCCACATGCTGCTTAAGTTTTCATTCAGAAGATTTGCACACCATAAACTGCAGGGAGTCCAGTTCAGTTACATATCAACCCATGAGCTCTGCTCTGGAAACCCAGGAAGGAGTCGAGCCATGTTCTGACCTGACATTTAGACTGTGAAACCTTCTCCTCTGCAAACACGAGGCAGGAGGTTTCTATGGAAACTTGGATGCATAGTTTAAGTGTGTTTGGCCAACAGGATTTGCCCATACCATGAAGGGGAAGAAATCTCCCTTTGTTCTGCCACAAACAGCAAATGCATGTTCAGTTCTGGCTGCTGCCCCTTGACTAATGCCCTCTAGATAAGCAACATAGTTTACATGCTCCAAAATTGGTTTGTTATTCTCCTAGTCATATGACCATTTCAGTTGGAAAAGACCTCCAGGATCAGCAAGTGCAACCTTCATCCAACATCTTCCTGACCCCCAGACCATGTCCCAAAGCTCCACATCTACTCTGTTGAACCCCTCCAGGGATGGTGACTCCAGCACCTCCCTGGGCAGCCTGGGCCAGTCCCTGACCACTCTGCCAGGAAAGAACTTCTCCCTAATGTCCAATCTAAACCTCCCCTAGTGCAACTTGAGGCCATCACCTCTTGTCCTGTCGTTAATGACTTGGGAGAAGAGCCCAACACCAGCCCCACCGCAACCTCCTTTTAGGTATTGCTCCCAAATTTGGTCTGGATTGAACCCACAGAGATGAGGAGCAGCTCATCTCCCACGCAAATGAAACTCCTGCCCAGCCTTACAAGACCATCCTCCCAGCTCATCAGGAAGCTGTAAATCACAAGGTTCACCCCAATCCAGATAATTGAGTGAGAAGCAGAGTGTGTGTGAATGGGGAGGGGACAGGCTGAGGGAGTGGGGACATGCTCCATGTTAACAAACAAAGCCAGGCACATTAGTGACTCATTAAGCATTTTCCCTTCCCATCAGTCAAGCAGCCGTGGAGGTCACTTGGCTTCTCCATCACTCAGATCAGAAAAAATCAATTCATAAAACATGAGTGTGTCCCCTTTGCATGAGTAACCCCCAGTCCTCACGCTCCGCCAGCTGACTAATTAATTAAGAGCAAGAGCCTGGCTAATAGCAGTGAGAGGCAGGCCCCAGACTCACTCTCTCCCAGGGTCTTCTGCAGAAGGTCGTGTTTGGCTTGGAGCTTCGTTATCAGGTTCCTGCCTTCCAGGTACTCCTTCATTTTCTGTGGAGGTGGAAAGAAAAAGAAGGTGAGGAGTGGACAACTAATTTCTTCAATTACATCTTTAGGTTCCTGGATTCTGACCAGAACCCTGAAGTACAGAATTACCCTGAAATTTACAGGGTAGAGGATGAACCAAGTCCTCCTGGTTTATACAAAATCCAAAGCCTGGTCCATACTTATGCACGGTGCAGTTTCTATTGTTGTGCTGCAGCATCAGCTGAACGTTCTGGCATCTCTGAAGCCATCTGAGGGGCTGTCAGGGCAGGCAGGGTGGGATGGAAGTGCAGGCAGAGGCAGCTGAATGAGCAATCTGTTTGAAGCAGCTCAAAGCTGCTACTGTGCTTATCCCCTCACTTAACCTCCCTCACCCCACTCTCCTTGTCAAACTGGGCGTCTGCCTCCTCGCTGGGTGACACTCAGGGTGCTGGGGGGAGCAGGGGCCAAACAAATCCAGATATTATTGAAGTTCCCTCGTGAAATATTCCACAGGCACACAGGCATTTCCCCCCCTTCTTTCTGATTTTTCACAGCTCTGCAAATGCTGGTTTTTCACAGCTCTTTCATCTTTTATTTTGTGCTTCGGAGCAGCATTATATTATTATTATCATTCTTCACCATGCTGCAATGCATAAAACACTCTGCTGTACAGTAGCTGCCCACATGATAATTAGGGCATTTACACTCAGAAATACATAAACAGCTCATAACTCTTCAAATATCACAGGCCAATTCTTTAGAATCATGAGATATTTCAAAAATCCAGCTTGCAGCATGAACACAAAGAAAGGGCTCTCATGTAGTAACAAAATGTTCCAGTTCTTGTCTTTAGCTTCCCCCAATTTTACCCATTTCCTTCCACTTATTACCAAATTAGGCTGGAAATCCTTAAGGTGAAGAATTAGTATTTTAGCAATGAGAGTGCCTGGACCCTGCTTGTCCTGTAAGGTGATAAAACAGCAGTCTCTGCGAGACCTAAAGAACCAAGAAGCACTATATACATATAAATATTTATACATGTATACATTTATACATATACTGCAGGTGGAGGGAAGCCTTCCAGGAGGTAAAGAAGGTCCCATTTTGGGCTCTCCAGCAGTACCCTGCACCAACACGACAGCCAAAACCAGCTGGGATGGGGCTTTAATTAAGTGCCAAAAATCTCTGTGCTATGTCCTTTTGGTTGAAAACACTGCAAGAAAAATTTCACAAGACTTTGGAGAGTCTCAGCCCTTCCTGCTTTCTATACTAACACTGCAATTTATTTGTTGTTGTTTTAGAAGAAAACAGGAAGCGTGAGCACTGCAATGGAAAAAAAAAATAACCATATTTTTTGGAATTTCCCTGCAGAATCTGTTCACCAAACCCTAACAGTGAATTTTGCCCAACTGGTCAAATTTTTGCATCACATTTTGGCAGGAAGATGAAGAGTTTAAGCTGCAAAAACAACCAGAGAATTTGACGTGGGGAGGGGTGAGGATAAATCCACTTCTGGGAGGTGCCAAGTTCCCCATCTCCAAGTCACAACCAGGCAAAGAGACAGGAGGGCTGGAAGGTTCTGCTCCAAACAGCTCACACAGAAGCTGAAAGATCAATAAATCAACTTGTTTGGGGAGAGAATTGAGGAGCTGAGCTTCTCTTTGAAGCAGACAGAGAGAGTTAAGCTCTGTCCAGCAGGGCAGGGCAGGAAGATGCAGCTTCAAGGTGCTTGTTGAGAACATCACCTACTGCAGATGGGTACCAGGGAGGGAAGGAGGAAAGCAGAAGGTTCCCCTCCAGTGCAGTATTTCAGGTTTTTTTCCCTATTTCTTCATGCCTAACATTCTGTCCCCTGCCTTTACAAGTACACTTATGAAAAAAACAAGCAATTTCAAAACAAGGCTCCAGGCTTTCTTTCAATGAATTACAAAGATCCATTAGCATTTGATTTCTGGCTTAATAAAAACAGGGAAAAAAAAAAATAATAAACTAGAGGAGAACTCCAAAGGATTTCATTCCTGGCAGAGCACAGCTGGAGTGGGAGTGAGCACCATCAGACACAAAGCAGCAGAAACATCCTCCAGTCATGTTATTTTGGCATTACAGAAATTAGGAGGTGATGTGTTGTTGGGCAGAGATGGGGAGTATTTGACACCTCCCATCTCCCCACAACCACCCAATTCAACACCCTCCCCAAGCCCAAACCCACTGCAGGATCTTCCCAGTTGTCGGGTGGTGAGATGCAAACAAGCCCATTATCTGCTGCCTTGTGGGGATGGAGATTTGATGCTTTTGAGGCTATAAACACAGTTTCTGCTGCTGTCCCACATCCTTAACTGGAAAGCTCAGCAGATTTCCTGCCCCAGGAAGGACTTCACAGAAGGCACTGGGTGAAGCAGCTCCCCCCGCGCTGCCGTCAGCGGCTCTGGGTGGGCACAGCAGCACCTTGGCCCAGCCAGCAGGACATTTCTGCAGGGGAACTCTGTATAATACCCACCCGGGGCTTAAGGGTGTGCTAATAATAAATCCACACTAAAGTGCTTTGTAGAATGAGTGCTGAACTAGGTTTTAATCCTTCCAGAGGACAAACAGCGCTTGGAGTAAGAGCTAAAATTGTCACCTGTTTCAGAGGTAGGAAGAATCCCACCATTCATCCCCCCTTCACAGCTCACTGCAGTGAGCAATGGTTTCAGCTCCAACAGGCACCCTCCTCACCTTCACTGGGATTTCACTGGCTCAGGAGGCAGGAGAGCAGCTCTGGAAGGGCTGGTACCCACTGCCAGCACCCAGGACACATCCCTGGGTTTCATCACATAGAATCATCTAGGTTGGGAAAGACCTCCAGGATCAGCAAGTCCAACCTTCATCCAACATTTCCCTGACCCCCAGACCATGTCCCAAAGCTCCACATCTACTCCTTTGTTGAAGCCCTCCAGGGATGGTGACTCCAGCCTGGGCCAGTGCCAACCACCTCCCTGCAGTCACTGCTGCTCTAGCCCCCTGCATCAAAGGCCACCCTCATTCCTCTGCTTTCCACTGGCACGGGGAAGTTTAACCTCCTATTCTGAACAGAAAACTTCCTTCAAAGCCCTAAAATCAACCATCTCAGCACCAGTGAGCAGGGATGTGCCTCCAGTGGAAATACAGCCCAGACCAGTCCATTCTTGGAAGAAGAACACAAAGGGCATTAAGTATAGCAACAAATACCCCAAGGGATGGCAAAATAACCAGGGTATGAATTTCATCTGCTATTTTGAAGTGGTTTTATATATGAAGTAGCTTTAAAATGGAAGCGAATTCAACAGTTTAATATCAACCTAATTTAGAAAAAAACCACATGGTCTGCTATGAAATTCAATATAAAAAGCTCTTAGCATCTTGTGTAAATGTATCGACTTGATTAAGAGCTTATGTGAGCTGAAAGTGTAAGGTGATAACAACAAACCTGAAAGAGCCAAACATTCTTTAGTTTGTATTGGTTTTGAGAATTGATATTTACAAGCTATTAAGTTCCTTCTCAGCCAATTCCTTTTTAGGTGGAGAAGCAACCAAATCTTACACAATTTATCCCCAGAATTGCCTCAACAAAGATATCCCAAGGTATTTGTGATGAATTCAAAGTACCTGTGTTTTAAAACCTAATAATGCCTCTTCTGCTTGTCCAAAAGCCATCAGAGAAGCATTTTTAAGATGATCACATCATTTTGCTCTCTTGTGAGTATAATCCTAAATAAATCCTGCTGCAAACGAGCTCCTTACTGTGAAGTAGAACTGCTCTGTCTCCTGCTGGTTGGCCCGTCTCTTGGCAATGCTGGGTTTGCTCATGAAGGTCTCTGAGACAGTGGATTTCACAGACTCCATCGAGTTGCTGTACTGGAAACAGTCAGAGACATCAAAGTCCTCTATCGTGACTATATCCTGGATTGTCTGGAGGGTTGCTTCCATGGTCTTCTTGACCTGCCAGCAAGAATTAAGAGTATTTTATAAAGGAAGATGTTACGTTGCAAGTAACAGAGGTAGTAAGTACCCTGGAGCTTTTTACTAATGAACAGATATTACTGGTTTACTGTGGGGCATAGCTAAGGTGTAAGTTTGCAGCACAGTCCATACAAAGGGCTGGCAGCACATGGAACCTGCCAGGAGCAGGGAAATAGTTGTAATCTTACATCTCCTCCTCATCCCAGCCTGTATATTTAACCTCAAAGCAAAGAGTGCTGGAACAAAGCTCTTCTAGTCACCACATCTACTGTTAGATATTAAAAGCAGGACTTTGCAGGCCCTGTGATTTTTTTCCTGAAGGCCAGAATCAACTCCCTGGACATAAAGGAGTCACAAATGCTGCCCAAGGAGGATTAAAAATTCTTGAACACAGACAGAGGTGCAGATTAGGTATCCTGGCTGTTCCCAAACAATGCCACTGATCTACTCTTCTCATCTTAGATGACCAACTAAATAGAAATTAGCTCTTATCTTATGCAAATTCAGTCCTCACCTCAAAACATTAAAATCCTCTTTTTGTCTTAGCTCTCCACATACACCTTTTGCAACACAGCCAGTGCTGTGGACTTAAGGAGGGGAAAAGAGACCCATGGAGGTGTTTAAAGGGTCCTCTCCACACACTCAGCTCTTGTGTGAGATCACACACTAACTGCCAGCCCCACCTGCCTTACTCTTGAATTTGACTCCAAGTCTTCATCAAAGTGGATCACAGCAACTAGATTCTTCCTTAACTAGTCCCTGCTGGCAGTGGTAAGATTTTGGTTGCTTCACTCACCTCTTCATTCTCAATTTTAAGCGTGGATAAGCGGGACTGCAGCTGCTGGCACCTCTGCACCAACTCACTCTGCACTGGCTGCTGGGCACACAACTGGGACTCCTGGAAGAGAAAGAACACCCCTGTTAGAGGGCTGGGAAAACCCCACATAACCTAGAATGTTGCAATGACATCAGTCAATTGTTATAAGCAAACATCTTCCAAAGTGCTTCATTTGAAAGCTTTGCAGCCCTGTATTCAACCAGTGGGGAAGGTCTGGGCTTTGTCCAGCTCCAGCTCCTTCCTCACTGGATTGAAAAGTCAGCAAGAGAACATGGACAGCAAAGAAGGGCTAGAAAAAATTGGCAACTTCCAATAACGTAAGCTCACCACGTGTTCTGAAAGCCTTGAAGGTGCCTTATCACAGGTATGGGGCTAAATGACACTGCTTGCTCAGCCTGTACACTACAGCAACAGCTATGAGTCATTAGTGAATGAATTTGGGGGAGGAGAAATAAAGGAACAGGTTAGGGACCTGTCAAACATGCCAGAGCAGTGGGTTGCCCTGCACTGCTCAGATTTAGTCTTATTTCACAGCATGAGGCAGCTTTTCCTTTCAGTTCTGCTGTGGGCTTTTTTTAAAGGAAAATGAGCTCACTGCATAAGGTTATTTTATAAAGGCAGGAATTGGAATTGGAGTTTTATCACACAAATGCAAATATCCCATCATGTATTTAATCTGGTATGTGCAGGACCACTGCAGCAAGCCCATCAGCCTGCGTTTCTAAACACTCCTTTGGCCTTGAGAAGAGCCAAGATAAATGATTCAAGCACTGGGAGCTGTTAAGTGAATGACAGTCTGCAGGTAATTCTTTTTCTTCCCATGATCTTACAGGATATTAGCAAAGCACAGAAAAAACCCAGAAAGGTCATTTGCAGTCTGAGGGTTTCACTTAAGAGGGAAGAGACAAAGAGGAGCCTTAAGCAGTGACTGTAATTCTTCCACCAAAAGAAGAGGCTGCCTGCAAGGGACCATCCTTCCAGGGCTTCCTCAGGTTAAGAGGATAATCCAGAAATCCAACCAACTGACCTAAATGATTACACTGTACACGTGTTCCCATTTACAACCAGTTTCAACTTGTGTGGCTTTAAACAGTTCCCAGAAGAGGAACCACATCTTGATAAACCTATAAAGAGAGATTTTCCTTGCCAAAAATGAAAGTCCTCTGACTGCCTTGTCTAGAAGGAAGATGTGTAAAGCACCACTGTAAAGCAGGACAAGAGGTGATGGCCTCAAGCTGCACTAGGGGAGGTTTAGATTGGACATGAGGAAGAAGTTCTTTGCTGGCAGAGTGGTCAGGGACTGGCCCAGGCTGCCCAGGGAGGNCCTGTAGCATGATGCCTAATTAAGATTTCTCATCTCCAGTAGCTCTGATAGTCAAAAGTGAGTCAGTCCTATCCAGACCTTCACATCTGCTTCATCTCCCCTCTCCCTCCCCAAAACAGAGCCACGAGGTGGCCTTTTAGTGGGACAAGGGAGGTAAGAAGGTGGAGTTTGCTGAGCCGGAGCTGGAGGAGGAAGATACACTGACCATGTCCCCCATGTGGGGCTGAAACTCGAACTTCATGGGCGGGCAGAAGACGTTGTTGTACATCTCCATCAGGCGCTGCTTGTCGCTGTTGGCGTCCAGGTTCTCCACGGCGTTCTCGATGGCATCCAGCCCCTCGTGCTTGGACTGCTCCAGGTTCAGCTCAGCTGACAGGAATGTCCTCAGAGCTCTGTTGAGGCTGGCGTGGTAGCCCAGGTCACAGCACTGCTGGAGAAAGACACACCACTCCATGTGAATAAGCAGAGAAAGTCTGTAATGGGAATTAAAGTGTTTCTGAGGGCAGAAGTTATATAAAGGGATAATAAGTTGTGGGTGTTTTGTTATCTGCTGGGTACCACAGTGGCTCCACCTCTCTTCTTGAGCAGAAGCATCTTGACCAGGGGTCCTCAGAGTTGTCCCTAAACAGAACTCTCAGCCTCTAACCCCATACAAATTTCTACATCATGTTATAATTAGTCTCCAAGTACAGCTTAAACTATCCTAACACTTTGTGGAGCTCTCATGGAACTCCACAGTATAGGGAGTACTAAGAGCTCATATCATGCCGTTAAAAAACCAAAAAGTAACTTAGAAGTGAGTATGTTCAGTGTATTTCTTTAGATTCTAAACTTTTTTTTAGAGGCACCAATTTCCCTTGAAAACACTCCAAAATCCTCAAAATTATTCAAAGTA
Organism: Brachypteracias leptosomus; assembly: GCA_013401335.1. Classification (NCBI taxonomy): domain Eukaryota; kingdom Metazoa; phylum Chordata; class Aves; order Coraciiformes; family Brachypteraciidae; genus Brachypteracias; species Brachypteracias leptosomus. Next base: position 1,356,059 of record VYZX01024217.1, read on the forward strand.
AAACAATGCTCTAAAGTACTACCCGGAGAAACAAGCCACAGGATTTGGATCATCTTCAAAGGTTCATCTGCATCTGAATTATTCCACCCAAGACACAGAAAACTACTTAATTCAGGGTAGCTGAGGAAGCAGGAACACAACCTGCACATCACAGGCAGAAAAAAACCAGAGTCCTCCCAAAAGCAAGCAGCAATTTCTTGGGATGACTTCACTGCTGGGGTGAAACAGAGGAGCAAGAACTTGCAAGCACAAATTGGTGGTGGTCAAGAATTTCCTGGCTATTGCTGCCACCAGGATGATGTCACTGCAAGACAATCAAGCAGCTTCATCTCCACCGTGGCCACGCAGCCAAGTCTTCATGTTGCAGAGGGGAGAAAGGAGCTTTTCATGAGCTGCTCAGACACAGCCTGGAGTTTTTAGTGAAGGGAGAGAGGAGGGAGCCCACCTTGGAATTACAAGCAGGATTACACACACGAGGAGAATATCCAGAGAGAAAGAGACCATCTGCTTGCCTGCCGTGCTGCTCTGTAAGCAAAATTCACACGAAGCCTCCTCCTCACCCATCATTTGGGGCTCATCACTGTCATTGTGTGCAAACGGCAAGGAGAAGGGGGGTGGGGGAAGGAGGAGGGGTGGGGGGGAGAGAGGAGAGAGCAAGGGCTGGACCGTTCCAGCTTCCTGAGCATTTCTGTCACCAAGTGCTGCTGGGTGCCTGGCTCCTCTGCCAACAGGCTGTGGCAGGTGTGGAGCCTTGGAAAAAGAGCTGCAGTTGCTGCTTAGGCTGGAGGCAGAGAATTAAAGGACGTTACATTCAATCAGAAAGAACAAAAAACTAGCCAGAAAAAACCCCACAAAAGAGGCTTGATTGAGAATCTGCACGTGTGGAGGCAGCTCTGTAGCAACAGCCACTCAAAGCTGCTGCTCTTCTGCAAGCACATTATGGTGCTGTCCTCCAGTCAGCCATGGAAAGTGAGTCCAGTAGGGCCAAGAGTCCAGCCAGGATTAGGATCAGCTCAGCCTGAAGAGCAGCAGTGGCTCCTTTGCCCCTCCTGCTGTGGGTGAGATGGCTGCACAACCACCCAGTGTGACCAGTTTGTCCTCCCAGTGCTCACCCTCCTCCAGCACACACACACCAGTGTCCAGAAGGCAAACTGACCTGGTGCACAAGGGGAGCTCACTGGTGGGACTGGGAATTAAATGGGACTGAATATTTCACACCCCTCCTGGCTGAGCAGCAGGATCACATGAAGATGCTGAAGGTTTTTGGCTTTATGTTATTGAAGCCAGTGACAGAAAACATTTTTCAGCCCACTCCCCCACTTTTCAGCAGTCCAGAGCATCGTATTTATAAATGTATCAGTCTTGCCATCCCTTTTCTGGGTTAGATAAATGTTTGATGGAATGGTTCTCCAAGGAAATCAATCTTTTATAAGAATTTAATGATAACTCATTCAAATTCGCTTCCAACACGAGAGCTCTTTAACCCTTTGCCAGTTGGCAGCTTTCAAACAGGCCCCAAATAGACAATCTGAGAAGAAAGAGCCCTCTGGTTTAAAATGCACCTCACTTCTGGGAGGGGAGGGGTGGGATCCTGGAGCAAACAGCAATAGCATCACTAGTCCTGGGACAGCACAGGGAGCTTGAGGACTCACACACACACACTCCAGTTTTATCCTTTTTTTTAAAATTCTGTCCTAGTGACCCTTTCATAAATATGAGTTAATCCAAACTTCCCCATTACTGTAATATTTCATCAGCATCAAAGAGCTGCCTCGGTCCCCAAAGTCAGGAAATTCAAAACTACTGGGCTATGTCAGGAGCAATTTATTGCCCTTAACTCCCGATGAAGAATTAACTCCCTGTTATCCTGCCATGCACACTGGAGGGGAAACACTCTGTTGTGTAAACACGACCAGTTTAATGCTGCTTGGCCTAACACAATGCACTTGTAAGTGACTTTGAAGACTGCTTTTTATGTTATATTTCAAAATTCAATAGCATCAAATGATTAGATCAAGGGAAAGAATTAAGGCCTGGCTTAAACCCCACGTTTTTATTGAAGTCAGCTGGTTCAGATAACCATCACTGGTTCTAGCTGTTAATTTTTGATCCTTCAGGACCAAAGGTATTAGTAAATCTATATTCCCTGCCTCTTAACAAGGAGATAACTGAAATGCTAACCCAAAAAGGTCTCCTGAACAGGTAATAAACAGAATATGCCTCTCTGGTAGCAATTCACAAAATATGCTGCTTTTAAATAACAGCATTTTCCACACCCCCCCAGCTCTGCCAGGCCTGACCTCCAAAGGACAGGTTTAAATAAATACCTGGCAGAAGTGCACTTGATGGGATTTGATGATCAGCTGAATAAACGTATTATATATGCTGTTAGCTATTATAATAGCTGGCTAATTAATAGCAATCTGAGTGCTCTTTATTGCCTGTGTCTAGAGACACTTCTGCTCAATACTCCCTCCTCCTCCAAAGCAAGTTCCCCTCAGGCTTTGCAGTGGAGAGTTTCCAGCAGTGACAGCAAGGGGCTCTCCTTGGCTGGCAGGAGAGGACCAACAACAGTGACCCCAACATGACATGCCCAGTGATGGGATGTTCTAGCTCTGCAGGTAGGTTGCTCTTTGTGACAATCTCAGGATTCCTTTCTGGCTTTTCTGAGCTTTCGAAAAGGAGAGATTTGGGGTTTTTTTGTTGTGCATCTTACTAAGAGCAGAATTGGTGCCCCTGAATAGCTGGGGCATCATGCAGCTGCAGAACAGAACCTGGAGGAAGCTGGGGAAGAAGCTCCCTCCACCTTCTGCTCCAGCAGACAGTTTCTGCAGGGAGCATCCTAAGAAAAGCAGGAACTGGCTTCCACAGCCAGTTTATTTCTTTGCACAGACACAGAGACTGCATCAGAGGAACCTCCATCACTGCTGACACTCCTCTGACATCTTTCAGAACCAGAGCTCTGCAGTTCCAATGACAGAAGAAATGCATCAAGCTGCTCTAGAGCTGATGAGCTGGGATATCAAGGAGTAGAAGGTCTGAAAAACAGGGAGGTTCATCCCTCTTGTGAAACATGCTAGAGAAAGCATTAATCTTGGAGTACATGGAATGCTTCAAAACAAGTTAAAAGCAGCTTCAGAAAATGCTCTTGTCCTCAATTCCTCTCACCAACTCGTACTCTGTTTCTACAGTTAACATTCTTCTTCTAAATGTGCTTCTGAGTTATGTCTGCTTAAAATAGTAAATAGAAAATGTCAAGCAACAGTGTGGTACTGCAGCTGAGTTTCAGTCTAACTCAGCAACTCCTCCTGCACGTTTCAATGCCAGTGTCCTGTGCAACAGACCCCGAGTGAGCCATCGAGGAAAGCTCCCTCCACAGCTTCAACACGGAATGGGTTGGGTGGAAGGGACCTCCAAAGGGCATCCAGTCCAAGCCCCCTACAACAAGCAGGGACATCTCTACCTAGGGCAGGTTGCTCAGAGCCCCATCAAGCCTCACCTTGAATATCTCCAGGGATGGGGCCTCCACCACCTCTCTGGGTAACCTGTTCCAGTGATCAACCACCCTCATATTAAAGAACTTTTTTCTAATATCCAACCTAAATCTACCCTTTTCTAGCTTAAAACCATCACCCCTCATCCTGTCACTACAGACCCTCATGAAGAGTTCTTCCCCTGCCTTCCTATAGGCCCCTTTCAGGCACTGGAAGGTCACACAAGTTCCTCCTGGAGCCTTCTCTTCTCCAGGCTGAACAGGCCAATTATCACTCCTGTTGCCACCCTCTGAGGTGCCCACCTCATCCCAGCCCTCCAGAGCTGCACAGAGGTCACCAGCTGAGCTGGTATCTGAGGTGCTGAGAAGCAGAGGCACGTGGGAGGGTTAAGAGCAATGAGAGCCAATGATAGCAGCACTTACATCAATGAGATCAGACAGGTCATGGATGTAATACTTGAACACGGAGGCGTTGGTGGCTTCCAGAGCCAGCAGATACTCATTCCTTGCCTTGATGGCCTTCAGTCTGTTCTCTGTGTACTTGGCTTGGCGCTGAGAAAAGAACCAAAACCAGAATAGGTTTTACCAAGAGGTGCAGAAGGAGTAGGAGCATTAGTAGTAACAGAGAATACTGAAAAAAATCTTGCTCTGCTCACACATTTCTTGTTCATTTGGATTCTGGTTTCATCAAGACTCAAGGATTTGGAATTTAGATTATTTAGATGTTTTTAGGCATTACTATACTGGACAGCTTTGCATTTAGTCTTCTCTTAAAACAGGCTGAGGGTTGGGGAAGGATGAAGGAGCAAGATGGATTTCTGAGGTTATGGCCCAGCTCCAGCACTACCAGGGCAGGTGTTAGAAGCCCACAGGTAGCCTGAGGGCTGCTGCAGGCACTGCACCCCTTCCAATAGGAGCTAGGCCTAAACTTGGTCCTTTCAGAGCCTAAATCAATCTATAAATAAAATCGTTCACCTTCTATTGGCTTGAACTGTAGGGTTGAACCACTGAACTGACTGACCAGTGGCTAAAGGCAACTGGTTCTGCCCATGAAGTCAGGTTGGGATCACCCTTCTCCCTGCAGCACAGGGCAGATCTCAAGAAATAAAATGTTATTCTCTGTACAAGGCAAAAATCTGTTAAGCATGACTTCCAAGAAGGCAGCTGTTACCTGCAGACTCCAACCTCCTTTTAGCTTTTTGTGCTATGCCTTTAACACCTGAGATAACACTAAATGGGGATCTGATTGTTCTGAGAGAAACTTGGTGCTAGTTTTTGCCTTTCCTAAACCTGAATGTTTAAAACTTGCATTTGAATGAACAAAGAAGGGAACTCAGTAGCCCCAGTGCTGAGCAACAGCCTCGAGCACTCCCCACAAGCACAGCACTGCTATGGAGGTACCTTCTCCTTCATCTTCTCTATTTTCTTGACAGAGCTCCGCCGAACGTGTTTCTCTTCAAACTTGACGTTGGAGGTTGAGTCGGGGGAACGTGGGGTCTGCTTGTCCTCCTGCTTCACTGACTTCCCAATCTGCTTCTCCTCCTGCTTCTCTGCCTCTTTCAGCTTGCTCTGGGCACTGATGCTGTCTGCGTTGTACATGTGGTAGGTCTTCATAACCTGCAGGCAACGAGACACGAGTCAGAGTCACCCTGGGGTGATGTGCTGGGGAAGAAATGGGGTTAGTCAAGCAACAAACCAGGCAGACAGATGTGTCTCCTTACTTCAGCTCTATGACCAAGGCTGAGGAGCAGTGACATGTACCTGGAAAGCCCACAGGCCAGGAGGGAGGAAAAAATCCTCAGGAAGAAGTCACATGTGACTGTGGTGGTTTTTAATTCTAATTTAGCCAACACACTCCCCAAATTCTAAGTTTCTTTAACAGATCTATTTCCTAACAGCTGCCCAGCAGGGCTACATTAAATGAAAGATACTAATTAAGCAAAGGCATTTGGACAGTGACCAGCAAGTGAGATCTGGTTACAAATACATAAACCAGCAAAACCCTCAGAAATTTCACATCTCAAAAAAAGCCCAGCAGAAGCTGCATGAATGGAAGTGTGGCTCAAAACACATCTGAAATCAAAGTGGATTATTCTGCAGCTGCCTCTTTGTTTAACTTTGGCACATGCCTTCTTGCACAGCCCAATAAAGGAGCCATAAAACCCCCCCAAAAAAGATACAGGCTAAATCCAGCCTTCTGACTATTCACAGCAAATTGCATGCCAGGGCTGGGAGGTGACAGCTTCTCCTCAGCAGGTAAGGGGGCAGGAGGGATGTCTGGCAGGCTTTCATCTGGATGAATGAGTCTTCTAAACAGCACGAGTGTGGAGGAACTGTGTGTAAATCGACAGTCTGAGCACAATGGCTGCTGGAGTGACTCAGGTTTAAATCTGATACATAAAAGCACTTCTCTGCATCTTAGGTAAGGAAAACACTAATAAAAGAGTGTCGTTCTTTCACTCAGGGAGACCTGGGCCCTGTACTCTATGGACAACATCTATTCTAGCATATTTTTTGCAAATAAGTATAGATAAATATCCCCCAAAGTCACAAAATCCCCCCCATTTCTTTCACAGAATATTCATGTCTTTGTGTTAGGAAAACAGAACCAAAGGGGGTAATATACAAACTACCTTTTTTTATCCACAAATGCAAAGCAACTCCATTTACACACCAAACCAAACATGATGATATAATGATGATCATTACGATGACAGGAACCCAAAAACTGCACAGTTGCATAAAGCCACCCCCAATAGTGTGACTGCAGCATTATTAAAGACCCCATTTGCTGTTAATTTGATTTATTTCAGGTGAAAACCCAATTTCACCTTGGTCTGAGCCACCACATCATTCTACCTAAGCAGGACACATGCTCCCTCCTTCTGCAGTGATCAGCAAAAGCTCCTGGATACAAAGAGATGTTGTGTTTAAACATGAGACTCTGAATGCAGCCACTGTTAAAGAGACTTTCTGAATAATTTACACACACACACTTCCAGCTCCTGCAGATGCTGAGACTACAAAGTGGGTGGCTCATAATAATAGATGCAAAGTAGTTTCTTTTCCGCCGTGGCTGAAAGTGGAACTGGCAGAAAGCAAGAGAAGCAGGGAAAGAAATCATGATTTTAATGGGTTTATCCTGCTGAGGGTGTCACATTGGCAGCCACAAGCTCTGCCAGCTGGTGATGGGGTCACTGTGCCTGCCAAGGGCAACTGATGGCACAGGACAAGAACTTAGAGATTATAAAAATATTCTGTTTTATCTGTGGATGGAAACTAAAGACTTCATCCATACCCATTTTGCCTGAAAACAGGGATTCTGCCAGTCCTTGGGATGCCCAGCAGAACAAGAGGTGGAAGGATTTCTAGAAGTATCAATCAAAGCAATTGCACCAGTGATTAAATCAAGTCCAGCAAGAAATCTCTTTTCCTATCAGCAGAAGTGCCTTTTCCAGTGGGAAAGAAATTTTCTGGTGAAGGGACAACTTAACATTTCACAGCAGAAGGAATGAATAAATGGATTTCAACATTTAAAAAGTTAATACCCTACGTTGCTTGGTTCAAAGGCTGAGTTCTAGAAGATCCTCCTTGCAGGGATGGAGAAATCACCAGGACTCAGAGATGTGTCAGCCTGGGGCACACAGAAATATCTCTGTATGGCCATTTAAACTCTGCCACCAGCAGTGCCACGTGAACTGGGATTAGAAATCAATCTCAGTTCCTGAAAGTCTGTGTTCAGAGACAGATTCCTCCCCAGGATCCCATCCAAGTGCATGACTCAAAAGTTGACTCAGATGGTGCCCTCAACTTAAAAAAACTCATTTCTAGAGCGGGTGGCACTGATGGGAGCCCTGGCTGTGTTTATAGAGCCAGAGCAAATCCTCTGCCCTTCAGGAACACGGGCACAACAAACCCTCTCTGCCTCCAGGAAAGGCTCAATAACACTGGACATACTAACCCAGAAAAGGAGAAAAATCATCAACTGCATCCAGGGTTTCACCTCTTCCACTGCCAGTGCTGCAGCCAGAATGTTCTTCCTATTCCTGAGCTCCTTTCTTCATAAAGATTGGTCTGAATATTTGGTTTTGATCCTCTAATGAAAAACTCGGTTCTGCACATTTTGGTGATATGGGAAATTTCAGGGATTCCCCCCCCACACCCTATTTGCTATTTATGCCAAATTTCCTCACAAGGTCAATATGTCCTGGCTTGAGAAACGTCCCTGAATCATCTTTCAAAAGAAGAAAGGACACAACGTGGACCTCAGTGCAATGACCCAACGTATCAGTAAGGACAAAAGAAGAGACACTCAGAGCAACAGAAATGCTGTGTAGGTTCTGCTTTTAAAAGGGAACCAGCTCAGGAACAGCTGCAGAGAGCAAAAATGTAATCCAACAACTGGCTTTGCCATCCATCTGTGTGAAAAGAAAAGTCTCCAAGCAGTGAATGAACTTTCATAGAATCTTTTAGGTTGGAAAAGACCTCCAGGATCAGCAAGTCCAACCTTTGTCCAACATCTCCCTGACCCCCAGATCATGTCCCAAAGCTCCACATCTACTCCTTTGTTGAACCCCTCCAGGGATGGTGACTCCAGCACCTCCCTGGGCAGCCTGGGCCAGTCCCTGACCACTCTGCCAGGAAAGAACTTCCTAATGTCCAATCCAAACCTCCCCTGGTGCAACTTGAGGCCATCACCTCTTGTCCCATCATTAGTTCCTTGGGAGAAGAGCCCAACCCCAGCCTCACCACAACCTCCTTGTAGGTAGTTGTAGAGAGCAATGAGGTTTCCTCTCAGCCTCCTCTTCTCCAAGCCAAACAACCCCAGTTCCCTCAGGTGCTCCTCATATGACACGTTCTCCAGACCCCTCACCAGCTTCGTTGCCCTTCTCTGCACCCTCTCCAGCAGAGGTGGAAAACTCTTACCTAAAGGGAGCTGCTCTGCTGGAAGAGTTGAGGAACAAATAACCACAGTGGGTCACCTCACTGGAGCTGCATGTGGCCTTCTGGACACTCAGACCACCCAAAACCACAGCCCGAAGATTTTTAGTGTGTTTGGGAATAACTCTGATATCCCTTTTTAAGACCCACAGTGCAGCTAGGAGCAGGTGTGCATTAAGGTGAGGTCTGTGAGAAGTGGAGCCAACACTTAGAGAGCTGAAACAACAGAAGGATAGAGTGAAAAATGAGATTTATGGTGCTCTGTAGCCTGGTGAGCACAAGCTGCCTCCAACTGCAAGGACTGCAGGCATTTATCAGCCTTGGTGCTCAGCCCCTGCTCCAACAGCAGGCTGGGAGAAATCAAACACTTCTTCCTCCTGCCTGAAAAGATGCCAAGAAGTCAGTTTGATTTACCGTGTAGAGTTCATTCAGGACCTTCATCAAGTCTTCCTGGAGCTGCAATCCCACTTCCTTGCTCTGCAACAAAACAGAGAAATGAAAGTTAATTGGGGAAGATGGCAAAAAAAGGCAGAGGAAACGAGCATGCTCCACATCTGCAAATTATTTAGGCTCAATTAAGCCCTGCTATTTAGGCTAATAAATCCAATAACTGCCTGGCCCACGGTTGCTGATGGCCAAATTGCCCAACCAGTATTAATAAGCTGAGATGTTATATATGCACTGTCAGAAAAGCCTTATAGGATGGAGACAAGGACATTATTAAACCTATTTCCCATATTCACTAGAGCAACTCTTGGATACTTTTAGATGCTGGAGTGGAAACAGCCTCTAGTTTGTGACAGGGAGGTGTGGAGAGCAGGGAGATGTGCTCAGCTGCAGGTCCTTGTGTTTGCTGGGGCTGCAGGAGATGCTCTGATCCAACTAGAGCCTGTGCTGGCTGTAGCTGAAAGGCTTTACAGAGCCTGCAGTCTATTTTTGAGCATGGTGTTAATGTCACTGTACTTTTTTTTTATTTTTGTATGATAAAGCCACTCAAGAGGGTTTTTTTTTAAAAAAGTGTTTTCAGATACACAATCTCTCCTTTGACCTCCATGAGATTTACCCCAAATCTACCTCTTCTCCCACAAACACCATCACAGCCTGCTACACCCTCCAGCTTTCTCTGAACCATGTTCCTTTACTTCTGTATTTCATCACCAGTGCTACAGAAAGAACCCCCACATCAACATTAAAATAAAAACCAGTCACTCTTACAGGGCTTCCCACACATACACTCCCCTTTCCATTCCTCTTTTACATCAATGTGGGATTTACCTCCACAGACACAGCAGTTGGCTTTTTTTTTCTCTTTAACACCAAGGACTACAATGTAATTTAACCATATCAATCCAAATCACTCTGTCCTGGGGGACACTCATATTAACGAGCTGCCTCGTTAAACCTGAGGCTACATGACTCGTGAAGTTGTTCCCTTCACTGAAACAGCAGAATGAAAAAATAATCTTAAAAAAGGTGCAGATAGTCCTGACTGGTTGTCAAACCCAGCTGACACCCGACCCAGCCTGCAGCCAAGGGTTAGGATTTTAAAAATATATCTGTTCTCTAATCATAGAATCATCAGGGTTGGAAGGGACCTTAAAGATCATCCCATTCCAACCCCCCTGCCATGGCAGGGACACCTCCCACTCCATCAGTTGCTCACAGCCCCAGCCAGCCTGGCCTTCCAAATGTCCAGGGATGGGGCTTCCAGCACCTCTCTGGCCAACCTGGGCCAGTGTCTCCCCACCCTCCTGGGCAAGAACTTCTTCCTAACCTCTCATCTCAATCTCCCCACCTCTAGTTTGGAGCCACATGAAGAGCTGGTGCTGACACACACTTGGCTTTAGCTACAACAGGAACAAATAAGCTCCTGGTTTTCTAATAAAAATGGACTACCCAAAGCTACTCCCCCCTAATTAGGGCTGGGTGGCACCTCTGCATGCAAAGCCCTCTCTGAGGAGGAGTTTCTGCAGGTGGTAGAGCCCGTATGCAAAGCAGGGCGAAGCGAGTGCCTTAATGAGTGCAACGGTGCCATTAATCTTCCCTTCATTACAGACAGGATCTCATGCTAAGGCTGTCACTGCTCACATCCTGAAAGCCTCCCTGAGAACAGCTGAGGAATCCAGACCCATCCAAAGCCCACAAGCCAGGGTCTGCTGGTGCCCCTTGCCCAGCAAAGGTGCAGCCCCACGCTCCAGCCTCACCACCTGCAGCTGAGCCCTGCCCAGAGCCCCTTTTACTACAGCAGGAGTATAAATGACAAAGAAAAATCTCTGCATTTGTACCACAATGTGCATCTTCCATCCTACAGTGATTCCAGAGAGATTAAAGCCCCTGAAGTCACAGCTAGACCCAAGGAGACGCTTCCCTTCCCTGCACTGAAGGCTCCAAGAAGTGACATCCCAGCTGCTCACCTGAAGAAGCTGCTGAAATGATTTGAACTCGCTGCCTCAACCCTGTTCTCTGGAGCACATTCTCATGCCCAATCACCCAGGGAAACCCACATTGATTCCGACGGGAGCCAGTTATCATCCCTGCCTTGCAGCAAGCAGCCCAGGCTGCCACATATGATCTAAATAACAGAGCACTGGGGGTCAGACTCTACCACGCACCCTTTAAGGTGGAATAAAATGAAAAGGAAGGGGGAGAGGAATGGGAGAAATCAATCATCACCCATTTGTAAAGCCATACAGTGGGTCAGAAATACAACTGAGGGGGAAACTCCCTCAAAAAACCTCAAATTTAAGGGTACCAGGCAATTATTTGTTACATGAAGCAGGGTTCAGCCCACACAGGGGGGCTTGTAAGATGGGTAATAAAATAGAGGGTGGGAGAGAAGTATAGAACAGAGCTGCCTTTGTCAGTTGTGGGACAGAATGTTTCTTTCTCCCTGGTGGAAGGGAAGGAATCATATGAGCAGCTCCAGAGGGAAAAGCTCCAGGGGCAAGGTCTATCCCCAAGGTTTCTGCTGTGGATGGAGAGATGGATGCAGAGGGTTTGTTACCCTGTCAAAACCAACCCAAACCCCAACCACACACAATATCCAGAGGGAAGTGACACTAATGCCATCTCTGCTTGGGCTCCAACAGCTTTGCTGCTGTAAATGTTCAACCAGAAGAAAATCCCAGAGGTCACCAGTATTTAATGACAGAAGACTCAGAAATGCTGCCTTAGTAACATTTCCAGCCCCCTACCTGTAATTTCATAGCTCTAATCATTCCGAGGTGCAGGAAAGAGATAAAGCACAGGGAATTCCACTGGTTCTGAGGCTTTATTAATAAAAGGCATCCAGGTGGGTAACTGGAGAAGCCAAAGCAGAGAGCAGATGTCTTGTGTCTTTACACTAACATTTCTATTGCAAAAAAAGGAGGCTCAAACACTCCTAATCTAATTACTATGTTTCCCCCCTATTTTCCTGCTACACATAACAAAAACAAGTTTATTTCATTTATAGGTTTTACTCACTCAGTAGCAAGGCAGAGTTTGCCTGGTGAGCCTGCATGCTCTGCGTTTTAGAAGTATGTATTATCTCCTGGCTTAAACAGATTTGATAGTTTCAAGGTTATTTATGCCCACAACATTTAGGAAAAGAAAAAGATAAAGAGGCAGTGCAGCCAAACCCACACTTAAACCAGCAGTTCTGCCTAAGAAGTCCAGATAGCACTAAGCCAGGAGAGAAAAACCCAACATACTGATAAATCAAAAAGCAAAAAGAGAAAGATTATAGAATTTAATTTTAAATTATCCTTCTCTGAATATCATCCAGCTCAGCAGTGCTCAGAATTTACTGTTTCTGGGATGCCAGATGCTTTATTATAGATTTTTTCTGTATGTTGTGATCCATTCAGATCAGGCAGCATTGTGCTCTCAGCAGAGCAACGGGACCTGAAGCAGAAGCATCCATGGTCAGGTCCTTTGCATTTCCATACATTCCAGGCCCACGTTCCTAAACCTGCTTCCCAGATATGCTACTGGAAAAACAAGCCCCATCCCTGGAGTCCTTCAAGGTCAGGCTTGCTGGGGCTCTGAGCAGCCTGCCCTAGGTAGAGATGTCCCTGCTGGTGGAGGGAGGTTGGACCAGATGACCTCTGGAGGTCCCTTCCAGCCCCAAACATTCTATGATTCCAAGTGTCTGACATGAATGCTGACAAAAAGCAGCATTCTGCTGCTTCTGAGGAGTCTGGAATTAGAAGGAAAGAGCAAAGTGGGTGATTCTCAATTTCCAAGAGTTTGCACAAAGAGTTTTTCCATCTGGCTCCAAACTAGAGGTGGGGAGATTGAGATGAGACGTTAGGAAGAAGTTCTTGCCCAGGAGGGTGGGGAGACACTGGCCCAGGTTGCCCAGAGAGGTGCTGGATGCCCCATCCCTGGAAATTATTAAGGATGGGGCTGTGAGCAACTGATGTAGTGGGAGGTGCCCCTGCCCATGGCAGGGGGGTTGGAACGAGATGATCTTTAAGGTCCCTTCCAACCCTGACAATTCTATGATTCCACGATCCCTGAAAGCAGGAGCCAAAGCTGAAGCTGCTGCTCATCACTGCAGTGACACAGCTCGTGAGGACCTTCCAACTGCCTTTTCCTCCACGTTGGAGATGATTAATGAAAGTGACTGGCTGGGTCTGTCTGAAATGCCCCGAGCACTGAACTTCTCACACAGAAGGAGCTTTTGAGCAACACGCTTCACTGTGCTGCTCACCCTGCCTGGACTGCACCAATCCCCTGCCTCTCACCCAGCCCCTTCCAGCCCATTTGCTTATTCCTTGCATAAAATTGCTCATTGACTGTACAAACTGCTGAAGCATCAATTATGCGAAATAGATTAAAATGAATATTTTAATGCAAATGCAGGTCGAGGAAGAAAAGAAGGAGCCTAAGTGCCAAATTGTCAAAATACAAAACCCTTTGTGCTTCCAAATGAGCTCTTGAGAAAGGACCTGCCAGATTGCTGGACTGGAAAAAACCTTATATTGAGATGAAGGTAAGAGAGATCAGAGGTGCCATGAAAATAAGAGCCACACAACGAACACTGTTCATTTAATGCTGCTCCCTGTACTCATTCTTCTCCCCCAAAAAACATTTAGGGGAAAAAAAGCTGATCCTGATAAATGAAAGTACATTGGAGGAAGCTCAGTTACCTTGGGAAAGTCAAAAGAAAATGCCTTAGACATTAGCAAAAAAGTTGTGGCTCAAGTGCTGTAGAAGGTGGTGGACCCAGTGCATGGAGAGAACTTTCCTGAGGTCCCATGGAGTCCAAAATGCATCTGGATTAAAGGCTGCTGATCTCAACCACTGCAGGAACAAGAGATTTCAATATCACGCTAGAATGTGGTGTGGAATGATGAACAAAACACATGCCAAGGAAAAACAACAACAAACTCTCTGCAGTTGCAGATGTCCCCAGGCATCAATTTCTATTTCAACAGCAACTCCTATATTGTGTTTTTCAAAGGCAGAGTTTAGAGTGATTCATTCTGTAAACAGCCTTCCAGGAAAAAAGCAATAAATAAAAGCTGATAAATTTTATTATTATCTAGTCCTGGCTGCACCTGCAAGTGGAGTCTATCTGTACACCCCTCAGCCTGAGGAAGGGCTTGTGCAACAAAACCTTATCTCCCTGGCTCCACTAATAAACTGTGTGTGCATGTGGGGATGAGGTGTCTCCTCCTTATGCCATCAGGACTAGACACTCGTCCTCTTGATCTGGGAGATGAGCTGGCTTGATATGCATCATTAATGCTCTTGGAGGATGGCAGAGCCCAGGAGCCTGGCTGGGGAAGGACAGCAGGGTAATAGAATCAGAGAATGGTTTGGGTTGAAGGGACCTCCAAAGGTCATCCAGTCCAATCCCCCTACAACAAGCAGGGACATCTCTACCTAGGGCAGGTTGCTCAGAGCCCCATCAAGCCTCACCTTGAATGACTCCAGGGATGGGGCCTCCACCACCTCTCTGGGCAACCTGTTCCTGTGATCTACCACCCTCATATTAAAGACCTTTTTTCTAATATCCAACCTAAATCTACCCTTTTCTAGCTTCAAACCATCACCCCTCATCCTGTCTCTACAAACCCTTGAGAACAGATCTTCCCCTCCCTTCCTATAGGCTCCTTACAACCCCAACTCTCTCAGCCTGTCCTCATAGGAGAGCCGCTCCAGCCCTTGGATCATTTTCATGTCTCTTCTCTGGAAGACAATGTGCACAGAAAGAACTTTTCTGAGGTCCCATGGAGTATAAAATGCACGTGGATTCAGGGCTGCCCAGGGTGCCCCGTGCTGCTGCAGAGGTACGGGCTGAAAATGAGGGATATCATCAGCAAGCACCCAAGAGAACAAGAGTCAGTTCAGCCTGGTGACGACAGCAGGACTTGCAACCTCAGGATTTTTCTCCTTGCTGCCTTTCCAGCAGCAGGAGCAGCCCCAAGCCAGGGTGCACATGCACACACACTCTCACACATACTCCTTTGTTACAAGGGGGTGTCCACACACCATGTGCAGAGCTGTAGGTTGCTGCCACCCCTCGCTGGAACACAACTCCCCAGCACGCTGTGCCAGCTCCTCAACGGCCCCTTTGTTCCGAGCCCTCCTCCCCTCCACCTCCCCTCTAATTCAATCAAGATGTTTTTGGGATCTCCTGCAGCCCTGGCTCGGCTGTTCCGCATTCCACCAGCCATTAACGACCTCAGCTTCAAAATATTTGGGGGGGGGATAATAAATCTGAGAGCTACGGAATGCTGTCAACATCTGATGCCCTGGATCTCAAGCCCCAATAACGTCGTTCCAGATCTGATAGAAAGATGGGCACAAAACAAACACCCCGTGAAGTTCATGAGATGCTTTCGGTATAAACTCAGCAGCAGCAAGGAAGGACTCAGGAGAGGGTGAATGGGGAACACAGAGATAAGAGATTTTATCTCATATGTTGCCTAAAATTCTGTCAGCCAGTGAGAGAGCTGGAATTGGAATTCTGATTCTGGAACCTGCTGATTCTGACAACCACTCACTAACAAGACCATTTATCTCTATCTTTTAAAGAGGAATAAATACACCTAGGTGAAAAACAACCATTAATTGTCCTAATGGTTTTAGAATCAACAGTGGGAGCTGGGAGGCAAGTGGAGTCTGTTCTTGCAGAGACCAGTGAGGGCACTTGTAGGAGTGCAAGACCCTTCTTATTCCTGTCTAAATCAAGGTTGAAGTGCAGTGTATTTATTTTGCATTCATTAACATCCACTTAGAAAGTCTGCTAAAGAGAAGGATCACCAAGTAAAATTTTCCAAGATCATACATGTAGCACTTCAATAGAATTTCCTAATTAAAGTTCAGAATTCTTTAGAGGTGGATTCTTGTCTGTTTTTAAACAGGTCTGACATTAATTCATTTGCATGTAGCAGCAAATATGATTTATCACCTTCATGTTCTCCTCTAAGCAATCAATCACTTCACTGTAAGGTAGCACTCCATCACCACCATCAGTCCAACCTGTCATAAATCCACCTGTATTTCACAGCTTGTGCTCTCAATGATGCCTCTGCAAGTTTTACCCAAGTTTCTCCCACAACTTCTGTGGATAAAGTGCTTGGTCATTATCACTTGGCCCTACAGAACCAGAATCCTGGAAAGACTTCTTCTCAAGCTTCAAACTCTGCAGAATTTAAAGACATGCTGGGAAAACAAAATCTATCCCATACAATACACATATTTTGGGTGCCAGATCACCAGTTTCCAGCTTAGGATGCATTATGCCCTGGTCAGTCCCATTTAAATGGCAGTTGTATTCTCCAGCTTTCTCTGCTGTTTCACTAGTGATTTGTTTCACCACTATGTCAGTAAGAAGGAATTTTCCTTGTTCCAGCAGAATCCTGTGCTCTGAAAAGCCAGTCCTACATGATCCACATCACACCACTCCCCCCATCCCTGTGCTCAAAGACTTCTCAACAACCCCCACCTCCTTTTACTCCTCTTTTAGGTTCTTTTCCTTCCGAATTCTGCACTGCTCCTATTGAACCTTGGGCTTCAGGCACCCAATCCCAACAAACCCAGCAATTTTATGGCTCAGAGCTTTCATTCTTGTTGTGAAGCCACCTACATTTGCCCTCTTTGAACAAGCCACACGTGAAATGGGCTTCAGAAGGTGACAAGACCAACCAGCAAGTGCTGAGCTCCTGGAAAATATCATGGTTTGCAATTCTGCTCACAGGTTTAATGCTCTGCACGACAGCTTTGTGCTACTGACTTCCCCCAATACCCTTTGTCAACCACTGTGATGTTCCTCTAGGAAAAGATGAGTGGAGGGATCAGAGTGAGAAGAATGACCTGGAGTGTGGAGCTGCTGGTACCTTGTTCCTGCCTGACCTGAATTCACACTGCAGCAAACAAAGGGGAGCTCACTGGTGTAGGGAAAGACGACCCCAGAGTACAGGAAATTAGCAACAAGATGTAATAACAAGTTTCACACATTAACAGTGCCAAATGTGGTGTGTTCCTTGCCTGGTCTATACACAGCAGTGACATTTTTAGCCTGTAACCTCAGCAGTGAAATCACCCCTGCTGTATTCAGCACATCCCTGGCAAGAGGCTCTGATCCCATCACTGAGCAGGTACAGAGTGTGAGCAGTGAACAGGAGCCATCCACTCCAATTACAGGTGGGGGAATCAAATCCCTCACTCAGGAGCAGATTTATTTCCTGCTACCTCAGATAAGGGCACCACACAAATCACTTCACTCCCTCCTCACTCTTCCCCCGTTCCACTTGTTCTGGAAATGAGCAGGTAGGAAAAGCAGATTTCATTTTCTCAAGGAGAAATCACAAAGTACCATTTAACAACTGGCTTTAGGGTCCTTTTGCTTTGGGGAAAACACTGACAACTCCACATTACCCTTTGCTAAGGCAGAAGGGGAGGATGCAGGTGTGAGCACAGGGATGTAGCCCAGACTAATCTCTGCACCTCCCAGGTTTACTTAAGGAATATGAATATATATATATATATATATTTATATGTTTACACTGTTACAGAGAAATATTTTTACAAATACCCAGCATTCTGGCCAGGGCATTTCTTTCACGAGTGCAGCTCTTCCATGTGTGGTGTATTTAAAGATTTTCCATATTCTGGTGCCACTGCAGCAACGATACACACTGCAGCTGTAAAGTAGGTCATCTTAAGCATGGACCCCTTCAGAGAATTAATAATGCTTCTTCCTTGATTACTGCAAGGCTCTCAGCCAACTCATTGTGGATTTTTCATTTCACATCAAACACTGTGCAGGGTGCTGGTAGATAAACTGGGGTTTTTTTCCATAATCAAAGCTATTAAACAGGAAGCGAATTTCAAACCCTCAGTTTTCTTCATTCCTTGTAGGGTTTTCTCCCCACAAATATTGTGACTGAACTGATACAACAGTGTAAAGGAATCCTATGCTCTCAAAGTAGGGCAGCCAACCCTCCCTGTGCCCACTGCTCCATACCCAGAGGACATGACCACCTGAATGAGGGTCACTGCCCCAGCATCTCCAGAGCCTCCCAGCCAGCACTGCTGCAAGGAGCCCCAGATTAAGAACAGAACAGAACATCTATGTTTTAAACCACAGCAGGACCAACACTCATGGAAGGTACAGGTAAGAGCAAGGCAGATGCTGAGGAGGCACCTGGAGGCACAGCTCTACCAACCAACAGCCACGACCTGTCCTGAAGCCTCTTGCAGACAGAGGAACTCACAATACACAGAATAAATCTGCCTATTAACACTTCCCAACTGCTTCATAATTTTGTTATGTAGAAATGTGTCAAATTGGAAAAAAATCCCTTTGTTTAGAAGCCACTCAAAGTGACTGAGGATTTCACAGCCCATGCTTATAAGAAGATATTACTTTTTTTTTTTCCCTTAAATCTGAACAAGACTATCAGTCTGCTGCCAGGGAAATCTCAGAGAGAACAGAGAAAGGGTGATTCAAGATAACAAACTGAAGAGACTGCTGCTCGAAAGGCTACACACATATAAATAATACCAAGGGATCTTACTAAAAAGATAAGTCCATAGGCAAGAAAACCTGATAACAATGTGAGGAACAGAAAGGCTGCACCATGCAGAGAAAGGCAGGGACATGGTAAAATGACAGAGTGACAAGGAAAAAGAGAAAAAATCTAAACAGGAGTCAGCGCAAATGGAAGAATATTTTGAATACACCTATAAATATATAAATAAAGGGCCCTGCTGATGGAGGATAAGCAGGAAGAAATCAAAGGAGCTCTCTGCACAGGAGGAGGGATGAAAAGGAGCGTGCTGAGCACAGGAGCTGACATCAAAGCAGGAGGATCCTCCAGGAGAGGGAGAGGTGACCAGAATAGCAACAGCGGGTGGCACAGGGGGTTTAAACCCCCACCTTGTACAAACCTGGGGCTAAACCATGAACTGCTGGACAAATAGCAAAATATTCCTCCAAGACGTAACAATTTGTTATTAGGACAATTCCACCAGTTCTCCCCTGGTTTTATTTGCTCAAGAGAGGGTTATTTATTTCACCATCCATCTTCCTTTGCTGTTGCACAGAATTGCAGTGACACTGCTCCTGGGGCTGCTACAGCCAAATGCCAGCTCCCCACTGATGGAAATGGACTTTTCTGCAAGGCTGCTGTAGCAGCAAGCCCCTTAGTGACAACATCTTCCACTGAAAGGGAAAGGTGGTTCCTCCAGAGGAACCAAAACATGGGCATGGAGAGTGTTCAAAGAACACCTGCACCTTGGGCTGCAAGGCTCCAGGAAGATAGAAACCCACATCTGGGGCTCAGACACATAAAGGCTTTGCAGGGAGAGCTCACTGAGGAGTAAGTGAGGCTGAGGCAGGAAGAAACGGGGCTGACACCCACTGTCCATCCAGCCCCACTCCACTGCTGGCTCTGGCAGCAAACAGCTTCTCTTAGCAGCAGAGAGACCTCTGAAGGGGCTGGCGAGCTTCCACCCAACACTCAGACAAGTAAGACCCTCCACATCACAACAGAGCCCTGTGAGGGATCTCCTCATCAGAAAGCACGAGTAGAAAAACTGCAGGAGCCAAAGCCATGGACCACGTGGGCTTCCCATGACACCATGATCCAAACACCAACATGAACCCTCTGCAAACCTGGGTGCAATGCACAGGTTTCAGAAGGTCACTGATTTCAAGCCAAGCCCATCCAAGCACTGCTGTGCCCTCCATACAACCATCCTGAGGGGTCCAAGGACACAGGACTATCTGTCTCAGCCTGAGGATTCTCCACCGTGGTCACTGGAAGAGACAAACCTCACGTTGCCACCACTCCTGATGCTCTTCTGGATGGGGACAGCCCAGGTTTGCCCACCTCTGCACCACAGCCAGCCCCCACCCTGCCTCCCTCCACATCCCCACTGCCCTTGATGTGTTTCCTTCCCAGCTCAGACCTTATCACACCCGTCCAGACCCTCTGCAGCCTTAGGGCTGGATTCTGGCTGCACGCTCCACTTAGATCTCTCTGCTTTCAAACAGCTCCTCACTTCAGACACTGCCAGATACAGCAACTCGAGAGTTTAGCAACAAAAGGGATCTTAAGTGCATCCTTTCCCCCTGCCTGTCCTCCCTAGCTCACCTGCTCAACCCCAGCAGCATACAAAGCACTGACTTGAGAAAGCCCTAAATTATAAATGGCCCAAGAAAAGGATCTCATGCCTCAGGATTTTACTTCAAATGCCCTCAGCAAAAAGAAAAAATCATTATCCCCTCCATATTTCATAGCATTATTTACAACCCAGTGAGCAGTTCCTAAATACACATTACTTGAGCACCTGCAATCAGCCAGGTAAATCTATAACTTCTTCTAGAAGGTATTTTCCAAACAGAAGTGTAACAATGTTCCTCAGACTTTCAAATAATAAAATGTCCTTGTTTTTAACACAGATTCCCTGTGTGGCAGGAGACAAGGCCAGAGAGCTCCCAAACCAGCAGCAAGATTAGCAGCACGATTCCCACAGGGACAATTTCCACTGGAAACCAGTGAAAAGCAGCTCCCTGTGCCCTCAGAGCATCACAGCCAAGGCTTTTTCCTCCTGCAGGGCATCTGAGCTCCACTCTGCTCCACGTGTTAGAGCAGAGAGGAGCTGGTGCAGAACCAGGGACTGAGCTGGAACAACCACCCAGCACAAGAGAGGCTGGAAACTCGGGTCTCCAAAGCCACACAGCCAGTCCTGCACTGACACAGCCTGGCTAATGAGACCCGTGGAGAGGCTACAAGAACCTGCTGAGAGGCAGCACCACGTTAATACCACTGTGTCACTCAGAGCTGCTCCCATTTGGGGTTTGATTGGGACCTGTCAATTTGCCTTCCACAGCATCATGGGAACTCTGCAGCATGGCACAGCAGCAGCATTTTCCATGTAGCTCCCATATAAACTACATTTTTCTTCAAGACTTGTAAAAAGCACAGTTTTCTGAGCTGTCACATACTAGGGTAGCTCTTCTCCATTAGAAAACTGGAAGGGATGTCTCAAAGGTTTCAAAAAGGATGGAGGAAGCTAATGGGAGAGGGAGAATAATGTTATTCCAGATTTTTCTCCTGAATAGGACTAATTTCCCTTTGGGCCAGCATGGATTTAACTTCTGGTTAAAAGATACACACCACTCTTAAACATCCTGCCAAGTCACTGCATTATTCCTCTTCAACACCTGCAGACACTGATCAGAAAAGCATCCTGGGACTTGCTGAGCAGCCCTGGATAAGGGACTTCATCTATTTGTCCCTGTTTTTCCATGCAGGGCAAGGGACCATTTGCCTGCTGATGGTCCAGAGCTATTCTGAAGGTTGGTTGTCCTGTTCTTGGGACACACAGAGCACAAGCACACTATGTAGGGGGTTTATAACTGGAGAGCACTATAAAGCTGATTTGCATTGTTTTAACCACATCCACTTTCTACAGCAGCTTTTGTACCAATTCCTGCTGCTTCTCACAGCTCAGGAAGGTCAGAGATTCTAGAAGAAAAAGCACAAGTAGCAGCAGATCCAAATTTCAGCCAAATTTCCCTATTTATCACCTGTTACCACATTCAAAGCACGTGACACCAGATAAGACAGGATGTTAGTTTTGTTTTTAAGCACCCAGCACAAGTGGAGCAGTAATTTAATACCTGGTTTGGCCTCCAGCCAATCTGGTATCCCTGGCAAACACTCAGACAACAAGTAGTTGGAATTTACTAACAAGCATCTTTTGTTTGCACAAATTAATAGGAGTTTGTGTTTGGTCTGGGAGGCAGACACCAGAGGGAGGGTTTTGTTTGGGGTTAGTTGTTTGTTTGTTTTTATTGAAGCCCTGCTGCCCCAAATAAAACAAATCAGTGCTGATACCAGGGGCTGAAAACTGAGATGCTCCTTTCCAGCCAACCCAGGATAATATCAATTTCCATGTACTTCTTTGTGGAGGCATTTTCTCAGCCACCTTCCTCAAGCAGAGCCCTTGTTGAAATTCAGTGGGGAGATTACTTATCCTTTGGAAGGATTAGAGGAACTGAAGAGTAACTGCCATTCAATAATCCCGTGTAAGTATCTAATCAACCATAATGTAATTACCAGAAAGTTTTAAAAGGTCAAAAAGGCCTTAGTGTGATGTTACTTGTAAAAGAGAAGGCTCCTTCTCTGCTTGGGCAACGCCTCAAAAAAAAGGAGGAGAACAGAAATAGAATGTAACACTTGAATATATTTTTCATACTCCGTTGCTAGCTATTAAAAACTCAAGAAATACCCCGAGGACAAGGAACACAACAGTGCACCCACTCTTATTTTCATTACATATAGAAATCAGTTGCCATCACACAGCAAAGACCCACTGCAAAAGAGCAGATGGATCCTGCTCTCCAGGTAACACACCACAAGATGCTCCTTCAAGTGCATCTTGACATGAAGTATCACACACAATACCGAGTATGGTTCATCTTGTAGCAGCCTCAAGGAACTGCATTGCACAGACTCCTTCTACCAGGTACAGCCACGTAGAGATGTTAAATACCTGAACACTCTCTCCTCAAGGCGTTTCAAAAGGGCTTTCAAGACCAGAGTGCAGAGCCAGAGAGGCTTCCAATTACTGCTGCCTGCACCTCAACAGATTTTAATTTTCAAGTCACACGCTGCTCACATGACTCTTTTTTACTACAACAACTGACACCACTGAAGGCAAAAGGACAGACATCAAAGTACACCAGGAGTTTTTCCTCATAGTGTTCCTTTCCTCTCTCAGAGGCAACATGATTTAGGATAGATCTCCACAGAAGTATCCTTCAGAAAGCCCAAGTCCTTCTGCAACCTCCTTCTCCAGGCCTTGCAAGAGCAGAAATAACTCTCCAAGACCATGACACATTGTAAGGGGGTGGGAGCGGGGGAAGAGAAACTGCTCTGGAAGTTAGAACTGCAATGTTTGTAACATGGTAAGGAGCAGATGTTACAGCCATTGACAAACCTCACAGGAGACCAAGCATTACCAGTTAACAGGAGCTTCAAAGCTTCCCTATCATGTTTCTCCAACAGGAAGAACAGATTCCTAATAGAAAAATACCCTCCCACACTCTCCTACCTGTTTTTCCAGGTGGAAATCAAAAGGAGAGAAGGAGGGATAAGGATAACAAAAGAGACCTCTGCTGCATTTTCTCCTTTTTCCAGAGAAGGACAATAAACCCTTTTATTATCTAGCATAGTAAGAATTCTCCCTAATTTCTCCTTTAACAGTAGTTTCCCTGCTGTGGAGAACAGACATTTTTCTTTAGAGAGCTGTTCTTGATTATATTCAGAGTTAAAGACCCAAAGGCTTTCTGCTTATTTAACAATAAATTTCAAATCTGTGAGCAGGTTAAGGAGGAAAACCACGGCCTGTATGTAGACCAACAAATCTCAGCCGACCACTTTGGGGAAAATGCTAAAATACCAGAAGAAAATTACTCAAGAAATCAAAGGCAAGTCAAGCACAGTTATCCACGGAGAGGAAAACTCCCCACACATCAGGCACAGTCAACAACAAATTGATCCATCAGCTAAAACTTTGCATTTGGGAAGGGGCAAGCAAAAGCAGAGGTGCTGTAGCACTGAGTTACCTTCTTGAAGAGGCGCCCCGAGTCTTCGCTGACCTGCACGAAGCGGGGGATGATGTTGTTGAGATAGATGTCACTGAGGGTGGTGTGATCCCGGCTCTCCCGCTTCACCTGGTTCAGCAGGAGATTCCAGCAGTTGACTGGAGACAGCACGTTCTGATCCTTCCTGTAAAGGACAAGAAACAAGACTTGAGTAAGACTGAAAGTGGACACAACGGTTCTGTTCAGCATGTTCTCCATGAAGGGGTGACCCATTAACACTTATAAATACATAAAGGGGGAGTGTGATGAGGATGGAGCCAGGCTCTTCTCAGTGATGGCCAATGGTAGGACAAGGGACAAGGGGTTCAAGCTGGAACACAAGAGGTTCCACAAAAATATAAGGAAAAACTTTTTCACTGTGAGGGTGCCAGACACTGGCCCAGGCTGCCCAGGGAGGTTGTGGAGTCTCCTCCTCTGGAGATGTTTAAAGCCCCCCTGGACGTGTTCCTGTGTGACCTGCTCTGGGTGATCCTGCTCTGGCAGGGGGGTTGGACTAGATGATCTTTTGAGGTCCCTTCCAACCCTTAACATTCTGTGATTCCCTATCTACAAATGTCAGAAACCCAGCTATGGGATATGTGGGTTTGCTGAGGGAGAGGAGAGCAGAGGAAGGCTACAAAATGACCACAGCACACAGAGAAAATACAACCTTGATCACACACAGTGACATCCACTTGGCCACAGGCTTTTGTCCCCCAACAAACAGCTCGTGCAAAGCAAGCTACAGTGTGCCACATGTGGGCTCTAATTTTTTCCTTTGATTCCAAAATTCTGTGCATAAATTACAGTGCCTGGGGGAGAGCGATGGCTCCAGCATCTGACAAGAGGTTTCCCAGCACTGTCTCGGGCATCTGTGCCTGAACCACAAGAAAAAGATTGCAAGCATCCAGCCAGCTAGACAGCATCTGCAGAGGGAACAAAATGCTATGTTTCCTGGACAAGAACAACCATGTGCAAGCATCTGTGTCTGTCCTGGGCAAGAGAGGCAGCAACATTCATACAACCAGCTTTATTTTCTCATCTTTGAACTTTCTCCACCTTGTTATGGCTGATTCACTCCGCGTCCTGCAAATAAGCAACCAAAGGGCAAAAGGGGAGATGAGAGGAACCTCAGTTGATGTGGAGCAACGTTTCATCTGCTGCAAGGAGCAAGTCATTCAAGGCACTGTTTGATACCAGATGAAAGCAAGGCCATCCACAGGGATCCTGCCTGAGCTCCAGCAGCCCCGCAGCAGCGTCTGGCACCGGCAGGTCGAGGTGTAGCCTTTACTACATCATTTACTTCTCTCCAGATCTGTTTATCACTTGTTTACAGCACAATAGTATTTATATAGGCAGGAGAAAGGCAGATCTTTGGTGGAAAGCCAAAGCTCTTCTTGCTTATTGTATCAGATTTCTTCCCTCTTAAAAGAAATGCAGTTTAACTCGAGTCGGAAAAGGGATATTCTGCACTCAAGAGGACAGCAAGAAATGTCTGACACAGTGAAAACATGAGAACTAAGCCATGGCAGAATTTCATTACCCTTCTCACGTCGCCAACGGTTGGATCTGTAGTGCAAGATGGATAATTTCAGAGAAAGAAGAGTTTCAGAGCAGCTAATCTTGATGCTTTGTTTCTTTTCCTTCAAATAATGAAAAGCTCAGGAAATGACTACAGCTTGTGCTCTGGGCTGCTTCAAGGTTGGGGGCTTGTGTGTGTGTGTAGTGGGAGGGGGAATAACCAGGATTCTGGGCTTTGGGTTCTCCTGGTGTTTCAAGCAAAAAAAAAAAAAAAAAAAAAAAAAAAAAGAAAATATGGGAAGGCACAGATTTTATTTAGAGAGTATTTTCCTCTGTTCTCCAGTGTCCCGTGTTGCAGCTACTGCTGACGTGCAGAACCAGATGGAACGATCAAAATGCAGAACTGTACAAGGTGGAAACTGCCAGATGTTAAGTCACATAAATCAAACACTTGCCCCTGATGGGCAATCAGCATTCAGAGCATTTCATTTGTTTTGTTAATATGCCAGAGAGCTAATTAGCAACTGTGAGACCTGGCCAGTAGGATTGGAAACCCATGGGTACCAACCAGGCAGCCCTTGAAGGGGCTCCTGCTGAAAAACAGACTAAAGACAAGGTAATATACACTTTTTTTTTAATTTAGGTGAGACAAGAAACAATACCCAGCTTTCCTCCACTACAGAGAGGGCAGGAGGTGGAAAGGCATCTCCAGAAAGAGCAGCACTGGGTCAGAGGTGTACACACCATCTACACTGACAGATCAACTGTGGTTCAGGAAGACAGAAGTACTAAATAAGATGGTTTGTGGATGGCTGTAATGAGAAGTTTATGGAGAACAGTATTAAAAGAAGTTAAAAAGTTGGTTGGTTTCCTCCTTTACACCAATATGTGAAAGTACTTTACACACTGCCTTAGTATGTGCAGTATAAGCTATGTCCAGGGTAAGCTGGAAGAACCACAGTAAGTGAATATTAATCAATTACCACAAGAAAGCTGAGAATTAAACTTAGGAACTGAAGTTTCTTTCCTTCTCTGAAAGGGTTGTGAAGGGCTGTGCCAGGCTGGGCAGGGCAGTGGTGGAGTCCCCAGCCCTGGAGGGGTTTCCAAGCCGTGGAGATGTGGTGCTGAGGGACAGGGGTTAGTGGTGTCCTGGCAGTGCTGGGGGAATGGTTGGACTTGATCTTGAAGGTCTCTTCCAACCAGAATGATTCTGATTCTATAACCAAGGGTTATGACTATAGACAATAACCCAGGCAAGGGACCAGAGAGCAGCACGAGTGCCTTTGCTTTCCAAAGCAAACTGAAGCCCCAGCTGGGAACCAGAAGAGATGCAACAGTTAACTGGCCAATTCCCAGCTGTCCAGGCTGCCCCACCACAACCCCCTGAGCTATTCTAGGGCAGCACATAGCCCGAATACCAGGAGCCCATGAAAAGCATGGCTGGTAAAACTGCTGCTGGCTAATGGCGCCAGATGGGTTGTTGACACACTCCGTGTGGTTAGACATGAAAGCCCATCCTGCAGGGAGAAATCATCACAACCCCACATGCTTCCAAGCTGTGACCAGGACTGTCACCTTGGGGCCTGCCCAGTGAGCACCACACCCCAGCTCAACCTCAAGCAACCACAGCTCTGGGAGCTTCAAGGTTTTCCCTTTAAATTCCTTCAGTTTCTTGGTGCCTGGTGGTTCCACTAACCCCTTCAGTACCTTGGTAAAATCATCTCTGCTGCTCGTGCAGGTTCAATGTTTTCAGAGCAAGGTTCTTCGAAGCAGCCAGACAAAAGCTCTCCTTCATTATTTGTTAGGGACAACAAAAAGCAGATAAAGTTTTAAAACAGGAATGAAACAGAGAAGGAAAGAGGCAGTTACGTGCTTCAGAGCTTCCCAGTAGCCTCTACAATTGCACACATTAACTGTTAAAGCACCTCCAGAAACGCAGCATTTTCTGGGGTGGAACATGGCAACAGTTTTGACAACACAGAGCAGGAGTTATCCAACTGTTTACAACAGACCCTCTTCTATCGTAACCACAAGCAGATGGCAGAGAAACAAATTGTGATTTTCATTAACCATTTCAATCCTCAGAGGAGCTGGCAAATCCACCCTGCTTCCAGTTCCATGTCACCACCCAGGAGGGATGAAAAAAGGAAGAAAACTGTGGAATAGGGACCACTGGGTGTAATTGAGAGCAAGCTCCATTGCCACAGACCCTGCAGAATGGCTGGAGTCAGGATTTGCCCTTAAGAAGTAAAACTGATGAGATCAGCCCAAAAACTTTAGGACCTGGATATGAACTTCCCAAAGTGTTGGCGACTTCACATTCCCTACAACTGTTTGACTCAAAGTTTCCCTGCGAGGGGAGGAGGAGGAGGAAGATGCCAAGATCCAGGTTTATTTCAAGCACTATTTATACTCACTTCAAGATCGTGTGATGATAGCGAACCTGGAGAGTTTATTTAGGTTAGCCCAAATTACCCCAGCTCCCAGCAATCGGGGGGTTTGGGAGCAGGAAGAGGAAGTTGTGCACAGATTTTTTTAAGGAACCACAAAGGATGAAGCTCTGTGGTTTCTCGGGTGTTATCTTGATCGGGTCCTGTGCAACTCCCACTTCAAAGGGTTCAAGTCGCTCTCAAAAGATCAGAAGGGGAGATTGAGTCCCAAGTATCTGAAATGTCTTAATTAAATTACTCATTCATACAAGGAACTTGCAGACAACCCAAGATTTATCTGGTTTAAGGGGGAGAGAGCAACAAAGGCCAGTGACACTTAGTTGGGCACTACAAGGTAACCCTGTTCAGAGCTAGAGCAGAGTAATTATCTTAAAAATCAACCTCCTACCCCTTAAATAAATGAAAAAAAAAACAACAAAACAAAAACCTGCAAACCAGGAATAGGAATATGTGGTTTCCATAAGGAGCACAAGACAAAGGAATGAGTCAGATGGGAATGAAAATCTTACTAAATAGAAAGAAACCTTTACGTTAACACAGGGATGTCACATCACCCGTGGGAACAGAAAACTCCTCTGACCATCATTCCTTGGAGCAGAGGTTTTTAAAGCAAGTCTCCTGGTGGAACATACAAGAACTGAAGTTACCTGTCCTACCTACCCCAAAATATTCAGGGTGTTTCCCAGGGATGTGCAACAGACACTTCCAGACCTGGCACATCCCTAAATAGTGATCGAGACCCTGGGAACCAAGAAACTGATTTATTCCTGCTCTGCAGAGTAACCTGCACACACGACCTTTCCCATCTCACCAACCAACACAGCGTGAGACTGGGACCATCAATATGATAGAAAACACCACAAACATCCTTGCTGGGCTTTTACCTCAATTTTTGTTGGTCTTGTATCCCTGGCTTTGTGGGCTCAATGATGCTATTGAAAAAATTAACACCTTATGCTTAGGAAAACCTTCCAAATGTTGCTATTTGAAAGAATCAGAAAAAAAATGTTCAGGACTCAGCTTCATCACAAAGAATCACAGGTTCAAAATAGCCCGTGACAACATTTATCAATTAAAATAATAAAATAATAACAGCAGCAGCATAATTTAAGTCCATGTGACCCAGAAGCTGTTGCCAATACCCCCCTCACAGCCTGTATCATCTCTCCTTTAAAGAAATCATTTCACTTTTAAGGAAACTAAAGTTGGCCTTGTCTGCAAGCTGCTCACTCAAATAATGGTTTGATTTCCCCTCAAAGTCCTCCTGCCACAGCTCAGCATTAACTGCAGATTTTGAGAATTACAAGCATGGACATACACGCTGCTCCCTGCCCTGCTCTTCCAAGAGATTCCAGTTATGAACATCTGTTGTTTACAAGTGCTCAGCCTGAAGGTTGCCAGACTTATTCTGCATCTTCTACTTCAAGGCAAAGCCTGCCAGAAACCCATCGGAGTCTCACGCTGGGATATCCTGGACACTCAGCTCTCCAGCTGACAATTGCTACTCAGTACCCTACTTCCAAAAATTATCTTGATTTGAAATATGGCCTAAAATAGCATTGTCTTTTCCTTTTTTTTTTTTTCCTTTCCTTTTTTCTCCCATTTCCTTGAAAGGAACCCCTCGAGGTTTGCCACCTTCCAGACCCACACCCAGCCCTGATGCTTGCAGGGACCCCTGAGACCCAGGAGGCAAGAGCAGCACCTGCTGAGCTGGATGCTCCAATTTAACCACTACACCAGAGACCTTTAGCTGGGCAGATCTTCAGAGAGAGATGACTACTACGAACTTGTGACCAACAAGCTCTTGTAACAACTGGAGTTGTAAGACTTGGGCTGTGAAACGTTTTTTTTTTTCCCCCTCCAGTCTTTACATCTTGTGCAAGGATATCTACCAAGGGGAACTGAAGAAGCCTTTCCAAATATATCCATTTTATGCGACTCTTCTCTTTATTAGTCTGTTCTAATTGAAAAAACATTTTTAAAGGAGAAGAGGCAGAGCGAGGTCTAACAGCCATGGCAGAGCAGTTAAAAGCCAGCAAAACCTGGGATATATCCAACTGTCATCAACTCGTATGTCACCTTGGCTAAACCAATCTGTTCCCCTTCTTCGAAGGCATAAAATGAGAATAACACACACCTACCACTGTAAATCACTTTAGGATGCTCCAGGGAAGCTAGCTTCAAACTGAGCAACGTGCAAGCACCCCCTAAGTCCATCACCAGCTATGCACAGTTTGCTTTCAAGACCCAACCACCTGCATTTCCAAACCCCTGTGGAGAACGTGGCCACCTGAGCAGCTGAACCCTCTGCCGAAGCCACATCTAAGAGAAACCAACCCCATGCAATGCACGTGTTCTAAAGCCTGCCCTTCACGTGGCTCTTCCCTGCAAGCCTGTGCTTTTACCAGCGTGGAGCTGGATGGTGGAGGAAGCCACACAATCCAATTTCAAGGGTCAGACTGAAGCCTCCTGCCCTTGACAAGCACTCCCTTAAATGAACACATTGGGAGCATCTCGGCAATTACATAATAGCTCTTGAGCACCAAAGCACATGCAAATTACAGGGTTGCTGCCTGACAGATTTCCTCCTTGACAGTGTGTTATGAGATCTAAAACCAGCAAGTGACATGGTAAGCAGTCCCTGAATGATATGGTACCTTCCGACATAATTATCACCTTATTGAAGGAACTTGCTATTACTGTGTATTTATAGGGTCACAGCCAGGCAATTACAGAGTAGCCACCCGCCCGGGTGCGTAATACCAGGCTCCTCAGGAGGAGAGATCTGAGGCTTGGCTTTGATCAAATGGTCTTCTGGGGGCCTCCAAATGAGATTACAGCTTCAGCATCCACAGAAGAGACACCAGCCAAGCTACTCCTCGCTACTCAGACAGAGCAGTGCTGGGGATAGGGCATTATAATTGGAATTATAATTAGGTGATCCTGCTCCAGCGGGGGGATTGGACTAGATGATCTTTTGAGGTCCCTTCCAATCCCTGACATTCTGTGATTCTGTGATTGGTTCCTTACTGATCCCTGTGGTATTCCAACACGTTTCCGAGTGTTGCACCAGCAGACAAATGGCCCAACAAGAGATGGAGCTACTCAGGACACCAGCTTCACAACCATGTGCCACTGCTAGGACAAGCACTGCCCACAGACCCAGCTGCCTTAGAGATAAGAGTTATTTTCTTCCCCTTATTCCAACTCTTGCACACATTAACAACTTGTGAATCCAGGACTCAGACCTTGCAGGGGTAACATATTCCAAGAGCAAGGTGTTCTCCTGCCAGGAGGTACCTGCTGTTCCTGGCAGTGAAATCAGGAGCCTTCTCTGCAAAGCAAAAGGGATGCTCAGTAACAGGTTTCAGTGTATTTGGGGGCAATGTCCTGGATTTGACCAGAAAATCACGGACATTAATTCAGAAATTCAAGTGAAAATGTTTTGTGCTGATAAAATCACCTGTCCAATTCAGGATACACTCAATAGTCAGGATATCCGAGGCTGACTTTGTCCAGATACAACTTTAGAAAGTCTATTAAAGTACAAACAGCTCAAAAACCAGGGATAGTGAGGAAAACACACCAGAGAAAAACAAAACAAAAAATCCCAGCATATTTAATTCACATGAAGCATGGCACCATGTAGGATTCTATTTAACTATGGTAAAACCTTCCACATTAGAAATTCACTCTAAATCTCAAAATGGGAATAAGCTGTACACAACTTCCCCAACACTGCAAGCTGAACACAAAAGTGTTTCTGCTGGGATGCTTCACATCATGTAATAAAAGGAAATCACCTCAGTTTTTACCAGGAATAACAACAAAATAAACTGGAAAGGATCAATCCTAATGCAGTGGAAAATTATTTGAGATGATAATTTCTTTAGTGTCATCTTAAAGGCACGTGCAGAATATGTGGAGCTTATAACTATAAGAACACTGTAAATAAAAAAAAGGCCTTCAGACAATGACAGCTCTATAAATGCACAGAACAACTCCTCTCCAACCTGTCAAGCAGCAGTGCTCAGGGTCCTGCTTCCCAACAATGTGGCACAATGTGTGCTTTAAATGAGAACTAAAATAAACAACATCAAAGCTGCACAGACAGGAAACTACAACGGTGGTTATTTAATGGCTTCACAAAGAGAGCTTCCAGTGAAAGGGAAAGCTGAGAGATCCTCACACCCCTCCTAACACAGCAACAAGAGAAAAACAAACACACAGACAATGGCCCGACCCAAACGATGCTGAGAGAGACCTTGGGCGGGGGCAAGACCCAGATGGATCCTCTCAGCCCAGGCTGTCCACAGCAGAAATGATTCAGATCCCAAAGCTGCTTCTGCTCCGTGTTTTGCCCGGCTGCCTCCTTGACAACACAACCCACGAGCTCGTGCACTGCCCAGATGTCAGCTATAGGAGCCCTGTGGCTGTGACTTTGTGCTGGCCACTGGGCTGATGTCTCCATGCCATGCAGCCTGCACCAGCCCCTTCTTCACCCCCAGGTCCTCTCCTGCATCCCCCTTCCCCCGTCCCTTCCTCCAGGCAGGAGTCAGTAGGAAATCAGAAGGTTTTGAATCCATAACACCATGTTCAATACATGTTAGTCACCCCAACTCAGAGCTAAGCAGGGAGCAACCAAAGCAGCATAGTCAGACCTACCTGGAAATAATGTTTCAAGCAGGTGAGATAATTGTCAATATGTTCATCTTTAAATTTCAGTTGAGTCCCATCAGTTTGGGATCTAGGAATTCCCCCCCAGATAGCACAGCTCTATTTGGAAGTACCACTGGCCTTATTTCTCTACTGTTTTGATGTGATAGTAGCAGAAATACAACACTCAAATGCTACACTGAGTATGTGTAGGATATTGAAAACAGAGCTGCAATGGCAAATCACAGCATAGAACAGATTAGAAACAGTTACTCTTAAAAAAAACAGACCAAAGCCACTGACACTGGAGGAAATCTTGGCTTTGTCCATCTGATCTGGTGCACAGCTTTGCCCACCCAAGAAAATGACTCCTTTTAGATGTGCCAATTTTTCCCTAGTGACAACATGGGACCTACAGGAACTACTGAAATGAAGCAAGCAGACTATGTAGAAACATGACATGGGTTCTGTGTTTAACACAAACCTGGGAAACATTTCATTCTGACATTCCCAACAGTGCTGGCACCTGCATTCACTCTACCAGCTCTCTTTTTGCATTCCTACCCTTGCAACCACATCTACAGGGAGAAAAAACGGCAAAAACAAAAGGCAAATACTCTACTTGAATTGCTGGTCTTTGGTGCTCCTAGTTTTAGCCAGGAATCTCTCAGCCAACTTCTCCAAATTCCTTGAGTAATCCATCTCAATCTCTGCCTTCTTGCGGAAGAAATCCTGCAAGTCCTGCAGTAACTGGACCCGAAGCTCACACTGCTGGTCAAGGCATTTCAGCTGCTCTACCAATTGGGCACGGATCTCTGTAACAAATAAAAGCACTCCAGATTAAACAAAATCCCATTAGAGAAAATACTGTCAAAATTCTCCAGTAAAATAGAGTTAAAACCACGTTGCCTCGTTAGGAATATGTCAGTAAAGCTCCATCCTGATTAACTGCATCTGCAGACAGAAAATGAACGTGATGGTATCTGGGATGTGGCAGGACAGCCATGGAATAACCTGCAACCCAAGCACAGCCCCATGAGCAGAGCTCTGCTGCTGAGCAGTGCATCAATTACAAGTGTCAAGTGCATTTTTGGCATGGAGAAGAAGTGGTCACTGCCTAAAAATGTACTGAATCTGTCTGGAAAAAGGGATGAATGCTGCAACACCCCACGTCAGCTCAGGAAAGCACTTCAGGGAATTTCTATCAAATTCCTTTCGCAGACTGCTCCTGATGCAGAAACAAGACGTTGCACACACTGGGACACTCCCCAAAGGCACCAATTTGGGATTATTCCGACAGTTCCTGAGTCTCCAGCTGTGCAGCTCTCATTATAACCCAAGCCATTGAGACAGGTAAAGACACCCCTTCAGAGAGAGACACGACAGCACTTCCCATCAGGGGATTATCTCCAGGAAGACTATCTTCCTTTTTAAAATACCTGCAAGTAACAGATCTATGTCTAAAGGACCCATAAAGCACACAGATATAGGTGTTCATATTATTATTATGCATAATTATTCCTGAGGATAGCTATTGGTATCAACACAGTATTTCACAAAGAGTTTTCAAGCATTTTACAAATACGAAAACTTCTCACATTCCCCCTTTAAACCAGAGTGTTCTTCTCCTTATCTCACTGATTCTGAATTTTGAGGGATAGTGAAATGAAGTGGTGGAGTCACCACCCCTGGAGGTGTTAAAAAAAACGAGCAGACATGGTCTAGGGGTCAGGGAGATGTTGGGATGAAGGTTGGACTTGCTGATCCTAGAGGTCTTTTCTAACCTACATGATTCTATGACTTGATCATGGTCAAAGAGAGCAAGAAAACAGAGAAGTGTATCAGTTATCCTAAAAATGCAGAAATATTCAGTGATGCAGCTATTTGGCTTTTATACAGGCAATAAACTCAACAAGAAAACAATAAAACAATCGTTTTCCTCTAAAAGTCTTTGAGCGCTCAAACTTTACAGACATCTCCTATTGCTTGACTGGGGGTGCTGCTCTCGCCTCAAATCGTGCTCACATCTGTGGGAACAAACAGCTTCAGGGGGTCTAAGATCTGCAGTGAAGAAGACACACCTCATTTTAGGGATCCCAAAACCCAGACCACGTGTATGCAACTACAACACCTAGTTAGGCTGGCCAAAAAAACCCCAAACTGCAGAAATGTGGGGTTTTCGAGCACAAAGATGACCTTGGTCAGCACTTTAATTTGGTAGTACCACTCCCAGCATGCCTGTTTCTCCAGACCCAGGGAGGCTCCAGCTCCATGTCCCTCCCTAGCCCAGGCATCATGTTTAAAAGAGGATTGGGGTAGGAATAGAAAATACCAGATATACCACAGACTGTGGCCACCCACCCTTCTCTGGGCAACAACTGATGGATTTTTCATGAAGGCAACAACCTGGCAAACTCTGACGTTCTCCAGCAGTCCCATCCTTGACTGAGAAACTTCCACCAGGAGAAAATGCATAAACACAAAGGACCACTTCCTTTGAAGAAGCTGAAAAGCTACAACTGGTAGCTCTCAAAGACCAGAAGATCAATAGAGCACAAGTATTTCAATTATAAAATTACAATGGGGCTTATGTTCTTGGTTCTCAAGGTGGGACGCTTCACACACAGCTCCCACTGAGCAGCAGCAAGAACCAGGGAGCGTTTCCTTTAGGAAAAAGTGTGATATCAGCATTTTTTCCTGTAGAAATCCAGTGAGTGTGTTTTGAGGGGGGCAGCGACAGCTGATGGGGCTGCTGGCAGGGAACAATGAGCTATTCAGCTCCAGCTTATCGGGCCGGTGGCGCTGGGCTGGAGAAGGGCGACCTTGCTCATCTTTCAAAAACACACCCCTCAGTACTTTGCCACAAAATAAAATCAAGAATGCAGGAATTTCCTGAGGCTTACTGGGCTTTCTCGAGGATGAAGTGTCTGCTTGTTTTCCCACTGCTTACACAAGCACAAGGGATTTTTTGGGGCTTACTCGTGGAACACACCACGGCAGAGGCAGGGCTGTGCCCTCACCCCCGGGTCACCCCCTGACATGGGACCTCTCCATGCCTGCAGCCACAACAACCACTTTAAACCTCAATTCACCACTTTTGCACCTTTTAATTCACACTGGTTATTGGGTTAACAGCCCCTTTAAACACCAAGATTCCTTCCACCTCCTCTCCTTCTCTAAAATATTAGACCTTAGCAAACCCACCCAGTGTGACCATTCAAGACAAGGAACAGCCTCCTGGAAACCCTGACCTGCTGCCAATGCTCCAAGTGCCTGAAGGTGAATAACCACGTTTAATTCAAGGTCAAGATGCCTGTAGCACAATTAGGATTAAACACCAGGTATCCCTCATTCTCACCCTAAGCCTTGCCCTGCATTGCAGAACCCTTTCTATTGTGTTCCAGGCTCGCATGGCTGACGACGACATAATTAAAACGTCCCTGGTAGCAAGAGGAAAGTTCTCCATCCCTTTATAACAAATCATTTATTCACTTTCATCACCAGATCATAAAGTCACCTACTTGAGAGGGAGATATTCTATGCTGCTAAACAGCTGCATAATTTCACTGTTATCCCTCCTGCAACTACCTTTTCAACATTCCCTGCAACACTCAGCAGGTTTTAATGTGGTTTTATGTGCAGTTTTATTTATGTTTTAATGTCTACTCTTTAATGAATTCAAAGGGTAAGGAAGGACCTTCTACCCTCTGTATTTTAGTCACATTTGTCATTCTCAACATTTCTAATCTCCTTGACTTTTTCCCCCCCCTTTTTAAACTTATTGATAGGCACAAATGATACTGCATTATTATGAAGGTGATCATCTCTGAATAAAATGCTGGTATACAAGTGACAGTGCCTCTAATACTTCCCTGGAAAGATCATCACCAGCAGCTTCCATCACAGGCAAGTTAAGAGACACACCATGTTTTAAACTACTACCATATCTGGTCATATCTTTAACAAAATCTGGATGATCTTCATTAATAGATTGTTCCTGCTCAAAAAATCCCACTTGTTTAAACTAAATTAGTTTAAATTAGATGGCTAATGACATGACAAACCCAAGGCCCCAAAACACTCCCACCCTACAAGAATCTGCAGCTTTGTAAACCAATTATGCCCAGAGCAGGCAGATCTATTCTGGAACTCCACCTTCCTCCTCTGCAGCAACATTCACCTTCTGAAAAAGAATTCAACAAAATGATTTTTTGAGGCTTGAGCATCCTATAAACAGAAGTTGGGAGCACAGGAATAAAGACATATCTGTATGAACATGTTGATTCAGAGCTAGAAGGACCAACTCAGACCCAGGAGACCTCCTCGCACAGTCATGCACTCTGAGCAATATTCTTGCTCCAGAGCAGGCTTGTCTCCCTGGGCAGGGTTTCAGCTCCTCTCAGTGATAGATAGAGCTTTAACCTCTCTAACTGGATAGCAGCACAGTGACTCACAGCCTGCACAGCACAGAGTACCAGGGGAAGGCACGAGCAGCTGGAGCTGCTCTTTGGTATCGAGCTACATCTCCCTGTATCCACACCGGAGCTTTCTCAAGATGTTCCCAGCCCTATCCCCAGTGCCACGCTGTATACAAAGATGACAAGCTTGGGAAAGGAGTGGGATGACAACAAAACAGAAGCAGCAACCCCCAGCTCCCGCCTCGATTACAGAGCAACCCTCTCACCCACACAGACCCGCTCGGCTGGCAGAGCTCAGCCCCACAACCCGCCACGCTCTCATCTCCATGCACCTCCTGGTCCCCCCCGGCTGCTTCATGGTCCTCCCCCCGTGGCAAAGCTCAACACAGGCAGGAGGCACATCAAAATCAAAGCACAACAGAATCAAACCATGGCTGGGTTTGTCAGCAGATGCAAAACCTTTGCCTGTAGCTCGGTTACCCCTGGCTTGCCAGGACCCCCACCCAGCACACAAGGAGCAATCACAGATTGGAAGACGTCAAGCATTAAATTGCACGCACGGCTCTGACACAATCTTATCTCTCAGGCTGCTTGGCAGCGTATGAAAGACAAAGCAGCTCAAAATGAACAAGGTCTCCACTTCATACAGAGACTGGAGCAGCGATTTTAGGTCTTGTGCTTTGTCTATGAAGAGTTTCTTAAATCCCCCTCTCCTGAAAGCTGCTGCACACTCAAGCACTGAACATCAGTGCTTGAACACAGGCTCCATCCTACAAACCCCACGGAGGTTTAGGTTGAAATCCCAGTTTAGTTTGAAGTTAACACTCCATTCAGTTCCAAAAAATTAAGCCCAACCAATGTTACAGCTTCCAGTAAAAGTTAAAAGCATTTAAGTATATAAATAAGTTATAGAGAACATGCTGTATTACGTATTTTGACGTATTCCCAGCACATCACTAATTGCTATGAGTTGTTCACATTTCCCCTAAAATCACATATAAGAAAGGCTGTACTCCAAAAGTAAAAGGCTTTGCAGTTTTGTGGAAACAGCCTCAGTATTTCTTTTTTAGCACATGATTATAAATCGGGCTGTGACAAGTGACAGACAACAGCCCAACAGCCCTGACTATGCCTGGGAGGTTTAATGACTTAGAAAAAGCCTTTATATAATAACAGCAAGGATGTCACGGCACAAACTGGGTCCTAGCTGAAAGCTGGTGATCATCCCAGCCTTAAAATCTCACTGGTAATCTAAAAACCAGGCTTTGAAGTGAAAATGATACAGGAGGAGGAAATACAGCCTTTTGTTTAAGGGCAGAGCCAGGAGGGAGATTCAGGTTCAGGTTCATAATCCTGTCAGAATCTGCATGGCTTGGAAAAGGTAAATTTTCCTTTAAAAAAACAGGGTATTTCTTACCCATTTGAGAAATATATATTGACAAGAATGCCTTTACAGTTACAAATATATAAACAGAATTGTAGTTGAAATCTAATACAGATTGTTTTGAGGTGCAGGTTGAGGGCGTGAAGCTTCACATCAGTTGAGATCAATGAGGACACGAGACATGCTTAACAGGAAAAATCAAAGCCAGGCTCAGTGAAGTACTGAGGAGACTCAGCTTTTATTTTCATACCTACATCATAATATATTTGCATCACTAATTACTCGGGTAATAAGCTTTTCAAGGCAGCACAGCAGTGTCACCTGAAGGAGGGAGGCAGCCGACCCTTGGCTGCGGTTCCGTAACGTCTCCAGCACAAGAAGCAGCTGGAAAACTATAATTTGAAGCACCCTTCAACCAGAATCCCACTGGATGCACCAAACCTACCCATTGGTTTTCCATACCCATGTGAAAAAACACTCATCTGCAATTCACAGGCTGCAAACTGATGCAAGGCTTCAGGTCTGCAAAGCTTTCAAGCAAATGCTCCAAATGATGCAATTAAACATGTTGACAAAGTTGCCACGACATTTAATCCACGCAGAATACAAATTAAATGTTTAGAATTTTTTTAAGTCTAATGAAATGGCCACAAAAGTCTCCTCTGCTGTTATCAAAACACAGTCCACACTGTTGACTTTTCAGGGAGGATGTTTAAAAACAGAATCCAGATTAAATTACCCTGTGCAGGGATTTGCTGCCCTAATTCCAGCAGCGGAACGCAGGGAACTCCTCCCGTGTGTAGGAGCAAAGTCCTCATGTCCAGAGCTAACCCCTGGTGCACACAAAAACCCTGATAAAGGTAAAGTACAGTATTATGGTTTTAGGCTCTACAACTGTTTATTCAAAACAAATAACAGTTTATCAACATGTTTTAAATAAGAGAAACCTCCAAACCTAGAAGCAAGCGGCAGGAACATGACAAGTGCTGCTGCCTACAGGAAGTTTCAGGGTTATTTTGGGATTGTCTGTGCTCAGTTAAAGGTTTCCCTCAGTTGACACAAAGCCAAAAAACCCCCTCAGACAAACCTTTGCTTATGCATTCTCAGAAGGCTGGATAAAATACTAAGGGTAAGAAGTAAAACTGGAGTTTATCACTGGTTTGCAGCACAGATTTATATAATACCCAATTTAAAAGTCATTTTCATGCATGGACTATGAGCACAATCAAAACCAACAGACACATGCACCCCCTTTCATATATTCAGTACTCAGAAAATAGTTTGAGCTGATGAACTCCTCGTAGCCTCTGGTAACAAGTACCCCAAGTGCCTGTGAGCTCTGGGAGGCAGAAATCACCCTGAGCCCATTAAGCAACCTGAAATAATATGTCCTCCAAACAACTTTTTAATAGTTATTTGAATGGCTTCCTCTCATGCAGGGTTTTTTTCCTGCTTTAAATGCCCTTTCTGCTCCTGGCCCAGAGCAAACCAAGTCTCCTGAAGCACCAGACTCTCAGGTATTTTTCATCACACCCTCCCACTGACCACTCCAACCTTTCTCCCAGAAAGAAGAGAGTCTCTCCTCAAATCCTGCTCTATTAATTACAAAAAGAGGTGGCCAGCAGTGCAGAGAGCCTGGACCTGTGCTCCCAGCCACAGGAACTCAACAACAGGGAATAAACACAATAAGGAATAAAGCTAAGCACATGCTGGACACATTTTCAATCAAACTACTCACAATTTCTCCCAAAACCAAGGCTGGCTACTGCTAAAATGTAAGTTTCTGGATCCTTTTTGGGAGGGAGGACAGAGGAGGGGATTTCCACCGGGTATTGCACAAGGTGCTCAAGCTCCAGGAAGAGAAGTTTAACTCCTGCTCCCCCACCAGCCCCAGGACCACCCCACCCTCCCTGACCACCACTAACACCACTGTTCAACTCTTTAACCACCACAAAAAAGTGATGAAGGAATGAAATATCAAGTCTGGGGACAGCTCCTGAGCAGTGATCATTCCTGAGCTGCCCCATGGAGCATCAGAGAGAGAGAATTCACCCGACTGACCGAAAAGTGTGGGAAATGTAGAGAAACACCCTCCAGAAACCATGTTAATTCATTTGCAAGCAATGAGCTGCCTGGGTGTGGAGAGAGGGAGGGAGGGAGGGAGGGGAGCCAGGTACTCGTGGCTCTTCATTTCCAAACAGGAGGAGATTTGAATGAAGAATGTTGTACTGCAGAGTTCCACGCTACACAAAGGAAGATAAATTCCTCTGCAAAGGGAGAGGCTGGCACCTGCTTTCAATAGAAAAGTCTATTTAGTCTAGAATGGAAATCCATCAGGGAGAGACAGCAGAACAGGTCTGGGAGACAAAAGCAGAGTCAAGATGCTGCTGACCCAGCTGAGCTCTGCCAGCACGACCAGGGCTCTGGCCACCTCCCTGCTCCAGACCCACTTCATTTCTTGATGCCATCCTGAGTGTGCTCCACAGAAAGCAGCTTGGAAAACTGCACCTTATTGGAGAAAGCCAAAAAAAATAAAGAAGGAAAACAAGCAGCTAGAACTACATCCTGAAATCACCACGATGCAGGAATTCTGCATTCCATCCTCCTGCAGCTCAGGAGCACTTCTCATACTGACACAAAACACACCAAAAAACCCTGGAAAAGCAGCTTGTCAAGTTCAGAATTATCAGTGTTATCTTTGGTCTTTGTTCAGATGCAATGACAGACAAAAAGGGGGCTGGTTACCTCTGGTTTGGCCCTGGTCTGTGCCATCAGTGACCTGACATCAGGAGGTCAAAGAGATGTTCTGCTCCCAGCTCCCTCAGCCACCCAACCCCACGGGCAGTGTGAGGGACCCACAGTGCCCCTGCATCTTCCCACAGTCCAAGTAGGACAACTAATTTCATTCCAAACACTCCTACTCCTTTAACAAATAATTAAGCCTCACTTTCTCCACTTATAAAGCTACTCAGGACACCTGACACAAGAGCTCTGGGAGCATTTAGGGAAGCTCAAGCCTAAGCAGCACCCAGCAGCTGCAGAATGTTCCCCCAGAACACACCCTCCAGTGAAGGGTGGCAGGACTTTTTTCAGAAGAGCTCAAAAACATTTGGGTGTCAGTGAAATACTCTTTCACAGAATCACAGAACGTCAGGGATTGGAAAGGACCTCGAAAGATCATCTAGTCCAATCCCCCACTTTATTTTTTCTGCCCATGATGTATCCATACCCAAATTCAGAAAGGGTTAGGAGAAAGGAGACCTTTTTTTCCTTTTTACCAATTTTAAAAAGAATTTCTCCCATCTCTTGTTTCCTGTAGTTCCTGCTGTGCTTTCACAGACTATTTTAGGAGCAATTTCTCCTTGCACTCCCGAGCAGCCCTCCCGAGCACTGTTCCCCCTCCCCAACACAGGAGTTGTTCAGCCACCACCCTCCAGCCCAAGACTTTACACACAGCTCTGTTTTAACCCAGCCTTAAAATTTCCTCTGCCCATGGTGAGCCAAACAGAAGTGAACCAACCCCTTCTTTAGCCTTCCAAAACTGTGTTCCTTGAAGTGTTTCATCTGCATGATGTCAAATACTGCGAGGGGTTGGTTTGAATGGGGGAGCAGCACTAAACTGAATTGAATTATTCATCAGGAAGGTGTAATGGGATCATTATTCCTGGTGTTTGCCATATGTTCTCACTGCTCCAGTTCACCTCAGGAATCCCAGATTGAACTCACTATATGCTATATACCACTTAACTACCACCTTCATATGTGTGCACACACAGAAGCATCCAGAGGTGAGGAAGTGGTATCTGTACACATACCTTAAACCCTCCATAGTGACCTGGAAAACCATCCAGGGATGGACCAAACTCCCCATCCCAGCCACCTCTGGTCCTACTACAAAATCTTAGTTAATGTGACATTTTTATTTTCCATTTCTCTATCTGTCAAGGGTGCTCCAAAGGTTAAGTAAAGTTTGGAAGTGCTGAAAGATAGTGGGATGCAAGAAGCCAGAAGCAATGATGTGAAAAATTATTACTCCTTCCCAATCCCTGATTTACACTCTTACACACGAGTATTTCAAACAAAGTAACATCAAGTGTATTTTTCCAAATCAATAAAACTGCTAGAAGAGAAGTAGCAATTAACATGTTCTACGTTTTAATATCTTCAGAGAAAGGAAAATCCTTTGGTGAATTATGTCATATATTTAGACATACAAGCAGAATGATTAATGCTGGTGTCTAATTTAATTTCACCTCAGGATTTCTTCTCCTCCCTCTCCTCTTTGGGAACGAACACCTTAACATGCATAAATGATCGAGAATGAAATGAAGAGGAACAAAAAGGGACATGTAAACACTTCTGAAGCAGAGTAAATTCCACAATCACTTCCAGCAGACTGCCAGCTCCCACAGCTGTCCCAGGCAGGAGAAAAGCAGATAAATGTGGGGTTGGTTCTTTAATTCCATCAACCATTTTCATCCTTGCTTTGGGTTTATGTTGACGTTTTAAAGAACCAACACCAAATTCACCTGGAATATTTCTTAAAGGCACAAAAAAAAGCACGCAGGATGAGGTTTCATTTTACAATCTGGTAACTCTATAAAAGATCACCTTGGGTCAGCACCACTGCTCCAGATGCACTCTGAAGGTGCCGTGGAAACAAACACCTTTCCCTGGTGCCACCAACACGTTCCCTTCCTGATCCTCGGTCTTGCATAGATAAACCACACTTTGGAGCTGCCACAGCCCAAAAGTGCCCATCAGACCCGAACCTCCCCCACCTCCCTGCTCCCCTAGCAGAGGCTCCCCAGGAGACCCAAGGCTGGACGTGCTCCTGGGTGACCACCACATCTCAGCGGGGATGGACCCACCTGGCCGGTCGCGAATAACGCAGCGAGCGCCCGAGCCAGCTGCAGGCCAGCAGCCCGGGGACCTGGACAGGAGAACCATCAAGGATCTCTGCAGCCTCTGCTCCTGATGGCCCCGTCTCCCTCCCCGGAACAGCAGGCAGGGCGCTCAGTCCATGGAGAAGGAAGACGACTGTCCAAAGAAGTCAACAAGGTGAGTCAAATATATTTCAGCAGCCCGACCGAGTCGTCACTGCCTCCCTGTCCGTCCCAGCAGACACTGCCCTGAGTGTTCCTGGGAGGTTTTGAGAACTATTAATTAACCAGAAACATTCCGGGAGAGGTGAATAATAAAGCATCATTACAGACATTTCACAGATGACTTCAACAAGATCAAAAAGGTGCTGGTTATTTGCCTGTGGTACCCGTGGACGGATGACAGAGCCAGTTTCCACCAGAGCAGCCTCTTATTTTCCCCACTGTAATAACTAACACCCGCCATTAAACCAAAACCAGCACAGAAAATCAAAGTACTGCCTCTTTCCACTGGCCTGAGAGTCTACGGTAGATCCATCTCACCTGCTTACATAAGAAATCCAACTGGAGCATTGTTTTAATTCATATACAGCACACCGAAAAACCAGCAGGCAGGAGCCCCATTTAAAACCACCAAAAAAAAGTTTATATAACAAAAAGTCTTGTCACTTGCTGGCTCAGTCTTTGAGGAGGTTACACCAGGAATACTCAGTGGTATCCCAAGCAGCTCTTCCTCCACAAGCAGAGGGAACACAGCAGTTATAAATACTCAGCTGGGGAGGTGCAGGGCTGCTGTCTTTAAAGGAACTTACATTTTACTCTCCAGCAGCTCTTGTAAAGAGGGAAATGAATATCTGACAGCACCTGCAAAGCTCAAATTATGTGAATCATCATTTTTCTATCAGTTCATTGTCAGCTACAGCAACACCTATTCATCAATGTGGCTTAGACCAGATCAGGAACAAGGAGGTGCTTATTTTTCATGTGCCTTTGTTAGAAAATTGACGTTACAACTCAGTTCCTCCTCTTACACACACACTGTTGTTTAGAAATCCTTTA
This sequence comes from Brachypteracias leptosomus, assembly GCA_013401335.1. NCBI lineage: Eukaryota > Metazoa > Chordata > Aves > Coraciiformes > Brachypteraciidae > Brachypteracias > Brachypteracias leptosomus. Next base: position 1,399,961 of record VYZX01024217.1, read on the forward strand.
TATGGCTCTGACTTTTACAATAAAATACTGAAAGCTCAATACAAGCAAACTGTACCACATACACTGCTTGGAAGACACACAACATTCTACCTTGCTTTTAGCACAGTAGGTGACTTCTGCAGTAAAAATAAAATTTAAATCCTCTCTGCTCCCCTCTAGTTCCCTTTGGGGAAATTCACCTACTGCCCAGAAAAAAACCTCTTCCAAAGAAACACAGATGCAACCCACCACACAAATTACAATTACAATCACCACACAAATCTGAGATTCTGTGATATTACAGCTGCTCATTAAGATGATCACGTAGAAATATGACTAATAGTCAAAATAAAAAAAAAATTAACATATATAACTTCGAATCAGTTGAAGCCAGAGTATGAGACACAAAACCAGGTACTCATCTGGATTCCCAGCACCAGTGAGGTAATAAATCAAAGTGTTCCCTGAAATCAAGCATCCCACCCAGCAGACATCGAGTACGTGTTCACTGGAGAGCAGAGTGTTGCCCAGTGTCATTTCCCTCCACTTCTGAGAAGTCAAAAGGAGCCTTTTTATCAAAGAGAGGGAAGCAGGGGCAGAGGGAAGGAAATAATCCTGCTCTTACAGAGAAAGAGGGGGCAAAATGAAAGAAAACACACTTCTTAGAAACATCTGAGTAAAGCTGTGCGGAAGTTAAAGCTCTGCAGGGTTTGAGATTGCCAGAGAATCAGCCCTTGGGTACCAAAAATTATCACTATTAAAAAAACATATTAGGAAACCAAAGTCCTTCAGCACCTACCAACACCAGAAAGCTCTTCTAAGCAGAAACCAGAACAAAACTGACGACTGAATACATTTTCCAAAGGCAGGAATGAAAAGCCCTTTGGGGCAAAAGTGGGTGAGAAATGGGCATCTTTGATATGCCCTGGAGGAGGAGGAGGAGGAGGAGCATGGGCAGGAAGGCTGAGCACTAGCATCCTCAATGTATGAAGAGTGCAACCAGGAGCTTTGCTTTTCAGATCCTAAAACCCACCTGATAGCTTCTGCTAACCCAGAGAAATGGAAGAGCACGTTCTGCCCTCCCCTCATGCCTACAAGCACAGGAACCTTTCCTGGCCACTGGCCTGAAATAGTTTCCACACTTGGCCAAGTGCTTCTCCTTCCACTCCCCCAGTATTTGAGCTCATCAGTTTATCTTCAGAGGTTTGAGAACCCTAAAGATCTGCATTACAGCTCTTTTTTCTGCTACTTTGGACTGGACTCCCAAAGGATAATACTGAGTTTAATCATTTTTTATTTCTCATGCAGACTGATCCTGGCAGTGCCATGTCCCCTCCCCACAGCTTGACCTCTACCCAAGCCCTGATTAGCAACTCACTTCATTTTTCACGTGTTTCATGCACCTCCAGGAAAAACAACTCAGTCCCTAGAAAACATCACTGAAAAAAAAAAAAACCAACCAAAAACTCAAACCCAACCAAAATTAAATAAAGATTTATTAAAGCCATTTGGACGGGAGGAAACCAAAGCACATGTAACCCATTCAGTGCTGCAATTGAGATGCTGGGTGTGACTTATTTCCCCTCACTGGCTGAAGCTCCAGCCTCTGCCAGAGGAGCCCCTGAACAGCACTGGGGACATGGGCCAAAGTCAACATGGAAGCTGGGGGAGAAGCGTCGGGCTCGGGCTCTTCCGCCAGCCTCGCTACAAGGAATGTTTATGTTGGTTCATTTAGCAGTGACTTCAAACAACACACCCAAATAAAGCAACCAAACAGCCCTGCTCAGAAATATTAGAAATAGCCAGCAGGCTTCTGAGTGCCAGCTCTTTATGGGCCACTCATCCTGGGTTTCAGTGTGAATTCAGGTTCAGGTTACTTGAGACATGTCCCCATCCTGCCTTTGAAAAGGGCACTTTGAATAAGAGAAAGGAAATGTTCTGCTGGTTTATCCAGAAACTTAAGCAGCCCAGGAATATCCGTGTTTCTCAGCCTCATTAAAATGGCAAAGATGGTGAAGCATTTTGTTTGGGGTACAGGGGTTGTTTGGGGTGTTTTTAGGAAATATATCCCAGAATCACAGCTTGGAAAAGACCTTTAAGATCATCGAGTCCAATCATTAACCTCACACTGACAAGTCCTCAACTAAACCATATCCCCAAGCACTACGTCTACATGTCTTTTAAATACCTCCAGGACTCCAGCACTCCCCTGGGCAGCCTGTTCCAACACCTGAGAACCCTTTCAGGAAAGAAATTCTTCCTAATATTCAATCTAAACTTCCCTTTGCACAACTTGTGGCCATTTCTTCTTGTCCTATAACTTGTTACTTGGTTGAACTGACCGATCCCCACCTCTCTACAGCCTCCTTTCAGGTAGTTGTAGAGAGTGATAATCATAAGAAATATATAGAATATATACATATATACTTAACAAAAGCCTATGTCAGGAAGGGCTAGGAATAATACTGTTGTAATACTATGGAGAAAAGAAAACAAACAGTGTAGTAAAATCTCCGTTGAATGGCATAGTAAAATCTCCATTAATGAAGTTACACATGTAACTTTCAATAAAACTTATTTTAAATTTGATTTATATGCTGACAACATCCCAGACAGCTTCTGAAATCCAGTTATTGACATCCTTGAATTATGAATTATCAATACATGACATTTCATTTCCTTTTACTGCTCGTTATGTGTATAAATCATTAATGCCAGGGAGCTCTGAGTGACATTTGTAAATTCTCCTAGTGGAGGACCAGGACTATCAAGAGACATTCCTGCAGAGAGCCAGGACAGATGGATTTGTTATCACCATCTAAAATCCAACACTTTCGCAGGAACATGAGAATAACTTGCAGTGGGAAGGGAGCAGTGCAAGCTGCAGACACTCTGGTCCTATTTTCATTTTCAAGGGGCTGAATGGTAATTTCCCATTAACATGAGATCTGTTCTTTCACTGCTGTAGAGCCATCAGCTCTCTGAAGAGAGCCAGTAACCTTATCAAAGCAAGATACTGCACCTTACAGGCTGACTCACACCCAGACCATCTGCACAAAACATTCAGACAAGAGCTCTTAAAACCCCAACATCTTGAAGCAAATTGCCAGACGGGATTACACAAAATGATCTGAACGTGTTTGAGACGGCCAGAAAAATCTCTGCGAGCAGACAGAGGGTAGGGAACGTGTGTCCTCTGGGGATAGTTCTTTAGAGTTCAGCCTTTTCACATATAAAACCCGAGAGCAGGTAACACACGGGGGTTAAAGGGAGCCCATGGAAGAGACGTTAAAGGATCAGGTCACTCTGCCATAAAGAATTGATCCCCAGCCCCCTTAAGTCGTCGTCATGTAGAAGCAATTCCAGAACTGCTCACTCATCTCCATCAGCTGCTTTTCCCAGTTCCACCAGCTAAAGTCCTGCCACTGCTGCTTCTTACCAACCACAAAGATTAAATCCTCAGACCCTGGGAGTTCTTGCTCATTTCTACCTTGATGCTCCCTGACAGCAACGACTAAACAAAACCCCAAATCTTACACCTGATTATCCAGGGTGCTTTTTACCCTTTACCTTTTTATCCTTCACCTGCCAAAGCCAATGTCCTGCTACACACAAACCACTGAATATGGCTCATTTTACATTTGCCTTTCCCATTAATGAGTCCCTCCAGCACTGGCCAGAGGACACAGATAAAACCAGCCCAACTTTCCACCACGTCCCTGACAGCTTAATTACCCTCTCAAATTTGGAGCAAGCCATGACAACCTCGCAGTTGTTTCCACATTTTGTTTTTATGACACTCCAGCATCTGCAGAGGATGCTGTAATTAAAAAGGAATAAAATTAAGTTTAAAAAAAACCCTGGAAGCAACCAGCTTATGTGCCTGAAGAAAATGGATTATACAGGTGAGCAAGTACAGGTGCTCTGCAGCAGGGTGAGTAGGCAGGCAGCAAACTTTGAAGTCCTGAGTTATACATATTACTACAATTCTAAGAAATAAAGCTTGTGAAAAGCAAAGTGGATGCTCTGCCTTAAGTATTTCACTGTTTAAGAACCCCAGGCTTGTTTGATAAATTCCAGCAGTTTGTTGGTAAGTTACTTTTAGAAGGAAGCTGGGGTTGAGCTTGGGGGAAGGCAAGAGAACACCATGTAGGAGAAAAACAGAAGAGAAAAAGGGTAAATTAAAGTGTATTTTTAAATATCCAGCAACATTGCAAAAGGAAAAAAGAAACTAAGAAAGGCAGCGAAGGACAAGCAGTGACACTGCAAAGGAAGCAGGAACACAAACATCAAGTGCTGTGTGAACCAAGAGCCCCTTTCACTGCAGGACAAACACCCACCCCTTGTCCTGTATTTAGGGTTCAGCAACCAAGACTCCCTCCCTAACCTTCCACTCCTCCTTATTCCTCCTCCTGTGCCTGCAGACAGGCCACACTAAAAAGAACAGTAAGAAAATCCCCTGCATTTAACAGCCCTGGGTTCAGCACAGCTGCTGACGCTGCCTTTGGCCATCCCAGCAGGGCTGGGGCTTTGCTCTGTGCTGGGCTGGGAACCCCATCACACTAATGAGATAAGCATAAGGCATCAACCACTGCAGCACTCCTACTTACAGGTCACCTACGCTGCAAGCCAGGAGAGCAAAACCCCCTCAAGAACAGATGTCCAGCTTCTAATCTCCTCCTAAAGTCTAGCTAAGAAACCACTGCACGGGAAGGAAGTCCAGCCAATCAATCTGAAGACATCCCAGCTTTCCACCTCAGCCCAGCTTGAAAAACCTCATTTTTAGCCCTGGTGACACTCAGCAGCACTCCTGTGCATCCTCATGGACCCTGTGCTGGAGGACTGGGATGAAACGAGCAGCTCCATGTTTGGAGCTTGCATCAGCAACATGCTCAGCAATGCAGATTATCTTCCTCAAACTGGAGAGCTTGCAGAGGAAGAAGTCCCTGTGCCTGGTGACAGCAGCTGCTTCCCCTATGGCTGAGACCCACAGCAGCCCCTGGAAGCAGAAGCACAGAGCAGCTCTTACAGAAAACCCCATGCTTAAAAGTGAAGTCGTAAGAGAAACTACTTCTCCCTCTTATACTCTGTAGGGAGGATTTTAGATGATTGTCCTCCAAGATGAGTTTCACAGCAAATCCCCATCAGTGCAGATCACTCTAAGCAACGTTAAGGTTTAGCCCCATCACTTCTCAATACTTCTTCTTGGAGGTTAGTTCAAAGCCTGTATTTCAGCCCCAGAGGGCTGCCTGAAGGACACACTCCCCCAGTCACCACATGCTCCACCCCAGGTGGTGATTCCTGCTGCAACAGATACAACCATCAAAATTTCATGTTTAATATTAATGTGTACTTTCCTTGATTTCACAATATCCTCAAAATAGAACGAACAGAAAATTCTTTCCTCAAGAGGTTTCAGTTCCCTCTTTGTGAAAACTGTATCAACGACTTATGACAAGGCTCTTCCTGGTCTGATGCATTCAAATCTCCAAAAGCTTCAATTACTCTTCAGGGCTCAACTTGGTATTTTTGGAAGTCAAAGAACAATTATCGTGACCCACACAACTGCAGACCCAAGCAGAAGAAAACAGGACACGATGCTGATGGAGAACCAGATCAAGATTTCACTCTGTAAACAAGTCAGTCAGGTAAAGAGCCATTAAAATTATATTTAAATGATATTCAATGCTGTGAGACAGTGAGGACTGCTCCTTAGGTGCCAGATATGTCATTTCAGCAGACCCAAAACGCCCAGAGGGTTTGCACCAGAAGTTCTTCTCTACAGCATATGTGAAAAATACCTTTAACTTTGAAACTGGCAAATTTGTCTTTTAGAAATTCCTCCAAATGCCAGAATCTGTGGAGCTGATGTTTTTTTCCTCTAAAGCTTGAGAAGGTAAAAGCAAAACAGCAGCAAGAAGCCCAAGTTGCAAAAGGCACTTCATACAGCGTGTTGTGAAAAACAGGACGCAGTTGTCTATCTACAGCTTCAAATAGGATTTTATTTAGCAGTAGAAGTATTTCAGCACTCTCTCTTTCCCTGAGCCATACAGCTGTCAGAAGCTGCATGTCCTTGAAATTGAGGCTGTCTCTTAGAGGGACACATCTGGGGATGGATGTGTCTGTGGAGATGCCCAACGTGAGTAACCTAGGCCAGAGATGATGAATGAACAATCTCCTTTCTTGAGAAGTTACACCTCAGTCAAAAAACCCTGCTCCTTAAAAATCCAGGCTTTGTTACTCCCGGACAGTGATGGATTGAGTCGGCAAAATGCCAAGAAATCTGTTCATTTCTATCAGCAGCCAAGGTCAAGATGATCCACTCAGCTACAGCAGCTCCCCCCAGAGCCCTAGGAGTCTCCAGCTTTTGAGTAACACATACACAGATCTTCACCTTCCTTTTGCACCCATGAAGCATCTTTTGAAAACAGAACCATTAATAGAAAGGGATCACGACAGCCACAGGCTGAACTTACAGTTGGTTCATCTCTGCAAAATCTGCCACCTCCCAAGCACTCAATGGAGAAAAATACACACAGCCTGTTGTACGGTCTTAAACCGTAACCCATGCAAGCAGGATTGAAAAGCAGTCACTTAACAGCCATTTTCCTCCATAACCTCCCCTGTCCCCAGCAAAGAAAACCGGCAAGAGGTCTCCAAGAAGGAGCATAAGAGAAGAAGATCCTGAAAGACCTCTGGCTCTGCGAATTAAAAACATGGCTCACACACAATGGCCCAAACGTGGAGCAGCATCTACAGCTTTTTATTCCGGCCATTGTCATCTAATAATAGCCCTGCAGAGCCCCCAGGAGCCAGTGCTGGCTGCATTGTGTGCTCTGGCTGTCCACCTCCCCACCGGAGAGCTATTTAAAGGCTCAAACAAGTTTCTCTTTGAATGTCAGCTCAGTTTGGGAAGTCGGAGCCAACGCAGCCTTTTGGCAGTGCTGGTGTTTCCAACTCTACCACTAACCCAGCAGGGCAGAGTGGGTCTCGTGGTTAAAAACCAGAGCAAGGGGAATAAACTGCTCAGAGAAAGGCAGCAGTGCAGGTCTGGAAAGCCACACAGGACATGTGTATCCATAAGCACCTTCCCAAGGGGAGCTGGCTGCTCCTGGCTCCAGGCCACCAACACCTTCAACAAGGGTATCCACGATAGACAGAGGCACTGAGAGCTACAGAAGAGAGACCGTCCAGTGAATCATCCTCATGTGCTAAAGACATCCCAGTTACAACCCTTGCCTCCTAGCACACCTGCAATTCAGCAGATTTCTTATTGATTTACCTGAGGAGGTTTGTAAAAGCACTAAAATCTCTGATGCTCTCTGATCCAGCATCCCTCCTACACCCAGAGAGATGACAGGTACTAAGTAAATCAGGCAAAATCAGTCAGAGGAGCTGGACTCAGAAGCCACGTGCTGTGACTCCGCTGTCCAAGCAGCAGCCAACACTAGCTGAGCTCCATCACTTGTAAGGAGGTCAAAATACATCCAAACCAGTAGGCACACACTGGGAATGAATGCCACTGCCTAGGGATACTGCAAACATCTCAGCACGACTCCAGAATTATTTATGAAGTGGTAACCCATTCACAAAACAAAACAATGTGCTGGAGTTATTTCTATAAACATTTTTTATTATTATTATTTGTAACTGACATAGAAATATCACCCTTAAAAAAAAACCCATCGTGTTACTCCAGCCCCAGGAGCCCCATCACAACCTCAGTGCTCATAAGACATCTGTGAAAACCCAAGGCAGAAATTTCTTCTTCTATCTGCAGAGCCAAGAGCTCCTCCCAGCTCCAATGTGGGGCCAGAGGAGCAGAGAAGTGATTCATCCTCCCACTCCCCATCCAGCTCCTGCTTCTTCCCCGGAGCTGCCAGGAGGAGCTGGAGCCCAGCACCTTCAGCAGCGTGGTGCAATCCATGCCCATGGTGGAGGCACTCCCAGCTCCTCTGACAGTGTGAACATTTGGTGACATTTCAGCTGCTACAAACAGGGAGTGAATTTGAATCGGGACCTAAAAAAGATGAAGGTTGAGTCACATCCATACTGACTTCTCCCTCATTAAATTCAGTTTTACTTATTCCTCATTTGCAGCTCGCTACATATGAACGGTGCATTAAAGAAAATATAATTAAGGAACCCTTCAGCAAGCAAAGAAAAAAGCCAGCCCCAAAAGTGACCTCGCTGATACCCAGCTCTCTTCCACTTACTGCATTCACTGGACTTCTCACTTCATCTACAACCACCCTGCCAACAGGAGAAAATTGAAAGTAACCTCCATCCAAATCAAAACAACAGCAATTAAGCCATTAACAAGTTGTCTGGCTGATAAAAAAGAGTTCAAGCCCTGAGCCTGTAGTATTTGAAAGCATTTTTAAGCCTTCCTAGGGAGGAACCACCACTTGCTGTTAAAACTCCCCCAAGGCCTGAGTAGTCACAGAGCTGATGTACAAAAAAAAGCTGAATCTAGCTGAGCAAAGGAACTAAAATTAACCCCCCCAAAACCCCACACCAGAAGCTAACAGTATGCATATAGAAATATTAACTTAGGCAGTGAAAGAAGCACAGTCTGCACTATTAGTTTATTTAGAGTAACCACATTATTAACCAATTTGCCATTGGTAATAATAGACATACCCACTGTCACCACTATGCAGAGAACATCCATTTTGTGAGGCAGGTTACTAGGAACTGTCTAACCTCAAACCAAGCTAAGGCACGTAGAAAATGAAATCACCAAGGAGCCAGGCACTTGTTAAAATTTTAAGTCCACCCTAATTACCAATAAGGTAAAGCTGATTTTCTTCTGCTCCTGACACACTTTTCCTCTTCCTTGAACACATCCCATTGCTTTGTCTCTTTTTCCTTTTCTATTCTAGTCCCAACTGACAAAGGAAAAAAAAAAGCATTAACACCTTCATCTGGATTAAGAGCATTTGGGAGCACTGAGCAAGCTTCCTTAAAATGCAGCTTTTGACAAGAGCAGCCTCCCTGACCCTGCTCTTGCTGGGCAAAATCAAGGGGTCAGAAAGCAAGAGGCAGTTCCCAGCAGCCTGCCTTTGAATGGAGAAGATCTCAGCAACATGGGGCTCTTCTGTTTGCTCTGGCACAGCCCCTCTTCACCACAGACACAAGGACACATCCCCCAGGACTGGGCGAGTCCACTCCAAGGAACCAGAGCACTCAGACACAAGAAGAGGACGGGGAATCAGCCCCTAAATGGTTTGCTGGGACATTTCCTTGCTTGCTCGGCCACCAAGAGAAATATTCAACGTTCACAAACTTTCTCCTATTTAAACTGAAAAGCTCCATAAAGCTCTGAAGTTCAGCTTCAGTGGGAACAGGGGAGGTTTGCTTCAAAGCCAAGAATTTCTCACAGACGTAGGAAAGTGTCAACAAAACCCCGGTAGAAGAGGCAGGGAAATGAGCATCCCTTGCAGTGCTCTCAACTGGCCCCTCTTCTTGGCAGCTTGAAGATTTACAAATTTGAAAGTATAAATTTGATGTCTAGAACTGGCAATCTAGTGCCTTTGCCAGCACTGAAGTTCACATAAGCCTTTAACTCCTAAAAATAAATCTTAAAGAAAACATTCATTCAAGACTCGATCCCAGCGGAGCAACAAGAACTTTGGAAGAACCATAAAAAACTGGCACTTAAAAATAGCAAACCTGTTTATTTGTGTTGGGAAATTTCAGGGCAGTGTTTATTTCCTCCTCAGTACCCAAACCATTTCCCAATGGCAGAAGTCAGGCAGGAAGAAAAGAGAAGGGAGAAAGGAGTTAAAAGATGGATACCTATGGACACGCTTCAGCTCCCTGACAACCCAATTCAGGATTACAAACTTGGACTCATTCATGGAAGGATTTTTGACTGTTCTCTGCAGTAAATTCCCCTGATTATTAAATTTTGAGTGGTGAGCAGCATTCCCCTGCTCCCTGTTTCCACTCAGACCAGACATCCCCTCTTGACTCAACCACCACCTCATTCCAAACATGCTGGGATTTGTCACCTCCGAAAAACCAAAGGATGCATAAAAAAGTCAAACCACAATGCAATTATCTCCTCTGTCTGAGCCACTTTCCTTACAAAGAGGCAGCACATCCCTCCCAGCCACCCCGGCTGCACTGCCAGACAGGAACGACAGCTCCATGTTCTCTCAGCAGGCTTCAGGATCTGTAACTGAATCCCATAAACCTCACTGGAGACCTCGATTTAGGTCATTTCGAGCAATTCATTACCCTTTAATCTTTTACCTACTTTCAGCCTACTCAGAACACATCACTGCTCTGTGCAAGATCTGCTGGAAGGTCTCACTGAGCAACCCAAGGACCAGGATCTGAACTGAGGGCACCAGGGCAGGGGATGCCCCTTCCCTTGTCCTCCCACAAAGCTCCCACACCATCAGACCAGGTTAATTTAGATTGGAACTTCTTGCAATGATCAGGAACCACGGAAAGCTACTTGACAGGAAAATGGATGGAATTGTAAAGAGAAAAGAAAGTAAATTGTTATCACATGCATGTTGTAAAAACACACGGTTGTACCCAGAAATAATTTGCTTTATTTAGCTTCAAAGTAGCTGAGGAATATTGTCTATAATGCTTAAAATATGCCACAGGAAGATTCAGAATCAGAGAGTTCTGCAAAAGACAACCTTGGCTTTTGGGCTTCTTTAAGATACCAAAGATGCAAGAGCTCTCAATGATAAATATTAGGTACAACTTATGAATTTGCTCATGTTTGCTGATAAGCAGGGGTTCATCACAAGACTGAAACCTAATAGAGTGAGGATGTTAAATGAAATAGGACCTTAGAAAGTGATATAGTAATAAAACATGAACTGTAAGAGATCTCTGATACAGCTGAACAGCTCTCCAGCGTATTGAAAAGGCAGATTTTGTTTGGGCTACTTAAAATCAAACTCACCTCTCCAGTAAATAAGCACTTAACATGACAAAAAAAATTAAAGTGCTTTGCCCATACCTGATAAAAGCCACTCTGCAAAAGAAATGAGAACACCCGTGCTCTGAAAAGTTAATGGTCAACAGTTAATGCTATTGCCATCAGTTAACAGCATGTGTAGTGAGGCTTCAGGGGGATCTTTGGTTTGGTAGCAAAATAAGCTTGAAGAGAGGCACACGACTAGAAGCAAAAAGAAAAGAGGAGGCAGGGAAGGACAAGGAACCTGTTTGCCTTGTACATCAGAGCTGAATTTACTCCTCCTATCACTGTCAAAGACTCAGAGCAGTTGTGCAAGCACAGCGTAACCTCTCCATGACAGAGCCCCAGCAAGGCTGGCTGGATACTGAGCACTCTCCAAAAATAATAATAATAAAAAGGATAAAAAAAATCAGTTTACTCATTCATACAGAAACATTCAGCTGTCACCCTCTGCATGCACCTTTCCATGGGAGGTCTCAGAGCAACCTCCCCCTTGACAGGAGAGGCATCCAACTGATAAACGTGTTTAAATAGTCAACATAGAACCATGTCACAGCCAGGAGAACAGCAAACCTTTCACAAGACCCAGAATCCTCCAACTGAAGGTAACAGCAAATTAGCAGCACTTTGATCCCAACCATAGCAGCTGGCTGGGTTGCCCTGGGTTTGGTGGAGGGTGGGGCATGAACAAGAACTATTTGCATGAAGCCTAATCATAAAACCACTGAAACGATGCAAGTGAGCTGGAAAAGGCAACAGAGGCCAGAGAAAATTATAGCTGCTCTTTCAGCTTACAGCAAGCATTTATTATGGAGCTGCACAAGTTACAGATGCTGCTTTCTGCAGAAACCTCCAGCAGCAGAAAAACAACTCCACACATGTTGGTCTGGAGATCACAAGCTCCTTCCCAAAACACGGATGGAGCTTTACCCCCTCCAAGACTCTCGTACTGCAAACTCCTACCTTGGGTGCTCCTTCAGCTTGAGCTACAAATTAAGATCACATTTAATAAATTAAATCTACAAATAAACCAGGAACAGTCCAGCAAACTTACGAATCACAGCAAGTAAATACCAGCTCTTAGAGTCTGTGAACCAGAAAAATAACTGGAAGTTTCAGACCAAAATAAAACAAAAACCCCAAACCAAACCAACTCTCTCATTCCCTGGCAGCAGCTGTCACTGCTTTCCAGACATAAAAGACAACTCAAACTATCAGGATCTTCCAGAGAGGCCAGTGTCAGAATTTGCTTTAAATCTGAAACAAACCCACTACCTGAACCTCCAAGGGGGATGTTTGAGGGGACCATTTTTAGCCAAGATTTCTGGGGAGAAAGAGTGAAAGGTGGAAATTAATGGATGCAAGGAGCCCTTCACAGCTATCTTCTGTCAACATGATGGGGGAAATAATTTGATTTAAAGCCTAAGTAAAGATTAATCCCTTAAGCATGAAGGCGATGCATATGAATGGGTTTGGCATTAGACAACTGGGCTAAATAAAAGCATTTCTCTTCTGCTTTGGGGTAATTTATCATTACAAGCAGAAATTAATCCTATAATGGAAGGTAACGACAGCATACGGATTGATAAAAGCTCAAACCAACCAAGAGAATAGGAGCAATCTGGGTGGGATAAGAGCACATGGAGGGAGAAAAGGCAACGTAGTGATCAGTGGCAAGACCTCACACCTCACAGGAGGTAAAATCAGCACTCAAGGGGTCCAAGAGTTGGCTCCAAGGGGTGCTCAGCCCAAGTTCTGAGTTTATCCAACAACCCTGGTGACATCTTTGGTAACGTAGTAAGTTCCTTTCTAAGAAACTTTACACACTGGTGTAGCACAGACAAAACTTTGACTTGCAAATAGTTGCTCTAGAGACTATAGAGACTAATAGTTGTTTCTAGAGACTCTAGAAACTAAACACATCAGTTCTGAGTAACCCCAGAGAGGAGTTACTGAGGCCTCTCCCAGCACATGTGTGAGTGCTGTCCCCCCCCCACTTGCTATTTCTTTTTCATTTCTATAGCACAACTCATGGAAGCTCACAAGAGCCAAAAAAAGAAAAGGGAAAAAAAAAAAAAAAAAATAGAAACAGAACAAGAAGTATCCAGAGTTTTTAGACATTCAGCTCCAGGGGGAAAAGGCAAGAGCACAATTTCATTCATAGCAAGTTAAGTTTCCATCCAAACATCATTACTGTATCCTGTGACCTTTGTAGTGCTGCGTTTGTTCCTCCCTCCATAGGGCCCAGAACCCTTTCCCCCTCCCTTTTCCAGCTGCACACTTTTAAGTCGTTCACTGGCAAAGTCTTTTGTTCCCATTTCAGCCCCTCTCTGCAGCCCTGGACCTGCCCCGCGGAGCTGGGACACAGACGGGACAAGACACGGGTGGTTTACTGGTGGTTTCTGAAAGGGTGAATGGGATGGAGGCAGCTTCCTTCTCCAACAGATGGAGAGAACCCAGCAAAGTTGGGAAGAGTTACTTTCATTAAAGAGACCAAAGCAAAACCAGGCTCCTCTCCAAAACCACTTCACAGGCATCTCCATTTATTAAATTTCTGAATAACTGGTTATCGAACGCAGGGGAAAAAACCTCCCCAGTCCATAAAACACCTCATACACTCTGGTTTGTCATTATCATTAATATAGCACTGCACATATTAACAAAAATGGAGACTATTTTTTCACAGTACTAATGGCTGCTTCTCATTTATGCACTTTCTGCCTTGAGCTTCCAAAGCAATTTGTGTTTATCAGACAGGACTCTTCAAAACACACCTGTAGCTGACCTGCTTTATGGTCCACAGAACTGCATCTACATCTGCTGATGGCAAAGAAAACCCAAAATAAATCAATCAAGGAAGGCTGACAGGGGATTTCCCAAGTGTTCTGGTCAGCAGAGCAGCCCTTGCAGTGGGCAGACCTGAGTGAGCTTCACCTGCCCTGTCTTGGTGCTGCTTGGTGTCCAAATTCCACTTTAGAGGCGTGGGTTTCCAAGAAGGTGGAAGAACATCGGTTTTCTAGAAAGCTTCATTCCTGTTGACTGATCAAAACTGCCTGGACAGTTACTCACAGTGCCATTAATAGCCTCAGGAGAAGTTAACTCGTCATAGCTGTGACTTCCAAGTAAAACACTTCAGACAGCCCTCTCCAGATGAGCTGGGATGGAGGAAGGAGAAGTGCCCTGTGCCAGGGAGCACACACAGCTACCATCTGGCTGGGGTTGCCACAGCACTGCCCAGATTGAGCAACTACATCTGGGAGCTGAGTGGAAGTTTCTTGGATCCATAATCCTGTCCCTATGTAAAATTTCTTCCTATTTTAATAACAAACAGTGCGAATGAAACATGCAAATAATTTTTTTTTTCCCCCCCCTAAAAGCAAGAACATCACACAAAATGTGTTTGGATACCAGACACTCTCAGCAGCAGAACAGCAAGAGCACTGCTCCAGAGTTATCCTGCACAAAGAAAAGGATTTTGTGGAATTTCCCTAACACCCAATTTCACAAATTAAGTGCTAACGAGTAGGAGCATCCTCAAAGACACCGGAGTAATTTCTCCCACTATATTTAAGCCTCATCCAGCAGGCATCTTAGATATTCCCCAATTAAAGGCATCATCATACATAACATGCCACAGCCCAGAAAGTCCCTTGAAATTGTTCATTGGTTTGGTTTCCTCCTGCCCTTGCATGGATCACTCCCTGGCTGCTGAGAAGGGGAATGAGGGGATCAACTAATGCCTAAATAAACTGGTGGGCACAGGGAAATACCAATTCCTACCTCCTTTTATCCAGCAAAACCCAACAAAGAGCAATTGCTGTGAAGGACTTGCTACCACCAGCTGGGTTCCCCCTTGACTAAGCCTCCATCAGCAGCAGTGGTGGAAAAGGACGGGTGAGAACTTGGGAGGGTGAGAAATGAGAATGGCACCTCATCCATCACCACCACGTCCCAAGAGCTGGGGGGAACCTCCACGTCTTAGAGCAACAGCTTCAAGCCCTTGGATCAACAATGATGTGACCAGCAGCCGAACAAACGCAGCTTTTCAGCCTTCCCTCATGCCAGGCAGAGGCTAAACCCCAAAGAAAACAGAAAAATGTCTTTCTAAACAAGCCCGTTTGTAGAATAAGCACTAGTTTGTGCTGCTAATCATCCTCCCCCTGGTTCAGGTAGCAAATAAAAGCTACAGCAAGAAAAACACGCTCGTTACCCCCTAGTTTGCCTTAGGAAAACCTGCCAGTGACACAGAACTGTTGTGATTGACTGAAGCTGGGGATCTTTGGTTAGCAAACAATCGATCCACTTGTTCAGAGCGAGCAGTTTAGCAACTCTGGCAGCCACGGGTCTGGGGGGAACAAACCCCCCTCCCTTCCTCAGGGACCACTGGAGCATGTCCCCGCAGTGAGGCTGCACTGCTGCCCAAAGACAGCCAGGGACTCATTCCCAGGCAACAACTGTTGTTATTTTAAGTAGATTCAATTTGCAAGCACTCCCCATCTATAAATTGCACAGCTCCATGGCTTAGTCTCTGCATGAAAACCTTTGTCCAATGACAGCAGTACAAAAAACAAACCCCAAACCCTTCCCTACTTAAAAGAAGAGAAGCCAAAAGGCTCTTCCTGGAAAGTCCTACCATAAAAAAAAAAAAAAGAAAACAACCCAACTTGAAAATTAGTAGGCCTGGCCAAATCACCCCTGCCACAGCACTTCACGACTGCAGATTAAAATCCACTCCTGGCTTAGAGTTAATCTGTTTATTTGGCTCCTTCTCAAGAGTCAAAAAGGCAGGAGCTGCTTATGTGCCTCAGGAAAAGCAGCTCCCCCAGCCTCATTCAGCCAAATGCACAGAAATAAACGCAAAGCAAAAGCTGCAGTGCACTGAAAACACTGAAGATCTAAGAATTTTTGCTCTACATTTAGCATCACCTTGAGAGGCAGGGTCGGAGAAGAAGCTCTCATTGAAGGGGAAGGGGGAAATCCTATGAAAATTCACATGAATTTTGAGAATTTTGAGAATTCTGTTGAGGGTACACACAGATTAACCCACAGGGCTGTGCCAGGCAACCAGCCCAGATTCACACCCGGGCACAACTCACTATTACCCTTCTAATTCCAGTTCTCCTGCCTTGCTTGGTTGAAGTTCAGCAAAAATGTGGCTGGTTCCTCCCAACACATCCTCACGTGCTGCCATCCCAGCATCATGCCCACGCCGCTGCAGAGTGCCAACAACCCTCCCAAATGCCTCCAGCTCTTGGGAACACATGATCCTTTTACATCCAGAATTGCAGAGGAAGTGATTTTATTCTTCCCCCCCCCCTCTCCTTCAGTTCCCAGCCCCTGACTTTCTTTCCAAGCAATGATTAAGTCTCACTGGATCAACTCAAAGCAAAATGCCTGGGTCGGAAGCTTTGGAGTTTGCCAACAGTAAATAGGTGCTTTGATGGCAAAAAAATTATAGGATTTTAAATGGTCCAAATCCATTTTCAGCATCGACTTGGAAAAAATGCCAGCTGAGCTTCCTTCACACAGTTACTCTATATCCACACGTTTTCTGATTTTAAATACATCAAGAGTTTCACTGACCACTGCCTAGAGCTTCCACAAAAGAAGCCTTGGTTTGTCTTTTGTAGCATTGCTATTTCAGACAAAAAAAAAGAAGATAAAGTAGAAATGAAGAATGGTCCCTAGTGATGGAATTACTGTGAAGCCAAGACCCTTTCTCCCATTTTCTCCCACGCTTTATCCCTCAGCAAACCCATAACTCTGCATTTGCTTCCATCACCTACAAAACATTGACACTATTCAAAGAGCAGGACTCCCATGACGTTGTAGAGATTCTCAAAAAGCAAGCATGAAATCTGCAAAAGTCATACAAAATGGAACTAAATAAAGTCCTAAGTAATGAATATCAACTGTGCATGGCATAGCGAAAGCTGTTCAAAAGAACATGTGTTCAAACATACTTTCCATCTCAACAAAGATCTGGACTTTTCACTCTTCATAAAGACAGCTGAAAAAAAGCTGACCAGGCAAATAGGTTCTTCCAAGTAAATTCCCAAAATGGGCAAAAAATTAGTAAGTATTAAAAGACAAGGCAAGGCTTTTAACTACCAGCAAAAGGAAAAGATACTGATGGGGACCCTTACCACGAAAGGAAATCATTCAGAGCCAAGGAAAGATGTTGTGGGGCTCCCTTAGTTGGGGGTTTGGGAAAACTGGCTACCACCAGTGAACTTTTTATAGAAACCCTACTGGAGTTACACTGGAATCCCTCCTGCTTTTGGAAGGAACTGCAGCACTCGAGTGGACTGAGTCTTTTGGTCAGCTTTGGTCTCCAGCCTTGCAATATGTGATGAATCTACAAGAGGGATTTTGGAGACAGGAAAGGAGGAAGACTCTGAATTCCTTCACCTCCTCCCGTCCTCATTAATAACCCATTAGGAGGAACTGTACATAAGACAAAAAAGAAATAAATAGAAACTCTTGCTGTAACATCAAACCAGTCTCCCCACAGCCCCTTCCCCCTTTCTGGCAGCATTGCTTCGTTGGCCCCATCCAGCTCCAAAACTCAAGGGATTAGCACTATCAAGAACTGCAGAAAACCAGATGATTCTACAGCAGTTCCATAGCCCGAGTTTGGAGCAAGTCATTGTTGCAAACAAATGGAATCACTTACACACAGAGTCACGATTAACTGCAAAAAACCCCTTAAAAGGTAGTTTTACATTTGAAATGTAAATGGTAATCTAATACACAGGAACTCCGAATCTCAAAATTCAAACCTACCCCACTCAGCCACACCAGGGTGTGGGGCTGAAAAGTCTATTTACACAAGGTATTAAATAGATTAAATAGGTGTTGCCAAAGGAGTGGCCAAGAGCCCAGCCATCAATCTCAACAGCTCACGTATGTGGTGCTAGATCCACAGAGGGTCACAGTGGGCAGTGCCCAGCTTGGGGACCTCAACAGAGGACGAGCACAGAGAGAAACCATCATATATAACACCAACAGCACTGAAAATCCCTGAATGCACAGGTTTAGCAACTAAATAAACAGTGATTTCAACTCACTGACATAACCTAAAGGTATTTCCACAAACACTTCTTCCCAGGCAAGCGTTGAACGTGCAGCATGAACAGGAAAATTTTCAACAGTTGAGAGAATTGTCAATTTTGCTTCGATTCCCCACCAAAACCATCATGCTTCCCATCCCCAAAATCACAGCTCCTGACTCACTTCACTGCTACTTTTGTCACCGTGCACATAGAGAAGGTCTGGACCACTCCCAGGGGTTTACTCCTGACCATCACTCACGGTGTTCTGAAGATGCACCATACAAATTAGATTTGTACACAGCATTTAAGGCATTTTTAGGCAGCAACTAAGGCATTTTCAGACAGTATTTAAGGCATTTTTAGCCAGCATTTAAAGCAAAAGACCCCAGTCAGATCAAATACACTATCAGACATTAAAACCATGGAGGACTAGGAGACTTCTCTGAAATTTACCAGCAATTCTGGGGAGATTAAAAGGAAAGTTTTGTGCATTATAGTAGCCTGGGTCTGATGGCAGCCAGGAGGCTCGCTTGAAGTTATCAGGCATCTTCTCTTCACTCCAGACACTCAGCTAAATAACCACTCAGCCACCTCTGTGCTGGGCTCGCTCCTGCTATAAATCACCTCATCTATTTTTCATATTCCTAGTGCTGTTTGGACTGTGCTGCAAGATCTGCCAGAGATGGGCTCTCACCTCTGCTCGAGACAACTCAAGGACAGGAGCTGCTGCTGAGCCCTCGCTGCGTAAAAAATCCCAGCATTAAATTCCTGCAGCCCAAACCATGGAGCTATTTACTGAAGCTTTATACAAACTAATTAAATATAAGGCTCTCGTGGGACACGAGGATAAAGAAAATAAGAATTAAGAGATAAATCACTGGCTTTTCCTTCCTCAGCAAATGTACACTCCAATTTCACACAATAACCCAAGAAACAGGCTGACAGCCCTTGGTCGGGCACAGATAGGCAGCATCCAAATCTCCCATGGAACACACTGCACAGCATAAATTAATTATCTCTGCGTTACCGCAACTTGCACAAAGGAATTGGGAGAGACAATCCAGACAAGGGGATGAGCTTGAGATATCAAAGGCTCCATATGGAGACCACAGAATCTCACTTTCCAGCTTCACAGAACTCATAATCTTTGTGAGCACATGGTACAGAAACGTACCAAAGCAGCACTTCCCTCCCCTGCTGACCCCGTGTCATCTTGTCAGAATTCCTCCCGCATGACACGCAGCCATTGCAGAGCTTCCTCAAAGAGAGGAGCCCTCTCAAGTCTTCCAAGAGGAGCCCCCTAATACTGGCAACCTCTCCTCTCTCTGACAACGGCGTGGAGCCCTCAAGAGCGGATGGTAGAGTCATGCAACCAAATCAAATGCAGACTGTGCTTGCATCATCTAAAGGCAAAGACTCAAGGTCAGTGCAGTTGAGGAAAGCCACCCTGTCTGGACACCTCTGCAGGACAATTCACTTCTGCAGAAGATTGCACGGTCTTGACTGAACCTCCACATACTAGAGATCATGGGATCATTGGACAGTTCAGGCTGGGAGGGCATCCAGACCAACCTCCACCAGTCAACTACAAGGTCAGCCCAAGTAACTCCAGGCTGTACCCAGTCTGGTTCCAGCAACCTCCAAGGACAGATAAACTGCACCAGTGCCTCCAGACTGCAGAGCTTGTCCTCAACCACACTGCACAAGGGATTAGGGAGAAACACTTGGCTCCTTCTGTGTCCCCTGACCATCACACACTCAGTTTGATGTGGAAGACAAATAGTCTTCAACCTCAGAAAGTTATTTCATCCTAATGTTGACCTCCCCAGCCATTAGAACACGAGAAGAGCTAACTCCAACCCAAAAGAGGCAAAGAACTGTTGGAAGAAGACAATAAAATACCTATAGCTCACAGCCATGGGAGAACAAAACGTTTCACTCATCAACACCCCATTATCCCCACGCACCTTCCAGAAGGAAAATTACCAAGTTCATTCAGCAATAGCAAATAAAAAATTTGGCATAACAACAATCTATTAAGCATAACCAAACTGTTCTTTAAATAGTTTCTGATTAACAGGACTATTAAATTTTTAAACAAAACTCAATCACTCCATCAGTAATAATTTAAAGGGCTTAAGTACGTGTTTGTGGATTAATGGTTTTAAATGCAGCCTCTAAGCATGGTTTCCAACACAGCCAGAATGGAGCGCAGCAGAAAATTGCAGTGAGCTTCTAAATGCCAGTTAAAAAATATCAGTTTCCTCATCTGAGAAACAGATGATACCTTAGGATGTGTGTAGCATGCCAACACCTGAGTCATCCCACTCCCACCGCGACTGCTTCATGGCTTCATCTCACAACACCAGAGAAAAGATACCAAACACCATAGTCAGAGTTAACACCTTTTCTACATTGTTCCCGAAGTTAAAGTCAGAAATTGATCAGGGCACCAACATTTTTACTTAAGGACCATGGTGTGTTTAATTGATCAGGCAACAGCACACTTTTGGATTTGTGTGGTTTCAGTACCATCTCCTCTCCCACTGTGCTAGAGACCAGCACATCTCTGGAACTAGAGATCTCACTGCTCATGAGAGCTGCCCTGGAGAGCCAAATCACCATCCAGTTCAGGACCAAGGTACCCATCAGTTGTAAAGTCTCATGAACGTGAAGAGGAGCACACAACTTCCAAATCTCCCCCCAAACTTGATACCTAAAATCAAAGGGATGATGATCCCTGTTGTCAAAGCATCTTGGGAAAGGTTGAAGCCAGGTGAAGAGAAGCTCCCTCCTGTATTTTGAAACAAATGAGGTGATGGAGGAGAGGATTGTCACCATTGTCAAGTGTGTTCTTGAGCTATTTGGCCCATCTACACCTTCCTCTCCAGGGAACAGCAGGAGAAGGGTGAGAACCTCCCATTAGCCACTTCTGGAGCCTCCTGCGATGGAAAAGCTGAACCATGAGAGGGGTGAATATCCGAGACAAACTGATACCTGCCCTCACCACTAATTCAGGAAGGAAAACCCTTCTCCCAGCTCCTCAGGATCCATTTCCACAGTTCCTGTCTCCTTAACCTCACATATTTAAGATGGGAATATTTATAAGCAAAAAAAGAGAAATCTTTATGTCACTACTATTGAGTTCTGGGACCACATTTACAGGTTAATTGACAGGTCTCTGCACAAACACCTTGAGAGATGAGCTGAGCTTTGGCAGCAGTGGCCCCTGCACACAGGGACAGCTCAGTTCCATCCTGCCCATCTTGTCTCTCTTTTGAGGACGAAGGGAAAGATTTCTTTGCTTTTCTACTGCATGAAATAAAGGAGAGGTGAGGAGATGTGCTTTCCTCATTCTAAAGCCTTGTTTCTTATTATTGTGTCCAACTCACAATATTGTGACTACAAGCTTGTATCTATCACACACACTTTGATGGGGTAAATAATGAAAGAACACTTAAGCCTCTAATTTTACACTGACTTCAATTCCCATTTCCAAAGACTGCTAGAAAACAGGAATAGAAACTAAACTCATAGAGAAGAAACACACTCTTCTCCATTTCTAACTCCAAGAACCCAAATATTTAAAAAATAATAATCAAAATCAACTCCTAGCCAGCTTTACATCTGCTCAGGTAAGCACTTTAAACATCACTGTCCAAGCTACTGCTTGGCACAGAGCAGCAGGGTCAGTGCAGGACGTGCACCTCATAGGACAACACGTTTGAATGGTCCCCAAGCAGGGAGCAGCCCCCCCAGTAGGAAAAATAACTAGATGTGTAATTGCAAAGCAGTATTTTAATTGTCAGCTTTAATCGAGGCTTCCTACTCTGATTCAGATCCCATTTTTTTCGAATCACATTGATTTAACTCCAGCAGCCCTGCCCCAAGGCCATCTTTCCTGCCTGCTCTGAGCATACCAAGCAAGTTTTAACCCATTAGATAAATCACTAAATCACTTCCTAGCAGCGACGTATCAAGCCACACACAAGCCACAATTATTTTTTTAAATAAGTGTTACCTCAAAAACTTTGCAAAAATAGGAAACTGGGTGGATGTTTCACCATCTTTTCTTTTTTTTTCACCTAGGGCACATGACAGCCTGAAACCCAGCCAACTGAATTCTGCAGGAGACTTGCACGACCACTGCAAATATGCCTTTCACTCTTTATTGCTTCCTTCTGATGATGGGAATAACACTGATGTGTTAGTTTTATCCATTTATATATCTATACACATATATATGTGTGTGTGTGTACACACACTGCAACCTTAAGGTGTTACACTCAAGAGCACAGCCAGAAAAACCAGGCAGCAATATCACGGGCTCGCCAAGAGCAAAATCCTGAATAATGGAACTTTCTAGCACAAACAGCTTCACAGGGACCCTCAGCACAGTCCCCGTTACTAGCAGTGGAAAAATGCTCTTCTGACACCGCACAGATTGTTAAAGATTCCCAGGATGGGAGGAGGATTAAAAAGCAATTAACCGGCTCTCATATTTCAAATGCAAACCTGGATTTCAGAAGGGCAGACAGAAAAATATGGACCTGACAGAGCTCAAAGATTTGTTATATTCCATAGAAAAGCCCTTCTCGTGATAAGGCAACACTGGAGCAGGGACCTACCCCACAGGGAGGAGAAAAAGCCCTGCAAACCCGATCCAGCATTGTATTATGGAAAAGCCCTGCAAATTCCAGGCAATCTGCAAATGATTTCCCCCTTCCCCACCCAAACATCTACTGCAAACTCCTACAATTGCAAGTCAGGGCTGCAACAGGGAAAGAGACGGAAATAAAACCATTCCTACCTTTAACTTGGGTGTCATATTCAGCTATGATCTCCTTATCCTTTTTGAATTTTGCTGGCGACGTCATGTTTCCTTTTCCAAAAAAGATTAACCTCGAAACAGATCCCCCAGAACACGACACACAAATGCAGTTTCACTCCTCTCAATGCAAGGCAATGATTTTCCGCTTGTCCTTCCCCCCCACAAAAAGGGAAAAAAAAATAAATGTATCAGTCCATGGAGAGAGGGTGTGAGACGGAGCAGAGCAGCAGCAAAATGCAGATGTGGAGAGATCAGTGGATGGAAGAGGCAGTTTTGTCTCCCTGCACCAAAACCCTTAGCAGCAGCATCAGACTAGCGAGATCCTGCAGCCCCCAAAGGCTCTTCCTGATTGCTCACGTTAATAGCACAGCCAGGGAGTGGAAGTCCTTCCGCACAGCATGTTTTGTGTGGGCTTGGTTTGCCTTTCCTTCTTTTTTTTTCTTCTCTCTAAACGGTCTCAGAGATGATGCAAATCAAATCCCAAGCGGGAGCAGAAGCTGAGGACGAGGAGCCGTTTTTCTTTGGTTTTGCTTTGCCTGCAAATGCAAGGAAGGAAAAAAAAAATAATTAAAAAAATTTAGAAAATTACAGCTTGCAGCCAGCAGTCCCCAGATGCGCAGCCAAAATCTGTGATGGAAAGCAAAGCTGCCCTGACATTGCAAATCGTCCTTTAAGGAGCAGCAGCGCTGAGGGTAGAGCTGCAGAGCGGGCAGGTAACCAAGGGAAAACGCCTCCCCGGGAGCCAGCCCCAAGGGGGGGACAGGGAAGGGCTCGCCTGGAAAGCGGGGTCCCCAGGGAGCCAGGGGAGGGGGGGACCTGCCTTTGCGGGGAGACTCGCTCCTCCAAACCAGCGGCACTGCGGGGGAATGAGGGAGGGAAGGAGGGAGAGGCAGAGCCCGGCCGAGCCGCAGCATCTCCCGCTGCAACGTGAGCCCAGCCCGGTGACGGCGGGAGCCGGGGGCCGAGCCCGGAGCCCCCCGCACAGCGGACCCGGCCCCGCAGCTTTATCTCCGGGGGGCTTTTATTTTGGGTTATTTCGGGTTTTTTTCTCCACGCCGGGGCACGGGGCAGAGCCGGCATGTGCGAGGCGGGCGGGACGCTGCCCGGGGTAGAGGTCGGGACACAACTTTTCTCCCGTTTTTTTTTAATTTTCTATTTTTCCCCCCTTTTTTTTCCCCAGGGAAGGGAGGGGGCGAGGCTGCTGCCCCCGCGGAAGATGCGCGTCTAGGAGGAAGAAATAAATAAACACGGCACCCGCCGGATCCGCATCCCGCCCGGGAAGAACAATGAGGGCGGCGGGGAAAGGAAGCGTGGGGGGGTCCCGGGAGCGGGGGGGGCCGGGACGGAGGGACGCGGCCCCGCGCCCCGCCTCAGGGCCGCGCTGAGGGGAGGGAGGGAAAGAGAGAGGGAGGCAGCGGGCGCTGCCTGGAGCCCCCCGGGAGACTGGCGGAGGAGGGGAGGGGGCCCGACGGCCGGGCGGGGCGATTACCTGGGTGCTGCGGAGCCGCCTCCCGCAGCCGGGCGTCCTCCGGCCGCTGGCGCCCGCCACCCGGTCCCCCTTACCGACCCGCCGCCGCCCCGCCCCGCAGCGCGGGTTGTCCAATAAGAAGAGAGCGCTGCGAATGAGCGACGGGCGCCCCAGCCAACCAGGAGGCAGCATCGCGCAGTTGGACCCACCCCTTTTCCCGCCGCTTGGCACTCGTAGCACCGCCCCTCCAGCCCGGGGTGGACGGGGCCTGGAGGAGCGCAGCAACCTCCGCCCCCAGGACCGCACAGGGGCGGGGCGAGCCATGCAAAGAGGATGCGGGCGCGGCCAATGAAAGCAAGGCAGGGCGTGCCCCTCCGCCAATCAGCAGGCGGTAGGGGTGGTGCCACCCGTCTCCTCCAATAGCCTGTGAGGAGGGGGTGAGCCACGGCGCTGCTCTCCACCAATCAGAACGCAGGGGAGGGGCCTCCCGCGCCCAATGGGAGGCTGAGGTCGGGAATTCAAACTGACAGGTGGGTGCGTGGCCGTTGGCGGCGGCCGCACGGGACGGGACCGGAGGGGAGCGGCGGGGGCCCGGCCCGGCCGTGGCCTCCTCCTGTCATGTCGTCCAGCGGCTGCACCTTCGAGGACCGGTGCGTGGCCGTGCTGTGCTGCCGCTTCTGCCAGCAGGTGCTGAGCTCCCGGGGGATGAAGGCCGTGCTGCTGGCAGACACCGACACCGACCTCTACTCCACCGACATCCCGCCCTCGGGGTAAGCGCCGGGCCCACGGGGAGGGGAAGGGCGGCAAGTCCCCTGCGGGGTCCCCCTCGGCAGCCCCAAGGCTCCGCTGAGGCCCCCCACGCAGTGCCCCGGCCCGGGAGTGCTGACAGGGCCGCGGGGCCCTCCCCGGGTCCTTCAGGATCGCTCCCCGGGACAGCGGCCTCGGAGCACACGGTTCAACCCGTTCCTCAGTTTCCAGCTCCACCCCGCTCCCCTCCAGAGCTGGGGAAGCCACAGCAGGAGCAGATTTACCCCTTGCTTCAGCAAATCGAAAGTCTAATTTAGTCACGGGGAAGAGGGAGGCTCAGGAGCCTCCAGCTCCTCAAGCAGAGATTAGAATTTGGAATAAATGTAAACAGAACAAACCTGATCTCACGCTGGTTCCAGAGCAACTCTCCTCCAGGATGGTTATGTCTTGCTTTCCCATAACAATATTTGAATACTAAGGAAATAAGATTGCAAAATAACATGTTAATAAGAAAGCAGGGGCTGAAAAGGAGATAAGAAATCAAAGGTTTGGTTTTAAATGCCTCAGCCTTTAAGCCATTGTTCTGGAGTCTTGGCTGAGATTTGCCAGGAACTGGGGCAATGTCTATGGTCAGATGGACAGAGCCATGCAGAGTGTGCAGCACCAAGAGCAGCCAGGCTGGCTGACTTAGTGTGAGGGGACTTATGGTACATTCGTGTAATATTTCATAGAACTGTCAGAACTGGAAGGGACCCTAAAGATCATCTAGTTCCAACCCCCTGCCATGGGCAGAGACACCTCCCACTAGACCAGGTTGCTCAATATCTCATGGGTCTTCTTGTTTCCATATGAGTATGGCTGGGAGCTGATGGGGAAAAGGAAAGCATGTGCTCTCGGGGGAGTTTAAAAACCAGAGCAAACCACACAAGACTAGTGGTAACATCACTTTGTTGGGACTTGAGGCCTGTGTTCCCAAAACATCACAGCTGTAATTGCAGCCACTCTGTATTTCCCACCCAGCACTGTCGATTTCATCGGGAGCTGCTACTTCACCGAGATCTGCAAATGCAAACTGAAGAACATCGCGTGTTTGAAGTGGTAAGAACACCCTCCAGTGACACCAGCACCTCCTCCAGCCCTGCCCAACCTTCTCACGGGGGACCCTGCAGCTCGAGAGGATGAATGAACAGATTGCACACTCCAGTTCCAATTTAATGCTGCTTGATAGAAACTCAGCCCACCACTTCTGGGCACGGCTGCCAGGCTCGCTCTGTGCGAGTCCCAAGTGGAGATGTGACAACCTTGTCAGTGTATGGGAACACTGGGGGGCCACCTGCCTGGGTAAACGTCTGCTCAGCCCTGAGATAATTGTGTGAATAAGGCTGCACTAAGAAGTAGTTACTCATCTTCTAATTAATAGAACATCCTCTTGGCAGATCAAGCCGATGCTAGCAGATGGAACATGCTGTCACTAAAGTTCTTGGAGTTCTTTTATCCTCTTTATTAATGCCTGATATTTAAGGCTGAAAACAACAGCTCTCAAATAGCTCATGGTTATTTGAGATGATCCTTTCAGCTTCCCCAGCAAGACTTTTACCTCGTTCAGATTTAAACGGTGGGGGGTTGTTATAGGAACAGGGTATCTGATGGTTTAGATGGAAGGATCTCAGAGCACATGATCCAGAAAATAGAAAAATGTTTGTTCTAGGTTTCAACCTCAGAGTAGATAAAGCTTTGATAGGAAAATGGTTGTTCTAGGTTTCAACTTCAGAGCAGACAAAGCTTTGGTATTTTCATTGTCGTTATCTCCAACTGCTGATACCCTCCTGTGCAAGGTGCTTCTGGATAGATGGATTTTAATGTCCCTGATGAACTTCTGCACTGATCCCAGTGGAATCACTGCCCTCCTCAAAACAACATACATACCAGCAAATGGGTATTACACAATTTAGGTTACTAAATGGTTCTCTATGC
Source organism: Brachypteracias leptosomus (assembly GCA_013401335.1). NCBI lineage: Eukaryota > Metazoa > Chordata > Aves > Coraciiformes > Brachypteraciidae > Brachypteracias > Brachypteracias leptosomus. The sequence continues at coordinate 1,426,963 of VYZX01024217.1, forward strand.
CAAAGATCTAAAACTTAGATATGTTGTAACTCCTGACAGATGTTCCCTAAATATTTAAGATGCTTGTTTAACTACGTTCCCTTCACTTTATCAAAATAGGAGCATTACCTAATGGTCTGGAATTGTGGCTATTTAGTTTGACCTGGGAAAGCCAACACTATCTATCTTTTCATCAGGTGTTTCTCTTGCTTATTATGTCACTTGTCTTTCCAGTGGTAACATCGTTGGATATCACGTGATTTCCCCCTGCAAGCCCTGCCTGCTGTCCTGTAACAATGGCCACTTCTGGATGTTTCATAGCCAGGCAGTCTTTGGCATCAACAGACTCGACCCTTCTGGTAAGGAACACGTTCCCTTCTCTTCCCTACGATCTTAAGTCCTCCTCCTAATGAGGCATCTCAATATAGTTAAAGCATATGGAGGGAGTGTAGCATATGGAGGCAGAAGGCAAGTGTTACTGTACTGCTAATCTAGCAAACTGCTTTGGGGGAGGCAGTTGTAGAAATTTCAATTTACAAGGAACTAGGTGGAAATGTGTCTTCACCAGCAAACTTAACCTGCCCCTTTTGTGGCCAGAAGTCAGGATTTTCTGGAGCAATATTCTAACTAGTGTAAACAGGCAGCAGCTGCTATTTCTAGCAGTGCCTATAGCTCCACTGGGCTCTGAGGCAGCTGTCCAACAGGCACTCTTTTGGGGTGACTCATGTTGTCACTCTGACCCTATATAACTGAGTCCTCATTAGCTCAGGCTGAAGTTGCAGCTCTCACCAGGGCGTTTCCTCAGCCAGGTGCTGTTTGGCTGCCAAGTGTCCAGCAGCATTTGCCTGGAGTCCTCAGGCGTGCAGAGCATTCTGACAAATCACTTCTCCTCCAGCCAGACAGGAGAAACTCACTGTCTGAACCTTTCAGTGTCACCTGTGGTTCGGATCAATGCACTTAAAAATAAATCAGCCATGAGGAGATTATCAATAGCTACATTAATTTGCTGTATAAATATCTCTGTGGGCAGGGACTTGTTCTCTGAGCCATGCTGTAAACAACAATGCTTGCAAGATCACTGGGGAAGGAAAATAGGAAATAGTCTAAGTATATTTATCATGAAAGTGCCTTCCCAGGTTTTGCAATGATTAGTTATTTTCTCTGCAAATAGACAATTGTGCAATCTAAATAAGGTCACAATCCAAAAATACCTTTTTTTTTTCCTCCTCCTTTGTCTTCTTGCCTCCTTCCCACCAGGTGTGAACGTATTGCTCTGGGGCAACTTGCCAGATTTGGAGGAGAGCACAGATGAAGACACGTCCTGCATCTCTGAGGAGGAGTACATCAGATAAATGTTATGTACATTATACTACAGTATCTCCCCTAGATTTGTTGCATTGCTGTTTGGCTTGGATTTTTTTCCCTGCTGGCTCATCAGAGCTTAAACGAGACAGGAAATCTGGAAAACAATCCTAAAAAAAGGAAGATATCATCACAATAGCCTTGACTCTGCCTGGTCTATCTTCTGACTAAGGACACACCTTGGTTAGATCTGGAAATGCAGGTGGAAGGTGCATTTACTGAGGTCTAGGCTTGTTTTGTTACATTTAAGTCTCACCAGTTGATAATTGTTCTTAACTGTATTTTTCCTTCTTTCCTAAAACAGTGTTCAGAGAGCAAAGTCTTTCAGCTGATTTAGGTGCAGCTTAATCTTAGGAAATAGCCAGTCTGACCAAGTTCTGAAGGAGCTCTGCTTTTGTGGTCACACAGACATTGCCCTGAGCTTCTCTCAAGTGCACAGAGTTGCTGAGTAAGCAGCTTAAAATATTGGTGCTTTGGCTCTAGGACCTGCCTGCCCTGCCTCTAGCAGCTTGGTCTCTGGGTGTCTCAATCATGCCAGGATGCTCCTGAAGATGGACTGGGAACGATCTTACAGAGTCCTCCCATCTTCACTTTCAGTATTTTTAGGATCATGTTTCTATAGAGATCAAGTTCATGTTTTTTCCCCTGGTAAAACCCAAATACTGCAGCTACTTACTGTCTAATAAAGCTTCAAGACTACATTGGAGTTTAAGGTCAACAATGAAACCCATCCAGCTTGAGGTGCTATTTTTTTCCCCTTGTAGGGGAGGCATCCCTCCAAAGCAGAACTTGGTCACCTGATTGGGTCTGTTTAGAGAAAGGAAGAAGATCAGGTTAAATATTTGCTGTTTGTGCCTGACTTTTACATCCTGGAGCATCCAGACAATCTGGTTCCTGTAAGAAGTAATGGATTCAAAGCTCATTATTTGAGTTATTACAGCCATAGTATTTAAATCCTGTTCCCCTTCAGCTAAAGGATCAGCTTTAGAAACTTCAAGGTACAATCACAGGAGAGAACAAATTTTAAATATGGATGATTGATGCTAAATAATTTGTTTTATAGCCTCCTGGGATACTTGGAAGAGGTGCAATGAAAGCAGATCTGAATTGTCTTGGTATTTCTACTGCATGTTATGTGTTTTTTTTAATGGTACTACCTCTTCTGCATTGTTTAAATGTATGTTGGTATATATTTGTATGTGTGTTTGTCTTGTTCTGACTTCCTATGTTGTGTCTGCTCATTAAAGTTTTGGACTAAGTCTTCTGGACTGCAATAAATATGGATGTGTAATGACATCAAGTAATTAAAACAATGAAATAGCATCTTGTATTAAACTGATTGGATAGTGAGGTTCTTACTACTATGATTTTGCTTTAGAGACCCCAAAATATCACCTCCTTTTAAGACTGTCAGGTTTGTCAACCTAAAAGGTGTTTAATCAACTCTCCCACAGCACAACTTCCCCTTTTTCCCCCCATTTTCTGTGCTGCAGGAATTTGCTCGTGGTGTGCCTGCAGCATTAAGCTGGCAAGGTGACATCTCACACACAGATTTTTTCCAGCAGAATTCATGAGCTAAAAATACATCTGATTGTTTTTGTATAAATAGCACAATAGTTCAAATAAAACTCCCAGAATCATTCTGCTTGGTGGCAAGTTCAGTGCCTGCCATTTGTAACCTTCACAACTCTGAGCCAGCTCTGCCAGGGCTGTTCTCCCACAGACAAGTAGAAAACTATAATTTCTTTGCATCGAGTCAATAATTCTGCTTTTGCTCCCTATCTGTTTGTACACAGAGAACTGGAAGTGCTGCTGTGAGCTGCTTTAATTACACAGGCCTGTTTGAGCTAGTCCATCTCAGCCAAGCATCAGCTTGAAATTAGAGTGAGCCAACTTTTAAGTTGGTTTTTTTTCTGACAATAAAGAAGTTGTAGCTGTTACACACAAAGCAAAGAAACATAATCTATTTCCCCAGCTGTCTTGAGTGTTACCAAACAAACTATCCCTGTCTAAGGCTGCTTCAGTCCTTTCTATCTGGAATTAAAAAGACCTGACCAAGCAGGTTGTGGTAGAACCCAGGGACCCAATGTTTGGGGTTCATTTTCCAACATCACCCTGTGTAGAGAAACTCTTCCCAGGTGGGTAAAACACCCATCCCTAAACAGCATTTCTAGAAACACTCTCAGTGATTTCACCTCACCCAAAGTTCCTCTTGAAAGGAGACAACTCAGGTCTCTTTTTGTTTGTTTTTCCTCTGTTCTTTTTGGCATATAATGTACATATGGTGCAGCACAACCCTGGGACCTGCCGTGAGTCACTTAGAAGGTGATGCTTGCAGGGAATTTGGGATAATAATTGAACATTAAAAGAGAAAACTTCCAGAGTGAGTGTACCAGCAGCATCCAACTCCCCAACAGATCTCTGGGCAGCTGGACACAAAGCTGGGAAGCTGTTGATGGTAATAGGCAGAGAAGAACTGCAAGGATTTCACAGCAGTTTTCTTGCTAAGGATTTTTTTTGGTAAGGATTTCACAGCAGTTTTCTTGCTAAGGATTTTTTTTGGTAAGGATTTCACAGCAGAGTTTTACATGGTCTTTGCTGTGCAGCCAGTGAAGCCTAATGAGCACAAAGCTGACAAACAAGAACCGAGTCCTAAGGCCTTTCTCTTCTGCTCATTAGGGTACACAAGGCAAGTAATTAAAGAACTTTAGTGTGTCTAACCAGACCTGGCTTTATTCAGAAGGGCCTGAACATCAGGGTCTGAAATTTTAGACTCAGTCAGTGTTTCTGCAGGACCTCCAGAGTCCCCTGGCACGAAGAGCTCAGCCCAAAGTGCTGCCACCAGCCCTGGAGCCCCACGGGCTCTCCTGGGTCACACCACGTGCCAGCCCCTTCCCAGCAGCTGCAAGATGTTGTGTAACCCAGACTTGTAGGCTCAGGGTCACAGACTTGTTTGGATGAAGGTAGAACTCCAAAGCCACCAAGGATAGCCAACTCTGATTGGATTTTTATATCCCAGGGACCCGAGTCATCACACCACCATCCACGGTCAACCATTTCTCTCCTGCAATGCACAAAAGTAGCTGGAGGGCAGGAGAAAGTCCTGGCAAGACAGTGATGAATTGATTTCCCCTCCCTATTAAATAAGATTCACTAGTAAAAGCATATTTAAATATTCTCCATTACCCCAGTACAGATTAATGCCTGCTCATAACCTTATATTTATGCAGCACCATCCATCCCAAAGTGCTTTACAACGAGAAAGAGTTAAGAATTCTTTTACCCTTGAACCACAGCCAAGCCCAGGATGCAAAGCAGCTGCCAAGGACCACGACAAGCATCACCCTGCAAGGACATGCAGAAAGTGATCCCCATCACTACAAACCAATACAGTGATTATCAAGGGAGGTTCTACACAGCCTGGAATGCAGCTCATCCACTCCAAGCCAGATGACAGATGGGTCACCTCTCCTAGGACAGAGCTTGGAGTCCCAGGGTTTGGATCTAAGAGTCCCATGATAAGAGGCCAATTATGGAGCTCTCTTTTCTCTTCTGCTCCTCTGCCTGGCGTGCAGGAGCTGGTGTGCTGCTTAAAGCCAACTGAAATGGTCATTTATTATAAATCACACAATTACTTTGTCGTGAGAGGTCATTGTTACATATTTCATGATGTTTGCAGCCTCGTGTGGTTTCTGAAACAGCCCGCAAGGAGCAGCTCGGATCCCAGTAAACAGCCTTTGTGTGCTGCTGTTTGGATTAAGGGAGTGTCTACAGGCCAGTGCAGCACAACAGCTACGGGGACTATTGTGCAAGAAGCTGTAGGAGCAAAGTGACTTGGAGACTTGGAGAACTCGCCCTGTAAACAAAGCAGGCAGGGGATGGGAAGGGAAAGGCACCAGCAGCTCTATCAGAGATCAGAGGTAAAGCCCCAGCTGCCCAAGCCTGAAGAGGAGGCTCTTTAGCTCCAAGACCACAACAGAGAACCAACCAGTGCCTGTTGCTGCAGCCACGCATCACTTCTTCCTACTCCACCAGCATTTGCAAGTCTATGACTAGATTCAGCTCTTCCAGCACTCAACCATCCCATGCTCCAAGCAAGCATCCTTCTCTAGGCTGGCGTGTCTGGGTTCCAGGCTTCCCCCTTGCTCCAGCACACAAAGCGGGTACAGCCTCTAGCCAAACACCCACAAAAAGCCTACAAAGCAAACAGGTTATTCCAAACCTGTCCAGATGCAGGACTGAGGGATTGATGTGGTACAAGCCTGGTGAGAGACACAGCAGGATGCCTGCCTTGGACATCTCCCATGAAATCAGCTCCAAGTTGTTGATACACCACCCAAAACTCCCCCTTCTCACCAGGAAACACCAACCCTGCTCTGGAAAAGCACCCAGCTAATAGCCAGGGGACATTTGAGCTGCTTTGCTGTCTGCAGCATCTCTTGTCACCTCCCATGCACGACACGAGCTCCACAAAGGGAGTGTGCACTCTATTGATCTCTCCCCAGGAAGCCTTTGGCCAGGGCAGAACAAACCACAGGGAGCAAAGCTGGGCAAGGAGAAGCCAACCCAAGGCTCTGGTGCTGTGGTTCTCGTGTCATCTGTCAGCTTGATGGCTCTGGGGGATGCCACACCGGGGAAATTAGCAGCATCACACTGCCAGGCACTGCCATCTGCATGTCAGGGTATGGAGGAACACAGGCAGGCAGCTCCCCAGCAAGGCTGAGAGAAAAGGACTTGATCTTTTGCATTCTCTGCCTACATTTATTTCCTGGAGGGAAGTGCTAATTAAAAATAACCCAGCACTGCTCCTCCGTGAGTGCAGCCACGCTGGGATGTCTCCCTGCTGGGCTGTGGCAGCAGCTTATTAGTTCATCCCACTCCAGCATATGGCCTGGTTTGGAACAGAACATTTCCACCAGCAGAGGAGACAATGCTGGAAATACAGGTGGGACTGTTTGAGAACATAAAACCAAAGAGAAACTAGTCTTGAGTCTACTGGGTGCATCTGAGAGTCTCATACACGAGCAAGTTAATAGGAATTAAATTTAGAAAAGAAAAATTAATCTGATTTCACCTCTTCTGTCATCTGTGCACCTCTCCGAGCCAAGGCCAGGAGGCATTTCAGGACCAAAGGACACTGAGAAACCTGGGAACACAGACACCCTTTGTCTGCACCTTCTGCTCTTCTATTACCAATTCATCTGTCTTCCTTTCAAAAAGTGTAAGTATCAAATAAGTCTCAAATCTTCATCTCTGAGACTAGCAAAGCCTCAACGAGAATAAATCTGGTCTCTTCTTTCTGCTAGGCTTCCAGATCATCCCCAGAAAGGTTTTTTCAGCAGATCCTGGCAGTGGCAGAGCTGCTCAATAGCACAGAGCATCTGCTGTGGATGTGCCAGCCCTCCCTGCCTGCAGACTTTGCCCTACATTAAAAACACCCTCTGCAAAGCCAGAGACCCAAAACCATCTGAAGGCAGCAGAGGCAGGATCTGTGCCCAACACAGAACTAAGGATGCTCCTCCAAAAACCAAGTGTTCAAGCAGAACTATGTGTTGGACACAAAATCTTGGATTTTTCAACTACAGGATTCTTAAAGCACTTGAGAGCCACTTGCTTTGGCCACTTATTCCCTGGATTCCCCACTGGGTAAGTGGCCACAGGACAGAAGCAGATGGCCACAGACCACCAGAAGCTGCACTAGCTCCATCACAGGGTGGTCAAAGCCAACAGTTACTTGGTTAAAAAAGCAGATGGATTAATGCAGGGTCACATTTGAGGGAGGATTGTGAAAGGCCCTGAGAATTCACCCCAGCATCCACTTGGATCTTAATGAGCTCCTAAAATGCTTGGAAAAAATGAAGCAATCAGCTCTTGTGCAAAGGCCCCTCACAAGACTTTCCACAATGTCACTTTGCTTTCCACTGGACCCCAGCTTGGAAGTGGAGTTTGCTCTTTAAGGGGAATTTTGCTCTCCTTCAAATTCTACCCGAATTACTTTCTTTGCAGCTTAGAATTTGAAAGTCAGATAAACACACGATTTTCATTTCAAGTGCTATCTACCAGAAGGCAGCATTTTTAACTGTCAGAAAGTATTTACTCAGCAGAAAACATCCATTTTTTTGCACTTGATGATCCTAGAGGTCCTTTCAACCTAAATGATTCTATGATTATCCCAGTCCTTATGGGAAATCTAAATTTAAACTGCTTAAAAGCACCTGGCCCTGGCCACTAGGAGAAACCTTTTGCTTTATTAACTGGATCCTGACTCTGATTTGACACAGACACGCTGGTGATGCATGAACTCAATCACTCCTTTGCCTTTGTGCCACTCGTGGCACAGCAATTCCCAGCAAATTGAGCAGCACTGGCTGCAAGTCAGCCACAAAAATCACAGCACTTCATAACAGCAGCTCCTGGACGGTGGAGGAGCTTTGATAACAACCTGTCACTCTTCTGCAGCACCCCAGCCTCTCCTTGCTCCTGCCAGGGGTTCAGACCATGGGCTCTGATGGCTCTGGCATTAATTGTGGTGTTCATTGCCAGAGCTGACAACCCAGCAGCAGCACCTTCCCCTCCCCAGCTCCTTGCTGGTGTAGTTAAAGCATCACGTCTCATCTGGTGAGCGAGGAGCTCAACATGAGTCCTCAGTGGACACTTGCAGCCCAGAAAGTCAATCATATCCTGGGCTGCCTCAAGAGAAGGGTGAGGGAGGGGATTCTCCCCCTTACTCCACCCTCCTGAGACCCCACCTGGAGCTCTGCGTCCAGTTCTGGAGCCCCCAGCACAAGAAAGATCTCTGGACACCTTCCAGCATGTCCAGAAGGGCCCCGAAGATGGTCAGAGGCTGGAGCACCTCTCCTACAAGGACAGACTGAGAGAGTTGGGGTTGTTCAGGCTGGAGAAGAGAAGGCTCTGAGGAGACCTCATTGTGGCCTTCCAGGATCTGAAGGGGGTCCAAGAAAGCTGGGGAGGGACTTTTGAGGCTGTTGGGTAGGAGTGGGGGGAATGGCTCAAAACTAGAGGTGGGGAGATTGAGATGAGAGGTTAGGAAGAAGTTCTTGCCCAGGAGGGTGGGGAGACACTGGCCCAGGCTGCCCAGAGAGGTGCTGGAAGCCCCATCCCTGGACATTTTTTAGGCCAGGCTGGCTGGGGCTGTGAGCAACTGATGGAGTGGGAGGTGTCCCTGCCCATGGCAGGGGGGTTGGGACTGGATGAGCTTTAAGGTCCCTTCACCCTGACAATTCTATGATTCTCTAAAGACTAGCAGAAGATGCTGGGAAGGATCCAAGCCTGGTGCTTCCCAAATCCCAAGGGAAAGTTGTGCAGTGACCCCCACGCTCTGCCCCTGATCAGAAATTTGGGTTTCCAGGCTCTGTGTCCTCCTGAGCCTCCCAGCAGAGATCAAAGCAGCCCTGCCTGCTGTGTGCATGCACTTACACGCTGGGAGAAGACACATTAATTATGGTCTGAAAATTTCTCTGCTGGAAAAAAAACTGGTTCCCTTTTTGTCCCTTACCTCTCCCCCACAAACACTCACTGGCCCAGTTTGCTCCTTGGAAACAAGCTTGGATTGCAAATGACCTAGTGAGAAGAGGCATCAACTGAGTGTATCTTGGCTGAAAAACGTGTGCTTTGGAGAGCAGAAACTCAGCACCAAGGGTGGCTTTGATGGCTCAGCACAGCCCCAGTGACCTGTCCCTTCAGCTTCACCTTCCCTGCTCAGCAACTGGACAGATCAGCAGCCACTGCTGCCACCATGCACCTGCTGGGAGGGGAGATGGTTGTGGCTTGATGGCTACTTCATTGGGTGGCTGATTTCATAGGCACTGATGAAGGCAGGGTTGGAGAAAAATCAGGAAACTGAGACCTTCCTCTTGCTGACTTGGTTACAGAAAGGGAAGAGTGCTGGGGACCCACAAACGATGCCAGAGAACTTCCAGCTTGGATTATCAGGCACAACTCTGCTTAATAAGAGGTAAGGAGAAGCATCCCTTCAACCAAGAACTGCCCAAGGTTTTGACATCATCTTCTGCTAGGAAGGGAAAGGAGAAAACCCTCCTGGAGGCATCCCAGAGAGTCAGTGGGGTCATGGTGGCCACCAACAGACAAAGCCAACCCAGGACATGCCCTGTGCTGCCATATTTCATAGAACAGGGACTGCTCCAGAGCAGCTTCTCCTTCACAGGCTCCACACTACGTGGACACAACCCGGTCAGGCCATGGCCCAACACCAAGAGGTTTCCCTTGCCCTGCTCAGGAGGTTCCTGGTTTCAAGCCGTGGCCTCCCAGGGGTGTGACAGAGCAGTGGGAGGGAAAGTGTAAAGTACAGGCAGGGTTGGGTGAACCCATCACACCTACAAGGGCTGTGCACACCCCACAAATGGACCCCAGGGGCTGGAATGTGCTCAGGGCAGAGAGGTGTATGAAATCTGACAGGACTCACCCTCTTGCTGGGGAGCCTGGCTCTGGGGCAGGCAGTGTCTGGGCATGCCAGCCGAGCACCAGGCGTGTTTGTGCCACTCCAGGCATGGCTCTCACCATGCTCCAGAGGCTGCTGGTCCCTCTCACTCACACACATCCCTCTTCAAGAGACAACTCTTTGTTCCTACAGCACATGAACACCCCAGTTCCTTGCCAGGTATCTACCAAGTGCTCCCAGAGCTCTAGCAACAGCCTTTGTACATTTTCCAATCCCCCAGGAGCTCCTGCCTCCCCTGCCACCTTCCAAAGTTCTCTGTAAAACAGATAATCCAGCTCCTTCCTTTGCCCAATTTTATACACAAAGCAATAATTTGTTTCATGCTAAACAACAAGTGTTTCATGCTTGGGTTTTGGTTTTTTTCTGGTGTAAATTGCTGCTAGCCTGTTAACCCCAGAAGATCCATTTCTCAACCCCAACAGATCCCCAACCGTACCCTCAGGCCCCCCTCTGGTATTAGCCTGGTGTTGATGCACACTGGAGGTGACAATCTCCCTATTGCTGAGCTCACATCACTTGACACCCTGCTCAAGATAATACTGGAAAAGCCTCATCCTGAGATCACCACCATCAGAAATTGTGCCCCACACACCAAATGCCTTCTCCAGCTGGAGTCCCAGAGCCAGAGCAGGACAACCCTGCTCCTGACCAAGGCAGGAGGTTGAAGCACACAAATAAGCAGGGCTGGAGTGGGGGATCACATGTTCCATGGTGATCTGGGGTCCCACCAGCCCTGGGTCTCAGCATGATAGTTGTCATGAAATAAAAGACCCTGGCATTATGCTCAGCAGATTTGCATTGAGAGTGATAACAGAAAATCCAATGGAATTTATAACTTCAGCCAATGGTAAAGACAGAAGGTTCCTCAATGCAACACAAAGTACTTAATTCTCTGATAACAGAGGGAAATAAAGATAGCAGCAGAAAGCGAGAGCAGAGAAAGGGACAGTGATATTTTAAGGCGTTCACCTTTAGGTTATAAGCTGCTTATCTCAGGCTGCTACTTATGTGGTCTCCTTGGGAACCGAGGCAGACAATAAATCAGATGTGCCAACATTTATCAGAAGCTCCAACTAGCCAAAAACATCATCTCTGCTCAGAAGGCCAAGTGGGTTTTGCAGGACACGGGGCCAAGCCTGGATGGAGCCATCCCCGAGGCTCACAGCAGGGACTCACTCTTAATACCACCATTAAACTCAACAGAAATGCTGCTTATGTGCCTGCTCCTCTTTGCTGTGTCCTCCTGGAGCCAGGGGCTGTGTCAGAAGCTTCAGAGGAAGGCAAGAAGAGGAGAATCAGCCTGGCATGGTGTGGGCATGTTTAATGTGCTCATCCGGACAGGGTTTGTGCCCCCTGTGTCCAGCCAGCCACAAAAATAACCCTGCCCAATATATACCTGGTCTGGCCACACGCTGGGAACTCTGTGGGTCAAGAGTGACAATCTCTGCCCTCCATCCGAGCACAGACACGGTGGTCCCAGCTTTGGACCACCACAGAGCCCAATGGGCATCACCTTTTGGAGCACACCTGAGTGCAACCACCACCAGGAGATGGGACCGAATGGGGTGATTAGTGATCACAGCCTCACACACATCTCGGCCGAGCTGCAGCGCTCCAAAGGGGCAGAGCCCCCCCTCAGCCCCCTCCCTCACCCCAGCGCTGTCAGAGGATGCCACAACGATCCCCGCAGCCGCCTGCAGCCACGTCTGCGAGGGGAGCAGCAGACCGAGGGGTAATTCCCTGTCACTTGTGCGAAAAGCAGCCCTGGTGCTGCCCTCCCTGACCCTCCAGACACCTCCAGACCCTCCAGCGCTGCCCCTGAACCCCCCTCCCGGCACCGCCCGTGTCCGTCCGTCCCCCCCCTTCCAGCCGCGCCCCTGCTGCAGCCGGAGTCAGGGCGCCCTCTGGTGGCGCAGGGGGGGCAGCGCTCCGGGGGGCCCGGAGTTCCCAGCTCTTATCATCCTGGACTTGTCAGGGTTGGAAGGG
>VYZX01024218.1:0-50418 GCA_013401335.1 Brachypteracias leptosomus
GGCTCCAGAATTGGATGCAGTAGCATACAAGATATGCCAGGGTGGGATCCCAGACCTGCCTGCCTCTTCCCAAAGCCTTGCCTGGATTTTCTGCTACTGGTGGCCACAACAGAGATGACATCCAGCTCAGAGCATGCCTGACTGTGGAATTGATTAGGAAAGAGGTAGTGAAGCTGCTGACAGCAATTGGGTAGCTAGGCAGCACCAGAAACCTTCAAGGCCAAGCACCAGTCCAGCTTGACAAATTGGAGTCAGCATCAATCTGATGCCGGCAGCTCCTCAGAGAGCTGCTGGTCTCCTCTGAATCCATCTTGTGATGAGGCAACCTGTGGAGACCTGTGAATTGTCCTTGGAGGAAATGAAGGTCTGATCCTGACAGTGACATCATCTCCATTGCCTTTCTTTCCTCAGATCCTCCAGGGAGGAAAGAAGAGCAGTGAAGACTGTGATGGACTTGGAGTCTTGGTGCATGGGTACATTGCAATGATAGTCTGCTTTTATGTAGCCTGTGATCACCACATTTGTCCCAGGTCAAGAGGCATGAGCCATTTATGTCATAGTTAAACACTGGTGAGAGGCAAGCCAAAGTGTCTATCTGAAGGGTCTGCCTTCTCCTTTGGCTTCTTTCTTCCCCTGAAGTAAGCATTGGAGAAAAAAATGTTTTGCAGTTATTACTTAGAGCAGGGTTGGGAGCTCACTTTTCCCCAGGTGACCCTCAATCTTGGGCCAAGAGTCCCACGACTACTAATTTAATTCAAAGTGACACCATTTCAGAGGGGAGACACAACAATGGGAGATGTGGTGTGGTGGACGGATAAACAAAGGAGAATCTACCCCTGAGAAAGTGCAGGTCTACCCACCAAACACACTTGTAGTCTCCACCAAACATGGAGACTGGTCCTGACATTGCTGGATGATCTGTGTCCAAGGGATGGGCAGGGAGACCTGGGATACAAGGTGCTGGGCCAGGAAGCTGCAGCAGGACGAGGAGCTGCAGCAGAGGCACCACGATCTGCTCCCTGGTGCAATGTGACCTGTTCTATCCATTTCCCTCCTGCCTCTGACAGATCAGTCTGGAGCCCTTATGCGTTGCTCGTTTAATAAATCCCTCTCCTCTGGTTTTTCATCTTGGGAGGAGATTTGCGCGCAAAAGGCACCAGCCCTGCTCTCAGCCCGAGATTACCAACAGGAGCACAGTGACTGATCTCTGGCAGGGATGCTCATACATTATGATTTCCAGAGGACACATTTGCAGAGCTGGCTGAGCACCAGGTGTGAGAGCAATCAACCAGTCCTGCTAGCCCAGCCTAGGATGAAGAAGACAGTAACAAGAAACTGGGGGATATGGGGTGAGTTTTCTTGTCTTTCTGTGAGAAAACAGAAAGACTTGGCTCAGAAAGCCACTGAATGCAGCTATCTGAGAGCTCAGGGGTGGGAAGTCCTGGGAGTCCCCAGTCCCAGAGACCTTCATCTCGTGGCCGTGCACATTCCAGCATTTCCTATGTCTCCTGGTCCTTTCTCAGCCATTCTGTCTCACCTTCTCTTTTCTATCCTGCCTCTCTGCCACAGTCCTGTCACACTCACTTAATCTCCTTGGCCACTGGAATCTTTCCCATGCCTTCTCCAGGGTCTTTGCTTCCCACACACTTCTCCTGATGGAGTAATTGGCGTCTGAGCACCAGTGAGTGCAAAGAAGATCATGCCACAGTCCAGAGTGGGACTTTATGTGGGGCTCTTGGCACAAGAAGTCTTGGCATGCTTATTCTCAGGGCAACGAGCATCATCAAGAGCCTGAGTAAACTTTAATGAGGGGTTCAGGGCAGGGACAATGCAGTTAAAGCATTTGCAATGTATTAAGTAAGTCTTCCCCTTGTAACAGCATCTCTTACGCACTTTTCTTCAGCAATAGAAAACATTAATAGAGAAAAGTCCCTTGTCTGAGAGCCTCTTTGAAGTTATTAAAGAAAGTAATAACTGTGCTTTTTAGGATGAAGGAATAAATCAGTTGAATGATGCTTGGCTAAGGTGCTGCTGTTGCTGGAATTTGATTCTGCTTTCTGTAAGGGAAAACAAGGCTCAAAATACATTAACATGGCCAAAAAGAACAGCAAAACAGAAAATATGTCTCTGGTGAGAGATCAAATTGCAAGTCACTGTTGGAGGAACACGGCTTCAGTACATTCAGTGATCCATTCTGCTGAGACCTCACAAACTTATGGCAGCCATGAAGTTGCTTTAACCCTTTCAGTGGCCTCCTCAGTTGAGAGCTTCCAGTGATACCACAAAGGATGCAATTGCACCCAGGTGAGCCAACGTCTTGCCACACAGAGGGAAATGAGGACAAAATGGGAGGGAGAGGAAGGAATTAGGGCAGGGGAAGAAAAGCCAAAGAGAGAGGAGCTGTACAAGGCTGTGTTCCCAGCATTTTCAAGGCTTGGTTCAGGTACACGGGGTATTGAACTCATTATTTCTGGCAAGGTTTCTCAGGAGCTGAGTGATGGAAGGATGGATTCCTTCATCCCAGCAGTGGGAGGCCAAAATGGCAGAGATCTTTTCTTATAGTCCATCATTATCTTGATGGATCCTTTCTTTACATCTCTTAAAAGGACTCTAAAATGTGCCAGTTTTTCTCCAAGTCAGCCCTGCCCATGGCACACCAAGGCCTGCCCATTTGTTTCCAGTTTGGCTTTCTTGGTTTGCCCTCTCAGAGGAGAGCTCTGTTAGACTTTTGACAGCTCAGATCTTCACACAGCCTCCCTTTCCTAGGAAAATCCTGCTCTTGTCCTCAGTGGTCACTGTAAATCTGAAGCAGGCCAAGTCTACACAAAGCCAAGGGGTGCTCCATACATGACACGTTGCTGAGGGTGTCATTCACACTGCAGAGTGAATTCACAGAATCAATCTAATATTAAGGAATATCATAATTCAACATCTCCTGAGCCCTTTCCTCACCTCACCTCTAAGTATTTGCATGAGGGCTTAGCTAGACTTGAGATCTATTCCTAGGCAGTGGGTGTAAGGTCCAGCATATCTGAAGCCAGAGGTGGCCTGGACAAAGTTTCCCCTCACCAAACCCATCCTAGCCCTCATCATACTCATTCTCTACAGTCAAATTAAAGTCTGTTTGCTTGACAGAACATGTGCACAGTGGGCACTTTGATTGTTTGCAGCGTAAGGAAAGTGGCTGAGAGACCTCTGAGCAGCAAAGGTATAACTCCCACAAGATGAGCTCTCAGCACATTTCTGCCTGTGCAGCAGCTTCACCGGGCTTATAAATAAAAGAAAGAAGGGAAGAGGAGACAGGGTCTGCTCTGGATGGAGAGAGGGAAGGCTGAGCTGCTCAGGGATGGGCAGTCCCTGCCCGCCTGGCTTGCTCAGGTCCAGCTCAGAAGAGTGGCTGCCATGTGGGCTGCTGCCCAGCTCTCGTGGCTCATACACATCTCAGGGGCCCTGGGTGAGGAATCCCGGAAAGAGAGAGGAGTTTTGCTGCCAGGTCTGCTCTAGGATTGTTTTACACTTGCCTGTGGTTTCATAACTTCATTCTACGTTTTGCAGTTACAATCTTGAACTGATGCCCAGGGTAAACACTAGACTATCCTCTTTTCTGCCTCTTCAGAGCAACTTGTCTGGACTCCCATTGTCAGTGGGGAGCAGTGATGTTTCTGGGAGCAGCTCAGCTGCATTTCCTCAGACATCTCTCATGGCAGAAGATTTCCTGTGCCCTAGAAGTGCCATCTTCTCTCAGCCAGCGGTAAAGGCAACCAAGACGACAAGCTCTGGGGAGCAGGAGAAGATGGGAAGCATCTAATTTGCACACAGCTATGTTTGGACAGATGAAACCCAACCAATTATTTCCACTTTTAAACATGCCAGGCTCTGGAGGCAAATCCAGATAAAGCTGAACAATGGGAGCTGTTGTATCTCCTTGAAGGTGATGGCTTCAAATCTAACAGTTCACGCAGGCATGCCTCAGAGTTATGTACCAAATGGACAAGGAGCAGGAGCATATCTTGCTCCAGAAGGAGGAGGGAGATGCCTCACTGCACCAGTCAGCCCTGGTCAGCAGCAGCAGTAAGCTGGGCCCTGCACAAAGCAATCCTTGATTGGATTTGGGGCTGGCAAGTGCCCAGGATTGCTGCCAATTCCACTTCTAACCTTTGGAGGTAGGTTTGGAAGAGGCTTCTTGCCCAGGTTAATCACTGCAGAAAGAGCCTGTGCGTACATTGCATGTTGAGGCCAGACATCTGGGGCCAAGTGTCAGTCCTGCAGCATCTCTGAGTGATCTGCCTGCACTGAGGAGCTGCCTGCTGGAACAGACAGGGGTGGAGAGTAACCCTTCCTGAAGGGTTAAGCTGAGCTGTTCAAAAGATGAGTTAAGTTACTTCACATCATCTAAGCCTCTCTAATGAAACCTCCTCTTCCCCTTTGGAAGTAATCTTCCTTTGATCAAACCCTCTTCTCTGCTGATGAGAACACAGTGCAGTAATCAAGAAGCTAATCTGAGCCAGAGCAGCCTCCCAGACCCCTCATAACCCAGAGCATCATGGTCCCTCCCGGGGCTGATTCCTCACCCTCCCTCCTCTCCTTGGGCTGTGCCAGGCAGCTACATCTGTGCTCCTGCTGCAGCCTCCCAGCCCTCCTCTGGCGAGCAAGCCTTGCAGAAACCCCTGCACTGGCTGCACTGGGGCAGATCTTGTGCTTGGCTGCTTCTGCAGCTCCTGAAACAGGAGCAGAACTGAGGGTGGCAGGTGCTGATTAGCTATAGACAGGAGCATCACCACTCATTTCCAAAGGTGGGGAACCCAGAGGAGACCCCAGCAGGTGTGTCCCAGGGCTGCCTGTTCCCAGGCAATGCAGTTTGACTTTGCAGGGGAAGATTGCAGGAGGATCACAGAATAGGTTGAAAGGGACCTCTAGAGATCATCTCATCCAACCCCACTGCAAAAGCAGGTTCATCTAGGCCAGGTCACACAGGAACATGTCCAGACAGGTCTTGAAAGTCTCCAGAGAAGGAGACTCCACAACCTCTCTGGGCAGCCTGGGACAGGCTCCAACACCCTCACACCAAAGAAATTTCTCCTCCTGCTCAGGTGGAACCTCCTGGGTTCCAGTTGGTGCCCGTTGCCCCTTGTCCTGTCACTGGGCACCACTGACAAGAGTCTGGCCCCATCCTCTCGCCCCCACCCTTTAGCTCTTGATCAGCATTGATCAGACCCCTTCTGAGACTTCTTTTCTCCAGCTCAACAGCCCAGTATTGCCTGAGCCAGGCACAGAGCTGGTGCTCCTCTTCTGGGTCTAAAGCTTTTGGATGCTGGAATATTGAACTGTCTGGGATGAGGTAGAATTCCCACCAGAGTCCCTCCCTGGTTTTCTGCATGTTGGAGTGGAGGAGCTAGGTGTCTGGTGAAGCCACATGTGATTGTCCCACAAAAGGTGGGAAGACATCTCCTTCTGCCAGCAACAAGCAGTGACAAAAGGGGCTGATGTCTGTCCTGTATTTAGGCATAGTTTTTCAGCTGCATTTCTCCTGCTCTTTCCTCTGGGGACCTTAGTCTGGTTTGCTCCTTCTCATGAGTGTTAGATGAGACGGAGCATCCCTGAGTACATGGTTCTGTGTCCCACAGGGGTTTCTGCATTTCCCTCAGGAAGAGACAGCCTGCACTCCATGTCCTACCAGAGCAGTCTCTTCTCTATCTTTACTCCTGTTGGATCTAATGTGAACACAACCACAGGGCCAACATCCCAGTCTCTGGTGAAAGCTATGCTGTGACCACATCAGGTGGATCCAGACCTGCAGGGCAGATGGGTTGGGAATCCCGACTTGGACAGTCCCAACAACCACATCTGCAAATTAGGGCTCCACAGTTCAAGGGTTGCAAGGAGCTACTAGAAAGAGTCCAGCAGAGGCTCCAGAGATGCTGAGGGGCCTGGAGCATCTCTGTGGCCAGGAAAGGCTGAGAGCCTTGGAGCTGTTGAGCTGGAGAAGAGAAGCCTCAGAGGGGATCTGATCAATGCTGACCAAGAGCTAAAGGATATGGGCAAGAGGATGGGGCCAGACTCTTATCAGTGGTGCCCAGTGACAGGACAAGGGGCAACAGGCACCAACTGGAACCCAGGAGGTTCCACCTGAGCAGGAGGAGAAATTTCTTTGATGTGAGGGTGTTGGAGCCTGTCCCAGGCTGCCCAGAGAGGTTGTGGAGTCTCCTCCTCTGGAGACTTTCAAAACCCACCTGGATGCAATCCTGGGCAACCTAATCTATGCAAACCTGCTTTGTCAGGGGTGTTGGACTAAATGATCTCTAGAGGTCCCTTCCAGCTCCTACCATTCTGTGATTCTCTGACCTGGATCATGCTGTGGCTCTGCAGGACCTGCCATCCATGGGACGATGCAAATGCTGGACAAGAAAAGCTCTGAGATCTCCAGGACAACTAACTACTAAATTCAGGTACCCAGTATGGCTGCTAAGTCACTCTGGACCTAACCTTTGGTGTATTTATTGCATTCTCTACTCTCAGAGGGGGAATTTCTTCTGGGGTATCTTTTCTCAGCCCAGTGTTGCCCAGTATTTCTTATTGATCTGCAGGAGAATTATAATAATAACAAATTATTGATAATTGCTGGTAAGATCTGCAGAGCAGGAAATGAGCTGCCAAACATCACCAGGGGATGAGTCCTGTGCCTGGAGAGCTGGATCATCACCGCGGCTGGTCCAGAGACAGAGCTGCACTGGGAACCCAGCAAGCACGGAAGGTTCACAACCCTGGGCCACCAGGCTGGATGAGGGGGACAAAGCTGTTGCACATACCAGTTGTGCAAGCACTTTTTTAAAACCATGCTGGGCTCAGGAAAAGCCACTGACTCATCCGGTTCAATCTTTCAACCGAGCCACTCTGAGAACAGGTACAAAAGAGAGATGATCATAAGTATGTTCCTGAGGAAGAGATTTGCACGAGCAGGATGCTTTAAATCAGGAGGAAAAGTCAGAACAAGATCCGATGGCTGCAACGTGGAGCTTGAAGGAACAAGCTGGAGACGAGGAGCAGATTTATAACATGGGGGGGAGTTGGCCACTGGGACAGGTTGCCAGCAGGCACAGGAAATTCTCTATTTCTGTATTAATTTGAGTTCATAAATCAAGCCTGCACATCTCAGAAGAGCCTGCTCTTTCTCCTCAGCTTGGGTGAAATCTGGGTGTAGCACCTCTGGGTGGGCTTCTCGGGCCTGTTTTCAGCAGGAGGTCAGGCTGGGTCCCTCCTAAAGACTGAATCCTCAGTAATGAGCAGCACAGAGAGTCCTTCAAATGTGCCAAGGGGTGTCACCTCTCTTGATGCTGTGTCCTATGGGGCTGCACAGGAGCCTGCTCCCTCCTGAGGCTTTTCAAGTCCCAGATATTCATTATCACTTCATTAAACATAGTGGCTCTGGGAAAACAACCATCTGATGACCCTTGTGGAGAGTCCACCATGGCCATGCTGCTGCTCAGCAGTTCAAGGCTGAGCAAACCTGACACGTCTCTGCTTGTGAAGGGCAGTTGGTGCTTCCTGGGTCTGGATCCACCTGCACTTTTAGCTGGTGTAGCCGCATGCTGCTGCTAAATAATGAATGTCTACCATCCTCCCATGTGGGGCTGATCCTGCCTTCACCCTCCCTCCAAAACACATGTTCAACTTGGCTGGGACATCACCCTGACCTGGAAAGGGACCTGGCTAAAAACCATCTCAGCCTTCCCTTCCAGTGGGAATATGGCCCTTCCCTTCTGTACAGGTAACAATGATGTTTCCAGAGAAAAAACCAGCAATGTCTGGAGGATTGTCCTGGGGATTGTGAATCTCCTCTCTTAAAAAAGGGGGAAAAAAGGTGCAGAAGTGTCATGTCTTTCTTTAAGAATCTTCCCCAGCCCAGATTGTTCAGATGTGATGATGTCTGGGCCCTGTGCTTTGCTTGCCCAGCCCCTCCCTGGTGTCACCCTGGGGACAATGGGGACACTTTCTTGTGGAGGTTCTATTTCCATGAGGAGAAATCAGTGGCAAAGCAAGTAACATGTGGATCAAGGACCCGTGGGGAAGATGTGGGGAAGACTTCTCCACTGTGAAGGGAGAATGGGTCCCTGTCCACTCCAGGCAACCCAAATGCTGGGGAAGGGGGTATGGGATTAGCTGCTGAAAAATGCATCTCTCTAAACAAATGACCAGAATCATGGATTATTTCTGGCTTGCTGTGCCTGGATGGAGGTAGCAGGGTAATAGCTCCATGGGTCAGTGAGTGTCCCACAGGCCAGAGCAGCTCTCCGCTGTGTGGGATGGCAGCATGACAGAGCAGCAGTGCCTTGTTCAGGACCCACACCTGCAGCCTGTGATTAAAGTCAAGGTGTAGCACACAAATCAAAGGTTTTCCTCCAGAGGAGAAGAGCAAGAGCTGGCCTGAAATTGCAACCACAGCCCAGTAGAACATCAGCTTTCACCATGGGAGAGTGCAGCCTCATCAGGGTAAGCCAACATTGCTGCTCTGCAGGTCGGAGACCTAATGTGCCAAGAGTGATGCTGTGGGAGATGTCTGCTAAAGCTTGTGAGTCTCACCACTTCCCACAGGCTTGAGCCCCTCCAAGTTCTGCAGGGGGCAAATGAGAAGGTTCATCCTTAGGCTACTGGGGTGCAAGTGTCCTTTGGTACCATTTGGTACCAATGAGAGGCCATGGAACAGCCACAGACTAAACTTGTAGAGTAATAAAGAGGCAGGAAACCTACCTCCTGCCAAAAGCTTTGTGAGCCTTGAAGAAAGGGATGATTTAAGGTGTCTTATGTCACCTCCTGGATCCCAATTAGTCATTCTAGGACTTTATTCAGGCCTGTATTCCTGGGATACCCAGTTGAGTAATTACCTGTAGTGTAGGGGCTGGTGTCTGAGCAAGATGCCTCAATTCCTTCTGCAGACAAAGTCTGTCCAGCCTATGTCAGCTGTCAGTTTGGGATTGAGAGGAAGATCTCACTGCTCTTTAGGCAGTGCAGGGAAACCGGAGCTGCCTTGAGAGATACCAGCCCCGGACCCTCTGCTGTGAGTCCTGGAGAAGGCAAGGGTGTTGCAGATGGTGGAAAGAAATAACTGGGGAGCAACGAAAATGGTGAAAATGTCCTTGCAAAGGATTTGGATGAAGCTTTTGGAATATTGCTGCATGTTTGCTTTGGAGGAACCACCCCAAAAATGGCAGTGAAAAGAAGGAATTTAAAACGAGGACAAAATCCCCCCAAAATGAGCTCTCTCTGGGCTTAGGAGGAGTATTAAAATTTGTGAAAAGAAGACATGTTTCTGCTGACATTTATTGTCCGAAGAGTATAATTTAAAGATTCTTGCCAGAATGAGAAATAAAATCTAGAGAGATAACATAATGAAAAGCCAGACAATCACACAGCTGTACCCTGAGAGTCAGGCAGCAGAGGATCAATCAGATTTCAGCCCTTCACATAAAAGATGTGGCTCTGCCTTTTATTAAGCTGATGCAGCGAAAATAAGACCTCAGGTAAAAATGCTGCTCCCCATTGTACCAGGGAAAGTCCAGAGGGCTCCATGAATCACAAGCAGGAGCAGCTCATCCCCAGGAGAAGGCTGAGTGGGATGGGGCTGTGCAATGGCAAAGAGCAGGCACTGTCCATGCTCCTGTAACCACAACTGGAGAGCAAAGACTGCGTGGAGAGAGCAGGAGCTCATGAGCTGGGCTGGGAAGCGGGGAAAACTCCATTATAAGCAAGATAAGCAGGACTATGAGCAAGATCAGAGTGGGAGCTGAGGTGAGGGACAGCATCATGGCCCAGGGTGGGATCTGAAGGTGGTGTAGCTGGGGCAATGCCCTGGTTTGCAGGGACCTACATGCATGCAGAGCTCTTTCCTGACCTAAACAAGACAAAGCTATTTGTAATGTTCAAAGAGCTCTGATGCAACCTCACCTCTTACCAGGTGCTGGGGCTACCCACAGAGCTGCAGGGTTGCATTGCCCAGAGGCCACAGACAGCTGGGCTGCTGCATTCAGACCAGAATAAGGCCAGGAGTGGGTTTGTTCATACTTGTTCATGTTTGCTTGTCCTTTATGGGCAGCTCAATTAACACAAGCAATGGCGTCCAGCATGGGGGTGAGCATCTCTCTGCAGCCCTTCAATTGCAAACCCCTTGGACTGACAGGTCTGAGTACCTAGTGCATTGAACTGCTGTCCAAAGCAACCCCAGGAAAAGCTCTTTCCTGATTCACCAAGAGTCTTGTGGGTCCAAAGGACTAAGGAGCCTCCTTGGTTTGATTGCTGAGACTCCAGAGGACACTCAGGTGCAGAACACCCTCCCTGCACCTCCAAGGGAAATATTCTTGTGTCCAACATGTCCAAAGGAGGGCCACGAGGATGATCAGAGGCTGGAGCACCCCTCCTACGAGGATAGAGTGAGACAGTTGGGGTTGTTCAGTCTGGAGAAGAGAAGGCTCCAAGGGGACCTTATTGTGGCCTTCCAGGACCTGAAGGGGACTACAAGAAAGCTGGGGAGGGACTTTTTAGGATGTTGGGTAGTGGTAGGACTGGGGGAAATGACTCAAAACTAGAGGTGGGTAGATTCAGATTAGATGTTAGGAAGAAGTTCTTCCCCATGAGGGTGGGGAAACACTGGCACAGGTTGCCCAGAGAGGTGGTGGAAGCCCCATCCCTGGAAATTTTGAAGGCCTGGCTGGCTGGGGCTGTGAGCAACCTGCTCTAGTGGGAGGTGTCCCTGCCCATGGCAGGGGGGTTGGAACTAGATGATCTTCAAAGTCCCTTCCAACCCTGACGATTCTATGATTCTATTCTCTGATTCTATGATTCTTCTCTGCAGCAGGGTCTGAATGTTCTTTCTACCTGGTTTTGCATGAGACAGACAGACCACACCAATTGCCCCAGAATCCACAGCGCTGGAAATTCTTCCTCCCCCACCCAAAAGGGCATTGGATGAATGCAAGGACAAAGTGTCAACACCACCAGCATTGCAGGAAGCTATTAAAGGAAGCTTTCATTCCACGGGGCTTAATTTTGTGTCTGAGTGAAACACTCCACAAGTACAATGCCACCCAAATGAATACAATGCAGAGCTTAGCACTGTGCACACTCTGCATCTCAAGTTTGATATTTAATTAGCAGCTGGCAGTTACTCTCCTGCTGAAAGAGGCTATGGATCACTAGGAATAAATGGGCAGACACAAACTTTCCACTCCTGCTGTTCAAGGCACAGAGCAGAAACCAGTCACCTCTGTCCACCAGTGACATAGTGTCTCCATTTAGCTCATATTCGGGGGTAAACTGCAGCAGTTGCTCTATCACCTGATGACCCCTCCACAATGAGAAGAGGGATCAGGAAAAGAAGACACCTGTGGGTTGAAATGGATTTGATGAAACAGCCAAACTAATGCCAGTGCCAGCACAAAGTAAAAAAAGTACTTAGCCCAGTGACTATGTGGTGCTCACAAGACAGGACAGCATCTTTGGGATCTGAATGGTGAGTGAGACCCTCCAGGGATGAAGAGAAGCAGGAGGAGAAGGAAGAGGAGAAGCAGGATCAGGAGGACCCCTAAGCAGAGGGAGCTCCTGTCCTCAGAAAACCTCCCCCTTTATACTGGGTGTGATGTTTCTGGTCTGGACACACCTGTAGCCAGCTTGGGTCAGTGCCCTGCATGACTCTAAACTCATGGCCTACTGACCAGGGCTGGACAATGGTTCTGTCCCAGCTACACCAGGACCCACAGGACTTTGCAATGACTGTGAGAGTCTCAGGAAATTGCATGAAACCTCCCCAGGTTCAAGAAGCTGATCCCACAGGTGGGACCACACAGGACAGGGCATCACAGACTTGAAGGTACAAGGATGGGATGTGTCAGAGCAGTTTAACCTTCATGAAGGAGCCAGAGGGGGGCCAGAACAGCTCTGAAATTCCAAATATGCCATGTGGCCCAACTCAAGAGTGGCTCCTTCCCCAAGGCACAGGACAGGGAAAAATCCACTCACAGCATTCACCTTTTCTCCTCTTCACTGATTCTCCATGACACTGGAAATGTTAAGGGAGATGTTTGGTTTTTTCTCAGTGCAAAATTATGATCAGCTAGTTCAGAAAGCTGCTGTTCCACTGCAGAGAAAAACTAAAGTTCAGGGTCTCTGTTGCGATTATTTTCCTTTCTGGGATGTGCCCTTTGTAGACCCACCAGAAAGGACTTTTTCTCTCTGTGCACATGGCTGGAGTCCCTCATGCAGCCAGTTTAGAGACGATTGTGGAAGGATGATGAGGAAACAGACACAGATGGACACAGACAT
Organism: Brachypteracias leptosomus; assembly: GCA_013401335.1. Lineage (NCBI taxonomy): Eukaryota > Metazoa > Chordata > Aves > Coraciiformes > Brachypteraciidae > Brachypteracias > Brachypteracias leptosomus. The sequence continues at coordinate 12,310 of VYZX01024218.1, forward strand.
ATTTCCAGGGCTTCTTTTCCATGCAAAGTGGGCACTTCCAGCAAAATAACAAAATGAAGTTTCCATTGGAAGTATTTGCATCCAGAAATATGCCTGGGTACCCAGTGGAGACCCCCAAGGAACCTACCTGCTCTGCTGTGACCTTCTGGAATTTGGGGTCCCCAGGGTGGGATTTCAGCTGTTTCACTGTCCTGCACTTCACAGACACATGCATGATTGTCCTAGGAAAAACCTTCAACGTGCTTTTTGGAGGCCCTAAGAGCACTGAAGCATGGCCATTGGCACTCTGGGAGAGCTGTTTTTTTTTCTTAAACTGTTTTAAACTCTTTCTCTTCAGCAGAACACACCCCCGAGCTACAGACCCTCCTGGGCAGGGTGTCTTTGGAGGCCACATGGACTGACACTCCACCAGCGTGGCACAATCACCTCATGCTATGGTTTCAGGAGGTGCCACCAGCTGAGGTTATCTGCAGGAGGCCGGAGGTTTCTCCACAAGGACTCCTGGGGACCCTGGTCTGTCTGACATAAGCAGGGAGGAGTGTGGTGATGGGGTGGCAGCTACACTCCTGGGACAGAGGAGAGTGATGTAGAAGGACTGCACAGAGCTGGTTACAGACTGGTCAGGGAGATGACAGCTCGTTGGTGCATTCAGGGCCCTGACCCACTTCTGGTGCGTGTCCTTCCAGCATGAGCTTCTGAACAAGTGACAATAATAAGACAGCTGTGCAAGATAACCCCAAAACCAGCTTCCTGCCATTGCTTGCTCTTTGACTTTCATCTCTGGCACTGACTATACAACACGGAGATCATTAAGTTATGAGAAAACTAAAAGAGTGACTTCTGCAGGTTTTTAAACTCCACAAAGAGAACTGGTGATATTTATAATAAATGGTTTACTGTAAATTTTCAGAATATTTACTGAATATGCTGCTCACTCAGGAACCACTCTAATCTGCATCTCCATAAGAGTAGTCCCAAAAACAGTGGCAACCAATTTAAAACAGGAGTAGCTTTTCATGGATTACTCCTGAACAACCATTTATCAATTAAAAATATCAGCATTTTAAAAGTTTGTTCAGTCTTACTGAACCTGAAACCATAAATTGGTTACTATTTGGTAAAGCCCATTGTCTGAGTTCCCGTAAGCACATGAAGCTAGTAGGGCTATCAGGTAGTTTCTAGGGCTTCACTGAGGTTACTGAGATGAGCAGTATCCTACTGGGTGTTACATCTCTCAGAACCACTGGCTGAAGTGGGGCCATTGGAGGCATGGGTCACCAGCACTTGATACACCCTCATGGGTGGGTAAGAGAAGAAAGTCAAGTAGATCTGGGTTTGGAGTGACTGGGGCTAGCTCAATCAATTGGAGAATTGGCTGGTTCCAGAGATGTGGGACCCTGAAGACAGTTTCCAGCAGTTGCAGCTCTCTTCAGATCTAGCACATCTCAATTCCTCCCAAGTGACAGTTTCACAGCTCTGCCAATGCTCCTTCTCATCGTAAGCAAATGTCAGTCAAACGTGACTGGAAAAGGAACAGCCAGCCTCAAAATGCCTCCACATGAACAGGGTTAAAGTGAGGGAGCTCGGGGGAAACCCAGTGCACTCGATACAAGAGTGTCCAAACAACAGGGAAGTAGGACAGCACAGTGAAGTTGGGACTTTGCATTCCCTTATATAAATATGCTTGGCAGGTCAGCCAATCTTTAACATTGCAGTGGGCAGCATTAGGGACACATGGGAACTGGGGAGCAGGATGGGAGTCCTTGGATAACAACTGAACCCCACCCCCAGGAGTGGAGTTAGTCCACTGGGAAATGCAGAAATCTCCACCAGGGGAATGAGGCAAAGATGCCACTTCTTGGATCTGTATTTCACAAACTTGTAGACTCATAGAATGGCTTGCATTGGAAGGGACTTCAAAGGTCATCTGGTTCCAACCCCCCTGCCATGGCAGGGACATCTCCCACTAGACCAGGTTGATCAAAGCCTTGTCCAACTTGGCCTTGAACACCTCCAGGGATGGAGCATCCACAGCTTCCCTGGGCAACCTGTGCCAGTGTCTCACCATCCTCAGGGTAAAGAATTTCCTTCTAATTTCCAATCTAAATCTTCCCTCTTCCAGTTTGAACCCATTATCCCTTGTCCTATCACTACAGGTCTTTGTAAAAAGTCCCTCTCCGGCCTTTCTGTAGGCCCCCTTCAGATACTGGAAAGCCAAAATTCCTTATTCCTTTACCTCCTGTAGTATCTACACTGGCTTTAGTCTTTCAGACTAATAAACCTCTAAACAAGGAGCCTTTGGGGGTTAATTTTTGCTTGACTTCCTCCTGTCCATCTTCAAGCTTGATGCTCTCTTTGGCTCAGTGACTTGCAAAAAGCCTTGTCCTGAAGAGGCTCCAGTCTAAGCTAATATTACAAATGAACTAAGCCCTGATACCATCATTTCACAGCATGACTCTGAGCACAATGAACAAACTGTTTATCTAGATGGCCCATGCAGAGACAGGGTGGACACAGATCCTCCACCAGCCCTGTGTGAGCCAGGCCTGCCATTTCCTACAAGATAAACAAAAGACAAATTTCCTACAGGTGAATCAAACGGTCTGTACTCTCCTACTGCAGCCAAACATCAAAACACGTGTTCTCACCCCAAGCCACAGGGACCAGTGATCTTAGAAGAGCAGTGGTCGGAGGAAATGCCAGAGCAGGGAGCAAAGCTCCTGCAGCAAAACTCCAGCTGCAGGACCCTGAGTGGATTCGTGTTCATCATCTTGCCTTTCCAGCTACCTGAGTGCTCAAGGAGATGGAGCTGCCAGAGCAGGGAATGTCATTTTCAGCTAGAAGATATTTCACCAAGGGCAGACTTGAACATTAAAAAAACCCTTAAAATCCTTATTAGAACTGTAAAGATCTTTGTAGCCCCTAAATTCTTTCTTTCCTGTGTTTTGCTGGCACTACCAGGGTTCCTATGCTCCCCCTGATTCTCCTGGTCTGACTTTCATGTTGCTGTACTTGGGATCTTGGCTCTTTAAAGGACAGTAGGACCTTTGCAAAGCAGCCTGGAAGGAGTAGCTCCTCCTGCTGATGGGGGAAATTGAAGCATTTCCTGGTCACTCTGCATCCCCTAAAATCAGCATTTCCCTGGCTTGGAGGCTTGTTCTCCAAGGGGTTCTTCCACAGCCCCCTGTACCCTGCTTAGCTCAGAGGTTTCTACCTGCTGTTCATCCATGGCTTTTTCCTTCCTTCTTTTCCTCCCACAGTCTCCTGCTTTGTTGTTCTTCCAGAACATCCTCCTCCTGTGCCTGTGAGACCAGCTGGACCTCTACAGTTGTGCAGCTTCAGTGCCAACAGTATCATTCCCCATCATGAGTTAGAAACACATGCCAATAACATCTGGAAAACTTAATCCCTGTAACAGTGAAGACCAGGGTCCCCATTTTTGTCACCACTGCAGGAGAGCAGGCAGGGCCACTGTGTCCCCAGGTATCCCCAGTGCCCCAGGTCCTGCTGCCACAGGGGAGTCCTCTCCATGAGGCTTGCCATGTTACAGTGACTGGGGGCTTTAGTGGCTGTGCCATACTTGCTCTGAAAAAAGCTTGGACCCCAAGAGCCCATGGGTGCTGTTAGACATGTGCCTTTGTGCTCCCATGGCCAGAATTCTACCTGCCCTTGCTCACAACAAGAACCAGTTCCTTCTCAAGGAATAAGCAGACCATGGGGAGCATATGGAGAACTGCTGCCTGGTGACAGGTCATCCTGCAGCAGAGCTGGCCCCAAATTAGCCAGGCTACTACAGGTTTCCATCTCATCAGTCCTACAGTAGTTACCCAGGAGCAAGCTCTTCCTCAGCCTAAAAGGTTGTTATAATCTGTGGGGCAGCTGTTATCTCATTAGTTTTGGAATTGCTTCTGAAGCTCAGGTGGAGTTACCCAGCAGTTGCAGGGAGAGGAAATTATGGGGCATTGCCTTTGTTTTAATACATTAGGGGTTTTAAACTGCACGCTGTGGAGTGGTAGGAGTGGCAGGAGTGGCGAAAGGGACGAGAAGGGAGAAGAACACCCAGAGACAGATGCAGTCACCAGAGAAGAAGCAGCCGATGCATTCAGGAACAGAAGCCATAGCTGTTTTGTGATCAAGGTACCTGGGCTGTGCTGACCCCCAACAGCAGATCTGGGGTGGAAATGCACTGGGAATATTGGACATGGCAATTGGGCTTTGCAGGTCAGCACTGCCTGAGACACACAGGTATCTTCTACTGCTTCCCAAAGAGAATAGCTCTGGAAAACCATCAGTAGATCCTTCAGCAGATACTCCCTGCACACCCCAGTTCTGGGCTGCTTGAACCCCAGCATAAATCAATGCCTCATAAATAGACAAGGATGAAATCCCAACTTCCCCTCACCTCCTGGTTCTTGTCACAAAGGTCACCCAGGGATCATAGGATCATAGAATCATTATGGTTGGAAAGGGCCTCTAGGATCATCAAGTCCAAGCTTCATCCCAACATCTCCCTGACCACTAGACCATAGCCTCAAATGCCACATCTACTCATTTTTTGAACCCCTCCAGGGATGGGGACTCCACCACCTCCCTGGCCAGCCTGGTCCAGTGCCTGACCATTCTCTCAGTAAAGAACTTCTTCCTAATATCCAATCTAAACCTCCCCTGATGCAATTTGAGGCCATTTCCTCTTGTCCTATCAGTAGTAATTTGGGATGTTGCAGAGATGCCAGTGCTCCACTGGAAGGACCTTTAGGCCACTGTTTGGTACCCAGAATATGTTCAGCATCCCAAAATACAGAAAGAGAAAATAAATAGCAGCATGTGATTCACATGATATCTTTCCCAGCACTTCATGCTCCCTATTGACAGATTGTCTAATTCTTTATCATTCGGTTTTGAAAAAGGAGCAAAAGACCTGGGGGAGAAAACAAGGGGGACAACTCACTTTTTCCAGGGACAGTTACTGGGAAATTAAGACATTAAGTTTGGCCTGAAACAGAAAGGCCTGAATCACAAGTTGTGAACCTCAGCACAGGCTTTGAAATACCCTCACAGGCTCCTTTCAAGACTCGCTTAGATCAAAAGCTGCATGAGGAGAAGAAGTCAAGGTCCAGGCTTGTTTCCAGGCAGGAGACCCACAAGCCTGGGAGGGCTCCTGCTGCAGCCCAGCACTCCCATCACACACATACAAGTGAAAATACAACACGAACCTGCCAACCCTCTGCTCTCAGCCTTGTCCTTTTGTTTACTGAGACAGTTTTACCTTGCTGGGAAATCCTTGGAGGATCTGGAGTGGAAGCCTGCTAAAGAACAGCAACCAAGCATGACCTGTGAGTGCTGACACACAAGCACATCAAAGGATGAAGGCTGGGACAGGCGTCCCGAGGGTGCTCCAGAGTTTTGGGTCCCTGGGAGCTTTGCAGGGAACTGGTCAGCTTGTGGCCCTGTGGCTTCCCAGGATGTTTGGCAAAACTAGAGGCAAAAGAAAGGGGCAGAAACCCCTGGAAACAACCCACCAGGAGAAACTGAACCTGTTTGCATGATATTTTGACAAGTTGAACAAAATCAATGGTGTCTGAAAGATTTAGTCCTTCTTTACCTGCAAAACTGCGGGGGATGCTTGGGGCAGGAAATGCTTAAGCTGAGCCCCTTCGAAAGGCGAGGGGTGATTCGTGACCTTCTGCTCTCCAGGACAGAGTCCCAGATGCTGCCTCAGCCCTTAACGCTCCTTCCAGCTGCAGTAACACCCAGAGGGCACATCCAGAGCAGGACCGTGGCTGCTGGAGAAGGGCTGGGATGAGGGCTACTCAACCCAGGCTCTGCTGATCCCAGCTCTCCCCACTTCTTCTGCTGTTGGAGAGCTCATTTCTCTTTGTGTTGTAAAAAGCACAGCATGAACTGCCAATGCCTGGGATGTATCTAGGTGACACAGTTTTCAGTGAGAATCAAAACAGACATGTCAGAGAGCCCTGGAAACAGAGTCACTCACAGAACGCGTTTTCTCTGTTTTCTTTATCCTGAAAAAAATAACAAAATTGAAATTGTAAGAAATGATGGTAGATATGAAGAAAGCAGCACAGTCCTAGGGCAGAGCCCACCGAGACTCTGGTCTGGTTGATCACTATGAGCTCCTGGATTGTCACACATTTTCCTGCATCTTTAGCCTCTGACATGGATCAGAAACTCCGCTAAGCATCATTGTTTAATTGGATTCCTCAAATCAGTTGTTTTCTACCTGTCTCTTAGTGCACCCAAAGTCTTAGTTTGGGATCCATGCTCCTCAGGAAGGACTCTTCTGTCACCACGGGATGCACAAGAAATGACCCTCCACTGCCAACAACACCAATTACACTACTGGGAAGATTTAGTCCTATTGGTTAAAATTCATGTCCCCATTGGGTACAGAGGTAATTAAATCTTACTGTCATTATTGTGTAATAAAGGGCAACTGAAATTTATTTAATATGTGCTGGGTGAGAGGTGCTTCATTATAAAACTCAGTTATAGATCCTTAGGGAACGCTGCTCAGAGAGCAGAGAAATGGCAAGCAGAAAAGCAAAGCTCTCTGGGAGGAAGGGGCACATTCCTGGTGGTAACGCTGCTCTGGAGCCCACCAGGGTGCAGTGAGGACCCTGAGGGGCTGGAAGCATTTTGGAGATACAGGGTGAGGAGTGGATATCATCGCTGCAAACACTCCAACGCAGCTCTCCTACCTGCAATGGGACCTCTAGGCTCTTGCTCAGGACCCCAGAGCAGGAAGCCAGCACTGTCATGACAGGCAATTCCTTCAGAAACACCCACTTGCAGAAAAGCTTCATCCCCTGGGATACATATCCTGGGTATATTTTAGTTACATCTGACATGAATTATGGCCCAGGTGTTGATTGATGAAAAGCTCTGCAGGAGACACTTGGGAGCATCACTTGGTGACACAGAAGGAAACCTATGCATGTGTTTTCCAGAGTTTCACACTAAATGCAAGCATGTGCAAACAGGACTTTAATAAATTTAAAGGTTTAATTATAAATTTAAGGTTTAATTTCCTTCTTTTGCAAAGTCCATGGATGAATGCAAGTGCTCACCAGCACTTCTAACCCTCCCATCAGTGGGAAGTAAAGCCCATAAGGAACTGGGAAGTCAAGAGGCAAATATTTTTCAAGTTTCTTTCGGTCTGTGGTTTTATTCTCAGGACCTTTCTCACTGCTCAGACAGTTTGTGAGAGCAAAGACCTCTGACCATTTGTGGTAACAAATGTGTTGCATCAGCAGCTCTGTTGGGACTATTTCAGAAGGACTAATTATAACGATAACCTGGAGGAAGCAGCGTAGGGATCATGTAGGGATCTAGTGGGGATCATGGCTCTGATGTGATGACTCTAGCAGGTAGCAGCAGATGTTAGCACTTTCTAGTACCCATGAGTCACGGTCAGCCAGTGGATGAAGCTCTGAGCCACTGTGTGATTCAGGGACTGACTAGCAAGTTGGATGAGCAAGATGAAGGAGCCTGATATGGTGCTCCAGAGAAACTGCCTTTCACATATAAGCAGCACCACGGTGCACGCAGGTGAGGCTGGTGAGCCATCCGCACTGACACACTTCCCAGGGCTTGAATCATCTCTTAATTCAGAACTTTCTCTCTTTTGCTAACACAAAAGCGGGTTTCGGAAGTTGCTTTGAGCTATTCTCTTGCTACGGAACTAGTGTCATACATCCTCTGCAAAAATACTTCAATTGCATCTTTTATTGATTCATTGATGGCAAAGGCAGAAGGAACAATTCAATCACCTGGTCTGATGTCCTGTGTGGCATAAGGTAGATAATCCCATCAGGACACCTTGCCTCAAGCCCAAAGACTTGCCTCTGGCTAAAATACATCTCCAAGCAGGATGTCCAGTCACCTCCCCTGAGGGATCTTTCTGGAGGTGAGTCACCTTCCACGCCTGCTATGTGCTTCCAGACATCACTTCTTGCAAAAAGGGCTGTGGCAGCAGTCACCTACAGCTAGGGTCTCCAGCCTGGCTTGACACCAGACCGTGGCTGCCAGAGGACTTCTGGAGACTTCCAGAAGTCTTCGCATTTCCCCTCTCTAGCCATGCATGAGATGTCACCCACCAAGGGGTTGCTCTGTCCTACATGGGGAACCAGGAGAAGACCCTGCTGGGAAGCTGGGGTGGGGGATCAGGGTTGTTGGTCTCCTAATAAAGCTTTTTGGACTGTGTAGGCATTTGGATTGTGCCTGTATGTGTATTGTGAGCCCATGGGCACCCTTAGCCCATGCAAATCAGCACTGTATCTTCTTCTGTATGGAATTATAAATATAGACTTGTAGAAAGAGACTCGCTCCCAGGGTGCACATAGCCAGAAGGAATGGCTTGACATTGAGAACTGGAGGGGTTTATAGGGCCCTAAGTCCCTCAGTGGCAAAACCAGACCTTCTGCTTTCAGGCTAGTGCCCTCACCATCAGGAGCTCCATCCATTAGCCAGCGTTCCCTTCCAAGCAGATAGTACAGCCCAGAAAATCACCACTTTCTCAAAGGCAATTCCATTCTGGAGGAAAGGATTTCACCTCTCATTAGTGAGGGTGTTCTCCTTTCACCTTGATCCATCTCCTTGATGCAAATGTAGTTTTAAACTCATGTTTACAAAGGGATGTGAACCTGAGCACAAGTTAAGAGCCCTGCCTATTTACCAGTTGCCAGGGAAATAAAACAGGGCTATTACCAGTCAGCTACTAGAGCCCCATGGAGCTGCCCCTCAGGAGCAAACAGCTGCAGAAGACTGGCAGTTGGGCTGGAACCTGCCAAAAGCAAATGGGGATTCACTTGGCAAAGCACAGACCTGGATCAGGAGGCTGAGCTGCTCTCCAGGGACAGTTTTTTATTCCAGGTACTGTTTTAGAGGTCACAATCCTTACTTAGAAAAAGACCGTGCAGAACATGCCACAGATAATCACCTGGATATGGACAGATGGACAGAGGAAGAAGAAAAGCAGTATTGATTTCTGCTCCTAAAATACCAGGGATAGGTTTTTCAGTCCTCCAGACTCTGCATCTCCCATGAGCCAGAGGCTTTCACCTCATTATCTACAAACTCAGCCCAGTTAGAGAATCCAGGCATTGGGTTGCTGGTTAGGGTACAAGCTGGAGAGCCCAACTGAGCTGGAGTTAGACTATGAGTTCTAACTTGTTGTATCCAGCTGCCTTTCCCCTGCACTGTGTGCTCAGGAGTTGGCTCCACAGAACCCTCACACACTTAACATGCACTGAACACACTCTGTCACCTTCAGAGCCATTCTCATAGTGGCTGGGAACTCTGCGGTGTAGCAGCACCAATCTCTTAGCTGTGCTGTTTCCCATCTCTAATCAATCCAGCCAATTAATCTTACTAGTGCCAGCGTCCTCGTTGCTCCATTTCATGGACAAATCCCTGTAGTCACCTGCTCACCTGCCCCTCTCTGTGTCAGGTTTCCCACTGATCAACATGCCTGCTGCTTATCTAGACCAGCAACACATCTGTGACAAGTGTGATCTCACTGTCACACAGTGGCCTCAATCCAGGGACATGCAACTATGTGCCTCCCTCCATGCATGTCTGTGGTCCCACCAAAGTCCTCATTAGAAGCAATCTTTCTTCTTCCGATGGAAATGAGACTTTTGGGGCAGACTGCAGGGTCCCAGCAGCCAGAGAGTGCTGCTGCCCCCTCAAAGCTGAAGGCTGGCTGGGCATGGAGGGTTCTCTGGAGACCAGATGCTTTGCAGGCCAGGCTGGTGCCAGCCTGCAGACAGCACACTTAATGAGCTGAGAGCTTGGACATGCTCTGAATTCCCACGGGTAATTATTCTGGCGAGAGCCAATGCAGCTCGATTTCATTAGCAGTAACTAGAGGGTTCTGTGAAGTTAGCGCAGCCTCTGCTCTAATTGCTCGTGTAGGCATGAGGTGGCTGTTTTCCTCATGACCTCCTCTCAAAGCATCCTAACCGTGAAGCTCCCACCTATATGAGTGTATTCTCTGGAGCATTCCCCTGCTCTCTATGCAACCCGCCTATCGCTGCCATTGCCTGATCTCTCCAAGTATGACAGAGTGTTCTCCAGTGTGACACTGAAGATCTGCTCCAGAGACAAGCTGAGAGCAGCCTGCCCTCAGAGGAGCAGCGCCAGGCATGACCAAGCCCTCCTCATGCTTTTCAGTGCTGTCCCCTAGCTCACTCTTATCACTTTTCAAGGGAAAGATTGTCTTGTGACCTGTGCAAGAAGATGGTTTCGAGTCATCAGGCTCCCATTCCTAAACAGATGTTAATTGTCAAAGCAGAGAAAAGCATCGTCCAGGCCACAGAAGTTTCAAAAGCTCTCCTTTTGGATAAGATCAGCTGAAGCAGTTTCTCCAGTACCTCCCAGTGCAGCCCCATTTTCGCTACCAGATTGACTGCTAGTGGGCCCCAATATGGCTCATTTTCCTCCATGGGAAGTGGCAGAACAAGCAAGGACAAAGGTGTTGCTGGCACTGTGGTGGCACGGGGCTGCCAAGGAGCTTGTCCTTGCAGCCTCTTCTGAGAGCTGAACCACACATGGATGAGAAAGTGGAAGAAGTTCTTTACTGAAAGATTGGTCAGGCTGCCCAGGGAGGTGGTGGAGTCACTATCCCTGGAAGGGTTCAACAAACAAGTAGATGTGGTGCTTCAGGACATGGTCTAGGGGTCAGGGTGATGGTCAGATGAAGGTTGGACTTGATGACCCTTGAGCTCTTTTCCAACCTAAATGGTTCTATGATTGTCCTGACCAGGATGTTTCAGGTTGTAAATCCTATGCAGGTTTCTGTGCATGGCCCATCCTGGGGGCTGTCCCCGAACATCTCCTGCCAAGGAGATGCTTGGATATGGAGAAAAACTAGACATCCCAGTCCTTGGTTGATGCTCCAAAACTATCAGGGACATCCAGTTTGACAGCCTGCTCATGTTAGCAGGGTGCCAAGGCTCTTGGAAGGGCCAATTCTTGATGGTTAAATGAGGATGCAGGTTGCTAGGCCACTGAACCACCAGAACTGCTGTCCTCTCTCCCTCCCCAAGGGATGTCATTATTTCTGTACCACACAGCCAGGCACCTCTGCAAGGCACATACCTGAGCTGAGAGCCCTCAGTGAGGGGCTGAGAGCTTTGCCTACCTTAACCGGCCTCCTCAGAAGCAGGGGAGCAGTCCAGGAAGGGCAGCCAAGCCAACTTCAGGGATGAGCTTGCTTTTGCTCAGCAGCTGGCTCTCAGCTCCCTGCTCGTGAAACTCAGAAGGTCTTTGAGACAGGTTCTGCCAGGAGAGGTGGAACAGGGGCTGATGCTGCAATGCCTGGGCTGGGAAAGGAGGGAGACAAGGCTAGAGCAGGGGTGGCTCTAGCCACTGTCCCAGAGCGGGAGCAGCAGATCCTGTGCCAAAACAGCTCCTGCATGAGCCATGCAAGGATCCAGGTGTCCCCTCATCTTCAGTCTCCAAACTAGGTCCCTGCAACTTCAAAGCTGGAGTGGAGGAAGCACCCAGTGCTGCTGCTGGTGGCAGGATGGTCATGGTTATTCTGAGGCTTTCTGCACATGGATGAGGCAGAAAGAGCCTGCCTGGAGTCTGCAGGTGCCTGTTTTCTCTTCTTCTCTTTCTTCTCCAGTCTCCCTTTCGTGACACATTTCATTGTCACACACAGCAGCACCTTCTGTGGGATGATGCAGAGGAGGTGCTGTGTGGCTGCCAGTGTCTTCTCACTTGCATGGCCCCAGGGGTGCACATGCAGGAGGACCCAAATGAGAGGGGATGGGAGTGGGTGGGAGCAATGTGATATGGCGGGTGGAAAAGTCAGAGCAAGCCTCCCTGACAGGTATTGGAAAATGGACTAGGACAAACATTAAGCATCCCTCTCCATTAAAGTTTTTTCTGAAAAGCACAAGTTTTATACAATTCAAGGAGGAGAGTTACCTTTACTATCACCAAGCAATTGCAACTGAACAGGAGTACCTGCCTGGGGGAGGAACATGGTGGGAGAAGGGTGGGTGGTTCATCCTCTTTTTAGGGCAGCACAGAGCCCTGTTGTACCTCTGCCAGTCAGATGCCTACATAGATCTCTGTGGGACTACGAGACCACCAGAGATCAGTCTGGATGGGTCCAGAAGGGTGTTTCCCATCTGTCCTCTTCCTGCTTAGCAGCAGTAATGGTCCAGAGTCCTTCCTGGTGACTATTGTCTAACCTGTCCTCAGAAGTCCCCTGGCACAGAGGATCCAGAGTCACCCATGCTACCTTCTCTTCACTGTGTGCTCCATCTGCCAGGGCATGGAAACTTCCTCCAGGCTGAGTTCATGTCATGGTGGCAGGACCTACTCTCTCCATCAGCCACATGACCCATAGAAGCTAAAATAAACAGTTTTCATGGCACCATCATTGGCCTTCACCAGATTTCCCCATTCATGGTGCCCCAGAGCAGGTCTGGGAGCAGTCAGGGTGCAGGTCTGCAGAAAGCAGGCTGAGGACAGCAACACCCAAGTGTCCTGTGTGTTTGCTGAAAGGACGCACAGCTCTCTCAAACCTTCCCCAGCACACTTTGTGAACAGAGTAGCCTCTTCCTCACCACCATGCCTGAACTATGGATTTAACTTCTCAAAAACTGCTGCTGGAACGTGGCCTCAACACCTTCTGTAACTTGGACATACAACAGGACACCATATTGACAAGGAGTAATGGTTTTAAGCTAGGAAAGGAGAGATTTAGATTGGATATTAGAAAAAAGTTCTTTAATCTGAGGGTGATAGATCAGTGGAATGGGCTGCCCAGAGAGGTGGTGGAGGCCCCATCCCTGGAGTCATTCAAGGTCAGGCTTGATGGGGCTCTGAGCAGCCTGCCCTAGGTAGAGATGCCCCTGCTTGTGTAGGGAGGTTGGCCCAGATGACCTCTAGAGGTCCCTTCCAGCCTGAAACATTCTATGATTCTATGATTAACCAGGTCTCTATAGTGCATCTGCTATGGCCACCTCCTCTGGTGAGGTCTCTGAAAGGACTAGAAGCCTTTCAAGCTAAAAATATAAATAAATATTGCCTGTTTTCATCAGAATAAACAAAGAATTTGACTGATTTGAAAGAAAAACTTCAAAGCAATTAGGAAAGGCAAAGGAGAGCTGAAAAAAGGCTTATCATAACCTATCTCGTGGTGGCTGTAGACCTCTAGACAGGTTTTTTACCTCCTTGTGTGAACTGCAGTAAAGTCTGACCCTTTTCTTGCTCATCTGCTGCAACCTTGGGAACCTTTTCCATTGGAACAGCTTGGTAGCTCCTCAAGAAAGGACACCCCCACCCCTTCCCCTCACAGAGGAGCAGCAAAGCTATAAACAAAGCTGAGCATCAGTCTGTCACAGCACATGTCCCTGCCTGCCTGGCAGTGCCGGAGTTTCCCCACAGATTCCTACATTACCTTTTCCAGGCCCCAGGCTTTGGTGATCTTGTCCATTCCCCAGGCAGGAGGTGCTGCCAGCTCTGCAGTGCCCACCACAGTGGGCAGCACAGGGGGTATGGCCCCCAAAGGACCCTCCTCACCCCAGGGCAACCCCCTCCTCCTCGGCCCAGCCTACAAGTTGATTCCCTCTGTCATTCCTCGCAAACAAGCTGCCCCCAATTTCCACAGCGTGGCAGGTAATTGACTTGTGACAACTGAGTTCGACACAAATTAACCTGGTTTAGAAAGACAGCTTCATTTGCACTTCCAGCCAGAGCAAGCCAGTTCAGCCAAGCAAAGGAGAAGAAATCATTAACTCCCACTTGCTAAAGACTATTGAGCCTTCTGTCAGTGCCTGGAACAAATTGGGCTGGTTTGAACCCACAGGTGCCTCTAGCACTCAGATGACACCATCTTCTGCCTTTTCAGCAGTGGTGAGGTGGCACTGAGTGGGGCTGAGACCTGGTGTGGCCACCTTCCATCCGCACACCAGGACCTTCAGCACGTGCCCCTGTACCACAGAATCACAGAACATTAGGGATCGGAAAGGACCTCAAAAGATCATCTAGTCCAATCCCCCCTGCCCGAGCAGGATCACCTAGAGCAGGTCACACAGGAATACGTCCAGGTGGGCTTTAAACGTCTCCAGAGAAGGAGACTCTAGAACCTCCCTGGGCAGCCTGGTCCAGTGCTCTACATGTTTGTAGGTCTCAGGCTCTGCATTCCCAGGCTGACTTTCCACAGTTTAATACCTCATGTATTCATCCAGCTGCCCCTGCTTTTAGTGGTGTTGGGATAGAGCTTAATTGGAATACTTCTTAACATTTGGCGTTTCATAGAATCATAGAACTGGGTTGGAAGGGACCTTCCAAGGTCATCTAGTCCACCCCCCCCTGCAGTAAGCAGGGATGTCTCTAATTAAATTGGGCTGCTCAGAGCCCCATCAAGCCTGGCCTTGAACATCTCCAGGGGTGGGGCCTCCACCACCTCTTTGGGTAACCTGTTCCAGTGATCAACCACCCTCATAGCAAAGAACTTCTTCCTAATATCTAATCTAAATACCCCCTTTTCTAGTTGAAAACCATTGCCCCTCATCCTATCACTACAAGCCCTTTGTAAAGTCCCTCCTCAACTTTCTTGTAGGACCCCTTCAAACACTGGAAGGCCCCTATAAGATCTCCTCAGAGCCTCCCTAACTGAAGGCAAAACCTTGGTCAAGGTGAGACAGTGAAATGCCCACAGATGTTCTCAGGGATGCAGTTGCAGTAGGGTCAGTGCCTGCCTTGTGCAGGTGCTGGTGGTCCCCAGGGCTCCAGGCAGCCCCATGCACCCAGTGCCACCATCCTCACACACTGTGGGTCAATCATATCACTTCTTCACTGCCACCAGCTCCATCCGAGCTCACCTGGCAACCCTCAGGAGGAGAAGACCCCTCTAACCTGGTTGTCAGAAGTACAAGGCAGACACTTAGAGGTGTCCAGGACTTCCTTTCACTGCAGAACTGCTTTTCTTTTTGTTTCAATAAGCATCTCTAAGGAAGTGTGAATATTTACTGGAAGCATTGTGGGGGGGAAGGTGCTGATAAACCCCTAACTTTACATCTTTTGGGTTTCATCTTTTCAGTAAAAAGTCATAATTCACCACTGCACATCCCTCATCTGTTTTCAGGGCATGCCAAAGTGGTTCTGTCATCTCTGAGGGGAGGCCCACGTGCACCTTTCTAGAGACACATCTAGTGGTGTGGACTTTCTATCCAGCTGTGGCAATGCTGTAAATAGAAAAGAGGCAATTGAGTAATTCATGTGTTATTTTACCTCTTCAGCTCAAAGTTTTACACCAGGGCCATGAAGACTAATGGTATTAGTCAGTAATAGAGTAGAAGAGAGCTCACCTAGTCTGGGCACTTAAGCCACCACCAGCTATATCTCCATCCTGCCAGGCCAGGCCCCTTGACCACCTGAGATGTACCAGAAGTCCTCTTCCTGCTGACAAAAGATGGCATTTTTTTGAGTGCTCATTCCAGAGCTGCAGTTACAAACTTCTCCCAAGAAGTCTCAGACTCAAGCTGTCCAGCAAGGGCAATTTTGATGTGCTAAGCCTTCTTTGGGCAGTAGACAACAGTACTTCTCCTCAGCTGAGTGGTTGGTTACCCACCCAGCATGCAGCATTGCACAGGCAAAGCCAGTTCATACATCACCACTTGGTTAAGTATCATTTTACCCCTGAAGGAAAGAACCCAGAAGAATCCCAGAGAGGGAGGTCCTGCTGGGCCAGAAAGGCCAGATGAAGCTCTAGATAATCATGCAATGAACATGGGCGGTAGGTATCTACCATCTATACAGACCACATCCTGGCTCTTAGGATCAAAGGGACTACTGAACCCCTCTGCTTCCAATGCTGGAGGTTTTATTCCTGGTCCTCAGACACAGAGAAACCCCACAGTTCCATGGAGAGAGGCCATGACTGGTACCTGTAGGAAGGTGCCCAGTGTAGTTGGTAAGTTGGTGTAGGTGGGAGTGAGACCCCATGACCCTACAGTGATGAGAAGAGCTTGCGTTGGAAATGAGCATGCCAGACCCTTTCAACACACTGCCATCCTCCAAGCTGGACACCAGGAACCATCCATTCCCTCAGACCTTTGCTGGAGCACACATCTGGCACCACATTCACTAACTAGCTTGAAAATCTTTGGGAAATTTCCACCAGCCATGCCAGACTGCAACTTCTGGTTCTCTTCCTTTGCTCTGGAGACAGAAAATCAGCCCAGAAAATCCTAAGCAAAACAAACCATGCAAATTGGATGCCATCGATGTCCTGGCAGATTGGCATCTCTGGAGTCCTGGCTCCACAGCTGCCAGGTGGATCTCTGGTCAGGTACTGGCTTTATTTGAACTGTTTTTTCCCAAGCAGCAGCAAAAAGCCTCATATTCAGTCAGTTCCCTGGGCAGAAAAGTGATAAAAGAACATCTCGCTCTCTTGTCATCTGATTTTGCAACTGGATGTTTGGCATCTAATACATGCCAGAAACGAAAATATCCCCGGCATTAGAAGGGCTCAAAGAGCTTTGCATTAATGCTGTATGCAGATGATGCGTTAATATATTTATCTGATCCAGCTCAATCTCTCCCTAATCTATTAGCATTAATATCTGAGTTGGGGGATAGAGCCAGATAGAAAACAAGCTGTGCAAAGCCCGACTTCATCACCTCCAGACACTCCTGATGAAGTGTTTAGCAGTGGCAAACTCCTCTGAGCTCACAACACCTTGAGTCTGTGACAAAGAACATATCATGAGGAGCAAAGGGCTCCTAAGCCAGACCTTCCATGGTGGAAAACCCTCTGGGTTTGAGAGCATGGTCATTTTTAAATACCTTATAGCTGTGAAATCTTCCTGGCATGTGAGAACATCCCTGCGTGAGACAAACCTGATAACTGGTAAGGGACTTTTTAGGATGTTGGGTAGTGGTAGGACTTGGGGGAATGACTCAAAACTAGAGGTGGGTAGATTCAGATTAGATGTTAGGAAGAAGTTCTTCCCCATGAGGGTGAGGAGACACTGGCACAGGTTGCCCAGAGAGGTGGTGGAAGCCCCATCCCTGGAAATTTTGAAGGCCAGGCTGAATGGGGCTCTGAGTAGCCTGCTCTAGTGGAAGGTGTCCCTGCCCATGGCAGGGGGGTTGGAACAAGATGATCTTTAAGGTCCCTTCCAACCCTGACAATTCTATGATTCTAACCTGACCCCATTTGTCCAAGCAGAAGTTTCTCCTTTTGCAATGCCCTGCAATAGAAGTTGCCATGAGGAGAGCTGAAGCCTTGGGCATTTCTGACCTGTAGAATGTAGACAGAAAATAGCCCTTCCATATCCATTCATAAGACCTGAGCCTCCATGGCAGCTTGTCTTCACGTGGTGGAGCCACAGATTTCCAGGAATCATAGAATTATTAATGCTGGAAAAGACTTCTAAGGTCATCAAGTCCAACTGTCAACTCAACACTATCAGGACCACTAGACCATGGCAATAGGTACACCTGGGCTTTTTTGGAAGCCACTTTGCAGCCAATTTGCATGAAACATACTTTCCCATACTGCAATTTAAAGGTCTGAGATCCTGTAACAGGGAAGGGGGCCTCTTCTGTCAGTCCTTCAGGTCCAGGAGGCAGCTGTTAGTGGAAATACCACATTCAGCTCATTCCAGAGCAGAAATCTGCTGAGGTGTAGACTCTGAGGGTTGATTGTGCGTGTGCGACCATAGAATCATAGAATGTTTTAGGCTGGAAGGGACCTCTAGAGGTCATTTGGTCCAACCTCCCTACACAAGCAGGGACATCTCTACCTAGAGCAGGTTGTTCAGAGCCCCATCAAGCCTGACCTTGAATGTCTCCAGGGATGGGGCCTCCACGACCTCTCTGGGTAGCCCATTCCACTGATCTATCCCCCTCATGTTAAAGAACTTTTTTCTAATATCCAATCTAAATCCACCCTTTCCTAGCTTAAAACCATTACTCCTAGTCCTATCGTTACAAACCCTTTTGTATAGACCTTCCCCTGCCTTCCTGTAGCCCCTTCAGGTCCTGGAAGGTCACTCTAAGGTACTCCTGGAGCCTTCTCTTCTCCAGGCTGAATAGATATGGAAGGGCTTTTTTCTGTCCACATTCTACAGCTCAGACCATCTGCAGAAAGCAGCAGCCTCCTGCCTCAGCCTGGAGGTCAAATCTCTTCCAGTTCCTCTTGCTGTGACCACTGCAGACCATGGTGGGTCGGGATGTGCCACACTTACAAATTCCCTTCCACTTCTGACCTGAGGAGGAAGAGCAGTGTTATTTAAATGAAATTTCTGTGACTTCTCCTGAAACATCCCGAATGATGAAATATATATTTCTTTGGCTCCGGAATCAAAGATAGAGAGATAGACTGATCAGGTTCTGCAGCGTGTCCTTCAACTGAAATCAAAAGTCAAACATTTCTCTGTCTTGTGAATGAGATAAGCCCCGGGTGAATAATACCTCTATAAGCCCTTGCAGCTCCAAAATACATAATACAAACATGTGTAACTGTGGCTATTGCATTTACAGAAATTATAAGGGTTTGGGTTAATTTGCTTTAGTTTATTTTCCACATTGTATTTGCACTCTAGAAATGACAGAAATGGCACAGCCTAAAGGAGAAAACAATGCTGAGAGGTGCAGGCATCCAATCGTGACCTGTCTTTAGACACTGCTGAAAATGAAAACCTGCAGTTAATGGCCAGGACAAGTAAAGAGCAATGCAGTAAATTAAAACAAGAAGCTATCAAAACCCTCCAAGGAGCACAAGAGGAATTTCATCAGATGCTGCCTCAAGTTGGGGACCCCACGGGAACTTCAAGCAGCCCTAGTATTGCTGGTGTACAACACAGATACATGGGCAAACACCTGCAAAACAACCTCCTTAAGGCATTATGGGGCACTGCCAAGTGTGGACATTCCCTTGGTTTCTAGAGGGGTTCAGGGCCAAGAGCACTTTGCTTTCTTCCAAAGAAGAGCAAGCCCAAAAAGTTCATGCTAGTTGGCTGGTGGAATATTTCCCCTCATACCAAAGGAACAGCACAAACACATTGTGCCTGCTGTCCTTTCATCTTTGAAAGGTCTTTTGTACCTGGATTTCAGTTGGTGAAATCTTTTTGTATCTATATCTTCTGGATCAGCCCAAGAAAACTTCCCCCTAAATGACCTTGATCAATTGTTCTCAATATACTTAATAAATCTTTTTCAATTCCACTGTTCTAACAGCGGGGTCACACTCCCAAATGTGTCATCATAAGTGCATTCCTACTGCTTGGAAATCTACTGCAAAGGTGAAATATCAGATGCTAAGGAGCTGAGAAATGGCAATTAAATGTGGAAGCCAACAGAAAGCTTACAGGTTTGTGCTGTTTTCTGGTTTGCCCTGAAAACTGAACCTGTGTGTTCAGACAGCATCGGATTTATCTACACTTAATCAATGCACTGTTGATTGTGTACTTTGCCTTGTGCCGAAGGAGTGAATTTGCAGGTTTTGTAGGATTTTCACATATCCTGACTTTATATATGGAAATTTGACCTGAAAAGATGCTTATTTTAAATTACTCTGTAAATGCACCTACAGGACAGTGGGGGGGGGGGGGGGGGGCGGGAGGGGAGGAGATGGAGCTTCCTCAGCAAACAGAGCTCCAGTGTTGGTACTATTATTTATACATCTGATCAATCTATATTCTTGAACTGCCCCTTGGCCAGCCTGTGAAGTCGCCTTCTGCTCCCTGTCCTGAAGAGGTGGCCAAGGCAGTCTAGAAAAGAGACTGGGCAGCACGTGCCTCGCGTGGGCATGGGGTGTGCAGAGACTGAACAGATTTGGGGATGTCCCAGTGGATCTCAGTCCTGATTTCAGGCATGCCCACAGCACTGCTGCCACTTTGGTCTGGATGAACTCTTGGACACAGGAATACCATAGTTCTCCCTAGCATCTAAGTCCAAATGAGCCCAGTCCCATGAAGAGTGGAAAGGTTAATTTTCTACCATCAAACATCGTATGAACCACTCCTACACTGGGAGGACTGCAAACCACACACAGCCTCCTTGCTTTTACAGCACTTAGTACCTTCCTATCAATAGCACTTGGTGGGACCTGGGGCCTGGGACAGTGGTGGTGATGGCTGCTTGCCCTACCCAAGGATATTCCACCTTTTTTCCCTCCTCAGACACGCATGGAATGTTCTTTTGAGTGCAGCTGGGTCCTTTGCACAGGCAGGTGTCTCCTGTAGTGTGGAAAGGCCACAGGGTGCTCAGCTCACACTTGCATCAGTGGCAGGACCAGGGGAGCAGTTGGAGCTTTCATGGAAGGCAACATGGAGAAGCTATGGGAGGCTGTGGGCCCTAACATTTCCTTGGTAGGTGGAGGAAAAATAGAGGGTCCCTCACAGTAAATAAGCTCCTCCAGTAGAGATATATATAATCATGGGGATGGGGGGGACGGAGCTTGAGATGAGATCACAAAGGCACTTGAAGGCAGCCCTTGATGTGTGGAGCTCATATTTTCTTGTTCACAGGAGAATCTGGGTTTTCATGGTCTCTGCTCAGATATAGGAGCTTCTGGGAGAAGTCTTCTCCTGGCTGGCCAGCTGTGGGGGACGGGCACTGCTGGGGACACCAACATCTGGCTCCCTGTCTGTGTTGCCTGCTAATTGCTTTTTCAATTCCCATCCACTGCAACAAAGGGAAAATGTTTCTTCAGTCGCAGCTGAACAAACACCACTCCAGAGATCAGCGAAGGATCCCAGAGCCGCTCTTCAGGGAAAATGTGGCATGTACAGGAAGGGATTGCTTTGGTTTCTGTTGCTAGTAACAGAAGAGTGATCAGGATTTCTACAGCAAACCTTGGCTTAGGCTCTAATTAGCAACTCAAACATGTGTTTTCAGTTCTTTCAAGACTCAAAAGCCTCAGCTATTGCTCTCAGCAGAGCTGAGTCTTAATGTGACATCAAGAGGCAGGCAAGATAAGAGCCTGTAAATCTACTTCATCCTTTAAAGAGATGTACAGGTACATTTTCCTTTTATTCTCTCTATTCTCTTTCATGGAGACTTCACCTCCTTGAGAAACACCCTTGATCTGTCCTGTAGTGCTGGAAATCAAGCAGGGCCACAGCCAGACCATGGCTGAGATGTACCTTCCAGCTTTGCAGGGTATGACAGGAGCTACCACAGGTCCTGCCATCTCAGGGACTCTCCTCTTCTCCTACACTGAAGGAACCAACCTCTGCTTTCCTCACCACTGGTGAGCAGAGAGTAGACCAAGGTGACACTCAAACACTGCCCACCCAGGGCTGCATCCTGCGAATTCTGAGAGATGTCTGAGGTTTTCCTCTAGTCTTTAAAGATTCTGGAAAGGTGGAGGTGGGCACCTAGACATGCACATAGACACACGTGGATGCACTTGCTCATCCATGCACAACCCCACATTCAATAGAGGACTGCAAAGCCAATCCAGAGTTACAAACAGGATTGCCTGTATAACCACCAGTGAGACCTCTTGTGGATACTTCCTAGGAGGTTGAGTTTAATCACATGATTATTCATTGTTTTTTACACAAAACACCTTTCTTATGCAGCAACCTGTCTGGGAATCAGTCTGGGCTGTAGTGTAAAGGAGTCTGCAAGTTCTTGTGGCTGTAATGTTGAACACAGGTTTGGAGCAGAGCAATCTGTCCCCGCTCCTCCCACAGGAGCATGTCTGCTTCTTCACAAGTGAGGTGTTATCAAAGGGTCTCAAATCATGTACCCTTCACTTGCTGGATGACCAGCAGAAGACTTGCAGACTTTCTGACTTGCAGAAGAGCCAAGGACTCACATCTGCACTGGTGGCATAGACTTGCACACTAAAACAAGTGAAAGGTTTTGAAAGATCATAGAATCATTTAGGTTGGAAAAGACCTCCAGGATCATCAAGTCCAACCTTTGTCCAACATCTCCCTGACCACTAGACCATGACTCGAAGCACCACATCTACTCATTTGTTGAACATCTCCAGGGATGGGGACTCCACCACCTCCCTGGGCAGCCTGGTCCAGTGTCTGGCCACTCTTGCAGTAAAGAATTTCTTCCTAATATCCAATCTAAACCTCCCCTGGCATGACTTGAGGCCATAACCTCTTGTTCTGATGTGCTTATGAAAACTAGACCCTCCATGTCTCTTATCAAAAGACCAAGGGGAGCTGGTGATCTGAGTGCCTGGAGAGTGCCACTGTGCCACAGGACAGTGATGCTGTTGCAGAAGAGGAGGCTGAGAGGAGACCTCATTGCTCTCTACAACTATCTAAAAGGAGGTTGTGGTGAGGTTGGTGTTGATCTTCCTCCCAAGTAACTTACGACAGGGCAAGAGCATCATTCTGCACTGCTGAGTCACGCAGTAGGACACGCCAGCTCAAATGCTCCCTAAACCAAAGGCCATTCCTGAAAGATTGACTTATCTTTCCCCTTTGCTTTTTTTCTGCAGCTGTTGGCTCTGTTCAGCCCCAGTTTCAAGAGGCACAACTCTGCCGATCCCACTAGATAGCCCCCCCCACTGAGCATAGTCCACTGGTGGCCTTCCAAGAGCTTGTCTCTCTTCGAGACCTTTCTGCTTGTGATGCCCATTTTAGGACATCATCTCTGACACCCAGATGGATGTCATTTGTGGGGAATCAGACTCTGTTCTTCAGCTGGGATGGCCAATAGCTGGCCTTGGGAATCAGCAGGGCAATGGGGGAGTCGTGTCCTGTTTTGTCTCATATGAGCAACAGCATTTGGAGATACAGCCACCCTAAATCCCTACTGGTGCCTGTGATTGCTGTGACACAACTCCCTTTGCTCTGCAGGTGCCTTTGGAAGCACCAGCCCACACAGAGTCACCAGAGCACAGCAAAAGAGCCCCCCAAAATGCAGAGGCTCCAGACCTGTCCCAAGCTCCTTCAGCCTCAAGAAGAGACAAGAGAATTTCCAGTGAGTCTTAAGGAAGCAGCACACAACAGGAGAGGATGGATGGCAGAGCACAGGGGAGAACAAATGGGTGTTTGTAACTCTGAGACTCCAATCTAAGGATGGAAATCACCCGTTTCTCTGTCCACCAAAGACAGCTAAGGATGGAGGGGATATCCCGGTGCTGGCAGCCTTGAGCAAGTGTCACTCGCCAGGCTGAGAAGCCCTCACAGCGTGATGTGCTGAACAAAGTGATTGGCAATGAAATCAAAGGAGAAGCCAGCAAGGTCACCCTGTGCTCCTTCTCCCTGGGGAGTGCCTTGCATTATCAGTGGTTATAACCCTCCTCAACCCTGGGAATGCAGCTTACTGCACACACAGACCACTCCTCAGAGACCCAACATCCCACTCCCGTGGTGATCCATCCATCCTGCACTAAACCTTCAGCAGAGCCGCGGTGACAGAGAGTGATGAAACACGGAGTCTGTTGCCTCTGAACAAATGCAGTTGTGTGTTTACAACACAGAACAACCTTTCCATGTCGGCCAGGCGATGTGCTCCCACAGCAAAGCCTACCTGCTGCATTTTGATGGGCTCTCCAGACAAATGCTTCATCCTTCAGTGAGAGCTGCCCAGGAACAGTTGCATCTGAAGAGCAAGTAAAGCATCACAGCAAAGCCTGAGTCCTTGGCTTTCCCATGCTGGAGAAGACCCCCAGATTCAGAGGTCCTACATCTGAGCCAAGATGGAGCTTCTTCAGATCCAAGAAGAGCCAAGGGAATTTCCAGTGAGTCTTAAGGGAGCAGCACATGACAGGAGGAGATGGATGGAGACATTTCCAGGACTCTTCCATGATGGAGAAGAAACTGTGCCCCTGTCCAGATCCTCATCTCTATCCAGACCTCACCAGGAGCTTCTCAGCCAACCCATTCCTCTTCCATAGGGCTGCCTGGGCTGGGTGCAGGGGGACATTTCCAGCCCTGCTAGTGCTGACATGATGTACAGCTCTCATTGCATTTTACCAAAAGAACTGGTTGAAATAGCACTTTGGGTGTGTATAGATCGAGGCAATCAATTGGATCATCAAAGAGATGGGTGGGAGATATTCCTGGGATTAGATGATCAGCACATGTGGCTGGAAAGCCAGAGGATGTTTGGCAGCCCAAGGGACACAGACAAGTCGCTGGGCTCTCTGTGACCCACCTTGCTTGCAGAGGGTCCCTCTGTGCCACAGACTGCTCATGGCTTTGTCCTCACTGCCAGGATCCTGCTTGGGAGAGGAGACTTGTCCTATGTTGAGTGCCCTTCTGAATGGCCTCAGAGACAAACTGGCTGTTAGAGGATGCCATCTTGCAGGGTCAAAGCACATTTTACAACCTCAGAGTTGCAAAGAAAGGCTAGAAAAGGTGAGTTTGGGGTGGGGAGCATCAGGGTCAGAGAGCAAGCAATTAAAAAAAAATGTTTTTCATTTGTAAAATATGCAGACTTTGAGCAGGTGTGGCGGTTATTAGAGGCTGGACAGGACTCCAAGGTCCATGAGCCTGGTGAAATGCTGGAGGAGAGGGCCTTAAGTCACAAGTACTGAGCTGAATGCCCTCTCTGTCCCCCTAAACAGCATTCCCTCTTCCAGATAGCATTGCCTGTGTAAATCCTCCTCCTCTATGCATTCAAAGCACAAAGACTGTGAAGCTATCTGACAGCAGAACACCAGGAAGAAAGTTGCCATAGCAGGATCCCAGAGCCTATAAAACCCTCGTTGGTGTCTGTGAAAAAGCTACAGCCTTTTTTAGGATCCCCTCCTTCCAAATCTGGTCCTGATTAAATGAATTTTCCCTATTTGCAAATCTGCTGGGAAAGGGTCTTTGTCATCCTTCAGGGTCTGGATCCCATGTCTGCAGCAACCTCTGCACTCAGTCAAACACTGAATGCTCTTTCTTGTAGTTACACCCAAGTATTCCTCTGGGAATACATAAGTCTCTTAACAATGGATAAATAATCGATAGGACATTACATCATTACCAGTGGTAGGGCCATTAGCACAACAGGGGAGATTTGCTGAGGTAGTTTTCCAAACCAGACCCCAGGGCACACGGAGGGTAAATGGTCTGTGACGTGCTGCTGCTTGGAACGTTTTTCATCCAAAATAAACCATCTTTACTGAAAAATAGAATGCAGCTTCTTGTGCCTCCTGTGTGTGGAACCTGCAGCTCTCTGCCCTTCTCACTTTGATCTTCTGCACTCAGCATCCAAAATCTTGACTCAGAGCCAGCCAACACCTGAATTAATTTGCTGAATGAACAGCCCTATGAGTCAAGAGCACTACTGACACTTACCGCCTGTTGTCTACAAAGCTGCCCCTATTGAGAAAAATACACTGCTTGGGCTGAAGCACCCACTTGTACTTTGTAACTTTCACTTTAAAGGGTTGCTAAAGTACTTGAGCTCTCTAAGTATCAGAGCCCATGTGCTCCCAAGATGCTGATGCTCTGGGGTGGAATCAGGTGCCATTTGACATCAAGCACCTTATAAAATGGGGGAAATGGGGGGGAGGGCTCCTGTAGCTGAAGATCCTGGGTGGTTTTAATCAAGCAGAATGTTTTATGGCAGACTCTGGGATTTAGAGCAAAGCTTCACAGATGACCAGTTTCATACCTTGCCTGTAAAGTGACAGGACCCTCCAGCAGTGCTGCAGCTTATGAAATAACTCACTCGGGTAGTTGGAAACCTCCTCCAGCCAACGTGTGGCCATGAGAAGCTTCTCATCATCACCCAGAACTACAGAACATGAGTTTTTAATATCTTTTTTTCTAAAAGACTGTTGAAGTCAGTCAAGAGCAGCCTGTGAAGAATCCATGTTTCAATCTCTGCTGCGTTGCTTGCACCATGCAAACCATGTGTGTAAGTCAGCATCAAAGTCCTGGGGTCACCAAAGATGGTTAAATGCTGCCCACAGAAAGCCTGGCTCTTGGTTCTGCTGGGGAACTACTTGTGATTCTCCTCCCAGTTGGCTGGTGTAAATCAGGAGCAAGCTGGCATGACAGAGAATTAGTCCTACAGGTCCTATTGCTATGTGCTCTAATGCCTCCTCCGTTCTCCCTCCATCCTTCATCATCTTACTGTGAATTCTGCCTATTTTTGGAGCGCACAGACGAGCTGCTCAGGGCAAACTCTGCTCCTTTCTCCACATTTCTCATCTGCCAGATGCTGCTGACACAGCCAGAGGTCCTAGCGGCAGTAATGTGGCCTTTAAACTCTAAACCAGGCTTTGCACAATAATTAATTACCTTCTAACACAAAATCAATTGGCACCTTTATTTTGGTCTGAGCAGCAGTGATGGATAAGGCAAAGTTTCATCTTCTCTGCATTAAATAAACTTTTTCCTGATATGTTCCTGGCAAGTGACAAATCTGCACGTGCTCCTTCTAGTCACTCCAGAGCCTGGGCATGACCATGATTTAGGGCAGATAATGAAGTAACCCTGCTGGAGCTCCCCAAGTGACAAGGACTCCAAATGGCCACAGCTCTGTTGTTGTCTAAGGTGAATAAATGGACGGCATCTTTTTCTCACATGGAGTTCAAACATTCCATGGTCCCAGGGAAAGGGATTTTCACATATTCCCTATCTTGTATAGATTTAGGTACTAAATATTTGTACTCAAAAACATACAGAAAAGTGTTCTGGATGTGCCACTGTGCCTGCTTAGCTGAAGGCCAGGGCTGAGCTTTGTGGTTAAATCTAGGATTCAAACTGTTCATTACGTAGGAAAGATGCTTCAAAGAAACAGTTTTCAATGAATACACAACTCTAATGATTAGTTAATTGCTGTATTAATTTTAGGACAAGTATTTAAAGAAATGTAGCACTATTTTTCAGGCCATTTTTTTACTCTTGAACATGTAGATCAGCATGGATTGTCCAGATTTCCCTCTGAGTTAAAACCATTTGAAAGTGGGTTCTTTGGCAACATTTGCAGTCTCACTTCTTAGGATTCATGGTTGCTGCTCCTGGATTTTGTCCCCCTCCCAAAGTTTCCTTTGTGTCAGAGTCTGATGACTATGATCCAGCTAACACTAGATACATAAAAAAGCTAGAAGCTGCTCTTTCTCTAAAGGGACGCTGGAGTCCATCAGCTTCTTGCTGCTTCTTGCCCTGGTTGAGGTCAGAGGCTCTCTGGCCATCACCGGCCTCATGGGAGGGCTGCTGCAGTAGAACGAGAGTGAGCACGGATGTGATGGCTGCTGACTTTACCCTCACTGCGACCAGGGGAGGTAGAGAGCAGCTCCTGCCTGGGAGGATGCAGCAGGACCAGCCTCGTGCTTCACTTCACTGTCAGGTCCAAGACTCCTCCAGAGACAAGAAGCCTGTTCTAGGGCATGAAGATGCCTAAGTTTCTGCAACCAATGACACATGGGAGCAATCTGTCAGCTCCTGACTTCCACAGCCAGGCTGCAGCTGGGGCAAGGAGGGGCACAAGTCCTAGCTGAGATCTGATACCAGAGCTCAAGCAGTACCCACAGCGCTGCCTTCCTCCTTGTGCTTTACACACATGACAACCCCATGCAACAATACAGGCTGGGGGAGGAGCAGCTGGAAACTGCCTAGATGAAAAGGACCTGTGGTTTGGGTCAACAGCCGTCTGGAGATGAGCCAGTGTGTGCCCAGGTGTCCATGAAGGTCTCCAGCATCCTGACTTGTATCAGCACTGGTGTGGCCAGCAGGACCAGGGCAGGGATCATCCCCCTGGACTGTGCACTGGGGAGGTCACACCTCAAATCCTGGGGTGAGTTTTGGGCTCCTCCCTCCAAGAAGGACCTTGAGGGGCTGGAGCATGGCCAGAGAAGTGCAACAAAGCTGGGGAAGGGTCTAGACCACAAATGTGGTGAGGAGCAGCTGGGGGTGTTGAGCCTGGAGAAAAGGAGGCTCAGGGGAGACCTTCTGGCTCACAGCAACTCCCTGCAAGGAGGTTGGAGCCAGATGGGGTCAGGATCTTGCCCCAAGGAACAAGCAACAGGACAAGAGGAAACAGCCTCAAGTTGCACCAGGAGAGGTTGAGGTTGGAGCTGAGGAACAATTTCTTCCCCACAAGGGTTGTGAAGGGCTGTGCCAGGCTGGGCAGGGCACTGGTGGAGTCCCCATCCCTGGAGGGGTTTCAAAGCCCTGAAGATGTGGTGCTGAGGGACATGGGTTAGTCGTGACCTGTCAGTGCTGGGGGAATGGTTGGACTTGATGATCTTGAAGGCCTCTTCCAAGCAGAATGATTCTAAAATACTAAGATACATGCAGTTGACATAACAGCCAGGGCCAGGCCAGGTCAGGCAGTGGCACCACCACTGTCTCAGGGCAGTGCCAGGAGGAGGCTCACCAGACTCCACCATGCAGAACCCTGCAGGAGCCAGCAAGGTTGGTGTTGACAAAGGATAAGTTAAGGACACAGGCTGTCCACCAGCATCACCCATCCCCCCATCCCCCATCCCCAGAGTCATTCAAGGTTAGGCTTGATGGGGCTCTGAGCAACATGACCTGGGTAGAGATGTCCTTACTTGTGTAGGGAGGTTGGACCAGTTGACCTCTAGAGGTCCCTTCCAGCCTGACACATTCTATGATTCTATGATCACATGAAGGAACAGTGCTATGTGCAAATGGGATTTTCAGGGAGTTTCGCTTGCGAACACCAACAAACTCCTGCTCAGTTTGTTTAGAATGAGATTTTTCAAGAATTTCCAACTAGACTAGAACAAACTGAGTTTCCACAGGGTCAGCAAAAGTTAGAGTTTCCCTAATACCCAGGCACCACGAGACTTCCCTAAAAAGAGTAGTGTGCAAAGGAATTATTCTCTTTCCCTGGCTCCATTTTCAAGAACAGATGAACTGGTTTGGTTTTGGTTTTAATGAAACTTTCAAAACAAACAGACAAACGCTCATCTAGAGGAAGATGGTTGGCAGGGGAAACATCAGCCCAATCTATCAAAGTGTGATGGAGGCATATGAACTGGAAATAGGAGAATCACCAGGTCCATCTGTAACTCAGCTACAGATTGGTTTGTTATTTTGGCTGAAGACAACTTTTTCCCCCAGAAAACAGATACGTAAACCATCAAAGTTAACAGTTTGCAAAGCTGTCAGATTGCTCCAGTCAAAAGACCAAGTTTTTAAAATGCCCCCAGGATCTAAAATTTTACAGTTTTTCTGCACAGAAGGTTTCTTCCTGCAGCTCCATCCTCTTGGTTTTAAGTTGTTCTAAAAAAAAATGCTAAAAAATGCCCCGACACTACACGAATTAAACATTCCCCATCATGTCCTACTGAAATATTCTGTCCAACCTCAAATTATGGCTTTATTGGCCCAAGAAAAGCAAGACTTTAATTGTTTGCCCATCTCTGGAGAGGACAGGACTGTGAATGGATCCTTGCCCTGAGGAGTATTTTTATTGGGCTTGAGCAGCTCGTGTGTGTTTGGGCATTGGAGGTTATCAATGCAAGGAATCAAAGTGTTCTGAGGTGAGCTGAGCTACTTAATAAACTGGAAAAAAACCAAAAATACACCTTTTCCAAAGCAGACCTAACAGCCCCCAGGTGCTGAGTCTATTCTGGTAACGATGATGACTGTGGTTAATCTGTAAATGTCTAATGAGCCCCTTCTCCTTCCACTAACAACCCAGCGCAGGGAGAGGCCCTTGTCAGGGCTCTGCATTCTGGATTTTGCATTTCCAAGCCCATCCTCCTCTAAGCTTTGAGGCTATTTTTCTCCACTGGTGCCAGAGGCTCTCTTTAGAACTCCAAAACACTACAAAGCCATCTAAGTTAATTCCTGAATTTTATTTGCTAAAATCAGAGCATTTTGATTGACTAAATAGCAATTAGCATCAGGGTTATTTTTATTTTACATCCTGCCAGTAGAAACATTTAAGTCAATATCCATCAAATTTGTGAAAAACGAATAAAACCTGGCCCATTCCAAGCATAATTAGACTTTGGGAATGGTGTTGCTTTTATCTGGAGGTCAGTAGAAATATTAGCAATTTGGCTGAGTCTTTTCTTTTCATTACTGAAAAAAAATCTTTTTAGTCCTAGACAGCTACATACTCCACAAACAACCTTCTCATTACATTAGCACAACCCCATGAAGTATGAAGTGGAAGGACTTTAGGAATTAGAGGTAACACTGAGGACACCCAAATAAATTTGCATAAAGATGGATGCAGCTTGGTTGTGTTGTTCCCAGGGGGTCACATATTTCTCCCCTGGAATTCTGCAGTGCTCTTCTGGGAGCAATTGCAACTTTGATCCTCAGTTAGACAGAGGTGGTCTCAGTGTCAATCACACCTTTGCAGAACAAGGCTTACCATGGCAAAGGACCCTGGTGGCTCTCATGGAGGTGTGAAGCACCTCCAAAGGCCAGGAGTTCAGCAACACCTAGTAAAGAGATGTCAGAGGCAGATGTTCCTCTGGAGAAGCAGAAGACCACAGGCCTGCCAGGAATCCTTCAGCATTAAGGCCCTTTCTAGCTGCTTCATTAGTTCTTTTCAAGATTAGGGGAAAAAAACCCAAAACAAACAAACAAACAAAAAATCCTCCAATAAAACAAGAGAGTTGCAGTAAAAATGCTTCGATGTCTCTGCTTTTGGTACTTTGACAACTGTGCCTGGACTCCTCCACAGCAGTGGGGTGTAACTGGGTGACCTTTGCAGGTTCTTTCCATCCAGGGCTAAACTGCAGCAGGTACTTGTTGTGGACTCCTCTGGGCACTTCCTGGGTCCAACAGGAAACATTTTGCTGTGCTTTGGAGCAGCGTCTTTCTTGCTCTGTTCTTTCCAAGCAGTGCTGCTGTCCATGGGGAATAAAAGCAGGATTGATGGGGGGATTTGGGCCTCCTGTGCAGGAGGCAGCAAAGGGAGAACTTCTGTTTAATTCTATTCCCTTGTTTTCTTCTGTCTGACCAGGTAAAGCACAAAGAGATCAGAATTTGAGTCCAATTTCTTTCAGAGTCAGAACCCTTTGGTGGTTCTGTTCCCATGGGAGCTGAGCTGTAGAGGTGGCTCAGGTGGCTCCTTTCCAGGAGCAAAGGCTGTTTCAAACCAACTGCTACAACTGCAAGAGGTTCTTGCTGTTCCCTGGCTGGCCAGACTGGGAAAGGCTGGGACCTGAGTCTGTAAGCAGTGCTCTGCACAGAGCACTTGGGGTTTTGGGATGGGTTGGTGGCTACTGAAATTTAAGATCTTGGGTGGCTTCACACATACAGTTGTTGGTCAAGCTCCCCTTCATTTTCCCAGTAGCCAAATGGGAATTGCCTCCAGGGCTCTACTGCCACCCACCCTGAGAAACCAGTAACGTTTCTCAGCTCCATTTCTCATGCCTCAAACAGGAAAATCTGGCCCCGAAGTGTTTCCCCCTGTTTCCTAGTGGTGGAGGTTTTATTTCTCAAGCTGTGTTGTGCTGTTACACATCAAGAATATTTTATAGGTTTCTTATGGGAACACCTGGCTTCATCTAAACCCATGACCCCATACAAGAGGCAGCTTAATTACATGACTAAGGGCACATCACTTGGCTAAATGTACTCTCCTAGTGCAAAAATAGGCAAAAGACGGAAACAGAAAGGCTGGTTTTTGCATGAGCCCCTTTACCAAGAGAGAAAAGACACTAAATTCAACACCACTGCAGAGAAAAGCTGTGAACTGCCACATGATGGGATTGCTATGGGCAGAGCACATGGGAGGCAGGCTGGGGACATTTAATCCAGTCATTGCACATCTATCTGCAGAGGAGGATTTATGGGGTGATAACGTGTGGTACCACCACACTGGTAATGCCTGAGCAAGGGAGCTGCTATGCAATGATGGTGTAATAGCTCTTGATGAATTAGAGTGAGAGTCAGGCCCAGGAACCTCTCTGGTATCCTGCAGGAACAAAGATCATCCCAGATGGTAGAGTTGGGCAGATGGAAGCTAAAAATCAGTTGTGAATAATCTGCAAACAGATCCTCCTCAAAGGGCTGCCTGCTCTTTGCAGTCAGGTCACTAACACCATGCAATTGTTGCATTCACAGAAGGGGGAAACATCCAAAGAGGGTAAAATTCAGGGTAAAGATGCCACAGCCCAGCACAGACGTGTCCGTGGGGAGCCCTGTAGCTGTTTGGGTGAAGTTCCAGTGGGGAACAGGGACAAAGTGTCATGATTTGGAAGTCACATATAGAAAATAATCACAGTCTGTGGTTTGCTGCAGGCCACAGCCAGACACCAGAGTGCTGCCCTCCCTCTGCTCCTCCTCAGGAATATGCAGCCCATGGTCCCTGGTTATTACCATCTTGCTGACATGGATCCAATTACTTGCTCATTAGCAGTCCAGCAGTAGTCAGAACAAGGGACAGTGCTGATGAAGCCAGGGGACAGCAGAGATCTTGCTTGGACTGCAAAGGAAGACCACAAAGCTGCTACACAGATCAATGTCTCCTGATACCAAGTGCAAAGCCTCAGAGAGGTCAGGAGCCAGCTTGGGGCCAGCTTGTGTCAGGGGCCTTCACACGTGTCCTTGCCTCTCCTTTGCTTGCTTAGATATGATGCTGCTCACTGTGGCTTAGGTGATTCTCTCACATCACCTTTTATGGGAAGTATTGCTAAGAACCAGTATATTTAGTGGTTGCCTTCATGCCCTGAGGCACCGTGTCCTTGCCTGGTTCTCCATGTAACTGCAGATGAGCAGCAGCCTAGAGCTCCTCAGAGATGACAGTCAAATATACACTGTACTGTGCCAAAACTTGATGCCTCAGGGGTAGGATGTGCAAAGAGATGCTTCACAAATTAGTTCATAATTCCTTGGAAGAAACACCCATGTTTAGGCAGAGCTGCTCCAGCACCCTGTGGACACGCAGAGCCTGGGGCTCCTTCTTGTACCCTGTGCACTTCTTGTCACCCTTCCTCATGGCCACAGCATCCAAATCCCTCCACTTCGTCTCAGGAGCCTGCACTGCCACCCAAAACTGCAACAGCTCTCCCAGGGTGTGCTGCAGTGTCCTCTTTCAGTGGTGGGACAGCTTTCCCAAGATCATTTGGGGAAGCCTTCACATCCATAAGTGGCCTTTCTCCAGCTGTGCGGGAGAAGCCGTCCCAGCTGTCACTGTGCAAGTGGCTGTTCGTAGATTAGGAAAAAAACTACACAAACTGTGGTGGGTTTACCTTGGCTGGGTGCCCGGTGCCCACCCCTAGTCCCTCTATCACTCCCCCCGCCCCCCACCAAAACCTCTGTCAGCAAGGCAAGCGGGGAGAAAGTAAGATGGAAAAGGAAAACCCGTGGGTTATGATAAGAAGCAGTTTAATAAACAGCAGAGAAAGCAAGGTCGTGCGCGCACGAAGCAAAAGCAGCAAAGCCGTTACTCTCTACTGCCCATCCGCAGGCGGTGTCGGGCCTGTCCCGGGAAGCAGGGCTCCAGAACGCGTACCGGTTGCTCGGAGGACAAATGTCTTCCCAGAATCCCCCCGTCCTCCTCCCTTTATAGTTGAGCTGACGTCATATGGTATGGAATATCCTATTGGTCAGCTCGGGTCGGCTGTCCGGGTTGTATCCCCTCCCAAATCTTGTCCCCCCCACACACACCCCGTCATAACAAGGGTGTGTGTTATCAACACCTTCTGGCTTCCAGTACTGCAGCATGAAGGCTGTATGGGGAAAATCATCTCAGACAGACCCACTACACAAACCAACTTGGTTCCAAGGGGGGAAAAAGAAAGAGTTGGGGTATAAATTTTTCCACCAAGGAAGTGGCCTTTTCACTTGGAAGCTGCATAATTTTCATCTCTAAAACAAAGTCCAGGGACTGAATCCCAAAGTTTAATTCAGAGACAGAGCTGAAGTGCTGCACAGAGTCTTCCTGGGGTGCCTCCAGCCCTTCCTTTCCTTTGGGCTTTTTTGTACACTCACTTTGGAGCAGGTTTACATCTCTCAACACTCACAGAGGCCACTGCGTCAAACATGGGTTTCCTCCACACAGTTTGGAGGAAAGGTACAGTGGCTCTCAGAAGCTGCAGATTAGTTGACAAATCTTGTCAGTAGAGAAGACCAAGAGCATGCAGTGGTGAAATTACAATTCCCAGCATTAGTATTTTGTAATAATAGCTCAATTTCCCACTCAGATATATAAACCTGGCAAGGAAAGTTCTTAAGCTTCAATTTGTTACTTTAGTTCTCCCTCACTTGTGATTTTCTGCCTTCTCTATCAGTTCTTCTACATGGACTGCTCCATTTGGGGGGTTGGACTAGATGATCTTTCGAGGTCCCTTCCAATCCCTGACACTCTGTGATTCTGTGTGACTGTGCAGCCTGTCCGTGCAGATTTGACAACCTGCTGGATGTCAGCATGAGCACCCTGAAGCTGGTGAACAGTCAGCAGAGTCTGTCAAGCCATGTTTGCCTGCCCGGTGGCTTGAAGACTGCCCCAGGCATGCTCACAGGAGGCCTGTTACATGCAGTTCCTCAAATACCCATTTTCAAATGAAACACCCCCTTCTTCTCCCTGGCCTCCATGGGTGTCATCAAGAAGAGAGACAGGACAGTCCCCATGACCAAGCCTTCCTCTGCCTGTCTCCTTCTGGTCTCCTCAGGGGACAGGGCTGGTTCACTATGTAGACTTCCTTGCCCAATAATTCATGAGCAGGTTGGGGTAACTAACACCCCTCAGGTTTTAAAGGCTGGTGCCTCTGTGAAGTTTTGCACCAGGACATCACCTAATTGTTCCTCAAATCCTGCCTTGCCTCTGACATTGACACCTCCAGAGTATCACATGCTATAAACCATTCCAGGTTTTCCTCTGCAGAAGAG
This sequence comes from Brachypteracias leptosomus, assembly GCA_013401335.1. NCBI lineage: Eukaryota > Metazoa > Chordata > Aves > Coraciiformes > Brachypteraciidae > Brachypteracias > Brachypteracias leptosomus. The sequence goes on from VYZX01024218.1 coordinate 47,043, forward strand.
AAGGAGCTCCCTGACATCTGTTCCAGAGAGCTGCGGGAAGCCAATTATCCTTGAAGGCAAACTGTCCGCAGATAAATGGAAATATAGACTTTTAACTGATGGAGTGTTGACTAAACTCCAGCTATTGCTTCGCATGTGTCACATCGAATCGCTGAAGCTTCTTATAATGTTTAGCAGCTGCATTATCATGTCACATCCAGACAGGTGCCACGGTGCTGCACCTAATTGGAAACCTGGCTTGCAGCATCCCTCCCACAACCACTTCTGCACCAGTGCAACTGGAGGAATTTCATTCCCTTCCCACCCCAGGCTAAGAAGAAACTGCCACAGGGGCTGCAGTTTGTGGAGGCAGCTTCAGCGCAATACTAGATGGTTTCACACGTGACTGCAGAACAGGAGGCAGCTCTTTGAGAGCAATGCAAGTTTGCAAATGGGATGGAGGGTGAAGGAAACCAGCCCATGCCACAACCCCCTGCCCAGCATCCATGTTCTGCCTCTTAGCCTGGCCTGGAGAGTTCAGGAGGGAGGACACATTGGAGCATGTCCAGGAGGAGGGTCACCAAAATGCTCAGGGGAATGGAGCATCTCTCGTATGGAGACAGGCTGACAGAGTTGGGGCTGTTCAGCCTGGAGAAGAGAAGGCTCTGGGGGGACCTCAGAGGGACCTTCCAGTGACCTTCCAGGACCTGGAGGGGCTACAGGAAGGCAGGGGAAGGTCTATTCAAAAGGGTTTGCAATGATAGGACCAGGAGTGATGGTTTTAAGCTAGGAAAGGAGAGATTTAGACTGGATATTAGAAAGAAGTTCTTTAATCTGAGGGCAATAGATGAGTGGAATGGGCTACCCAGAGAGGTGGTGGAGGCCCCATCCCTGGAGACATTCAAGGTCAGGCTTGATGGGGCTCTGAGCAACCTACCCTAGGTAGAGATGTCCCTCCTTGTGTAGGGAGGTTGGACCAGATGATCTCTAGAGGTCCTTTCCAGCCTAAAACATTTTATGATTCTATGACAGATTCATGCTTTTGCTTAATGCCTTTGCTCTGCCAGTGTGTCGGAGATCTCTAGGGGCCTTCCTGTGGGAAATCAGGGAAGAGCTTTGCTGTTTGCTTGTGCAGGAGGATCCAATTCCCTGGGGAAGAGCCATTGCATCTATGAGAGAAATTGTGCTGCTTCCAGTTGCTGAACCATCTACCAGGGTAATGGAGAATTTGGGAACCAACAATTTACCACATTACAAAGGAGGAATGGTGCTCACTAACCCTGCTCCCACAGGTGCCCACCCACCCAACCCAGGCTGCACAACAAGGCAGAGGTTTAGCCCCCAGCATCTCCTGCAGGTTCAGCTCCCATTCTTCCATGGAGAAAGAACTGGCCTGCTTTTCAGGATGCAGGAACTCAAAGTACTAAATCCCACCCAGCAAAACCAGCTGATCACCAAATGTCCAGCCAACAGCCACTCTCACATATTGCTTCACCATAATGCAATGGACAACTGGGCAGGAACCTCCAGCCAAAGGAAGACCTGTTTTTTCCTGGTATAATCCCCCAGTCTAGTAGCTATGTCCAAAATCCCATGTCTCCCAAGCTAGGATACTGGCATTATGTGGTTTTACCCACCAGACAATGATGTCTGCAGAAATTTCAGTGACAGGTCTTCAACATCCAGTGATGGAAGCTTGGTACTGCTGCAGTACAGCCCATTGAGCCAAACTGACCACAGGGATGTCGCCCAGGACAGGGAGATATTCTGCAGGGATATCTGGGGCTTTTCACTAGCCCTTAAATGCTCTCCAATTCTTGGGCACCTTGCTTCAGTCAGGTGATTAGTTCCCATTTTAAAAAAGACATTATTTTCCAGGACATACCCTTGCATCCTAGCTCCTTCCTGGAGGAACTAGGAAATCCTACAGCTCACCCCTCATGGGAGACAAGCAGCAGAAGCTGTTCATCTGCATGGAGACCTGCTCAGGGCTGCATGGGAGGCTGCTGTTCCCTGCAGAGCTGGCAGGAAGGGCTGCAGTGAGGTCACTGTATTGACAGTCAGAGCTTTGCTGTTCTCCTGGCAGTGTCACCCATTTGTGTTGTAAATTAATGGCTTTTCTGGGGGAAGATAAATGCTCCAGCTTTATTGTAAAACAGAAGTAAATTTTTAATAAGGCCCAATTAGCGGCAGTTTGCAGCGGCAGGCAGCTCTGCACCTTCCCAGCAACCTCCCAAGGAGGAGGTAGGAGCAGCTGAATGAGCCCCTTCATTAAGGCCCCTGGACTAGCAAGTCCCTGCAGGGTCTCTCTGGTGAGGTAACAGTCCCTGCAGCACCCTGTAGATGTGGGTGACCGTTCACATGGGTAACACCTTCTTCACAGGGCAGCTGGGGGCTGAGGACAGGAGAAGACAATGTCTCAGTGGCAAATATACAAGGATATACCACTGATATTCTGGTCAAACAACGTCGGCCCTGAACCAGCATCCCAAGAAGAGACCTTTGGTGTAGTCAACTTCACAGCAGCTGGGCTCTACTGTAAACTTCCAGCACACACAAACCAATCACAGTAGGCTGGTTTGGTAGAAATCCTCTGGACAAGCCAGTGTGGGCATTTTACTGTATCTGCAGACAGCCTGGCACAACAGCACTGACAGAGGTATGCCAAAAATCTCCAGCTTTGAAAATGAATGGTGGTCATTTAGCTCTGGACAAACTCATATTTCAAGTCAACTGCTGAGCCAGCACCCAGGAGAAGACAGAGACAATGAGGACATCTGCACCATTTTCAAGGGACCACCTCAGAAAGTCACAAGTAAGCAAAGCTTTTCCAAAGTATTTGCAGTGCTCTGTCAGGGCTGGGAAGGTTACTTTGGCAAGGGAGGGAGGTGAAACTGCAGATCCAGTGACCTCCACAACCTGAGCTTTTTTCAGTTGTATCAGCAAAAGTAGCCCAGGGTCAGAGCCTTGTGCAGGACCTCAACCCCCAGCATGGGGATGGCAGGGCATAGATGCAGGCACCTCTGACACTGACCAATGTCAGCTGCTTCAAAGGAGGGACACAGAGGAGCCCCACATCAGGACTCACATTTAAAGTGTTTATTAGATGCCTTCAGCTAAAACCTGGGCTGCACTGATTAAAATGAGCTGCATCACAGAATGACACAGTTTGTGAGGGACTCTAGTCCAGCTCCAGACTCCACACCAGGCTGCTCAGGTCTTTGTCCAGATAGGGCTTGAAAACCTCTGAAGGAGGAGATCCCATTATCTGTGTGGATCCCTGTTCCAACTGTCTTTACACAGAAAATTTCTTTTCCTAAATCCAGTTAGAACCTCCATTATTTAACCACTGTCTCTTATTTTTCCACCAAACACCTGTCTTCGTTTAAGGCTCAGG
>VYZX01024220.1:0-12131 GCA_013401335.1 Brachypteracias leptosomus
AGACAGACCCACTACAATGCTTTGCAGGTACACCATAAACTTTGAGGCTATAGATAAAAGATGCTGAGTTCTGCCAAAAGTCGAGTCCCTTTTAACTTTTTTAAAAGAATCTGATTAATTCTAAGATTTTCAAAAGCAACTAAGGGACTTAAAGGCCTAAAGGTGGATTTGTTTCACCTAACTTTGACTTAAATCTTATTCTAGGTAGACTTTGGGGTTGGTAATCCCCTTAACAAAGTTAGCCATCTGAAAGCTACCACCTAGTGTACGCGAGTCATTTGACGTCCTTCCATAGTTAATGAAAACAGATGCATTCCTCCAAACCTGTTATATTTGATAGTTCTTATTTTATTATAATGTGAGTCATACTCTTCTTCTGTGAATCATCCATGCCTTTCTCAATGGTAACATTTTATACTTCAAAAGTACAAATATTTACATAAAGTATAGTGCAGAAATCCAAGGATCCGTAAGTCCATATCGAATTCAGTACATCTCCTTGTCAGCTCTGTCATGATCAGAAAAGGATTGGTTGCTTGTGTTATATAAGTTTATATCCTTGTTTGCAAAGTATTCTTTTGAACCCCAACACTGCCTTCTATCTAGAAAAAAGTAAAATTTCATACTTCAAGGCTCCTCCTTTTGAAACCACCCTCTTCCATAGACATGGCAGATGAAATGTTACTTCATTAAATAGGATGTCTAGTTATATTTGTCTTATATATCACTTCCACTCCATTTGTCTGTCAGTTTTGCATAAATTGAAGCCTTAGTTAATGTAAAACCAGAATATATTTTCACAGTTTTCCTCAGGGGTCGTGAAATGTCAACACCCATTAGCACACTTAGTTGACATCTAAAGACACCTCAGGAAACTACAGTACCCTTGGGTGAAAAGGAAGAGTACTTTATGTAAACAAATGCATGGAGATATGAACCCCCCCCCAAAAAAAAAAAGAAAAGAAAAAAGGATACAAGACAGAGAGATTATCACAAATACACTAAGTTATGTGAGAGGAGCTGTACTTTGACCAGCAGCAAAAAAAACCCAACAAAACAAACCAACCAACAAACAGTTTTCATTCCTTTTCAGACAATAAATGCAGCCCTCTCTGCTGTAACACTTAAAAGAGGGGAAACATGAGACACCTTTAAAGATAAGTGCAGGGGCTATAATGATCCTAGTCTGATAACACATTTACAATGAACATGCAAAACAGCTTTAAGCAAAATAGGTTAGAGTTTCCTAGGCTATTGGGTATGTGCCCATTACTGTACACAAGAGATACTCAGGGATGGGAGAGAGTACTGAAAGAGTGAGAGTGGAAAGTCAGTGTAACTCTGCTTGCAGACAATTACAGAAATGGGGCATCAACAGCAAAATGCGTTTTTGTTGGGGAGTAGGGAAAATCAGCATAATTTTCTGTGATCCACATTGAAAATTATAACCCTTTAAGAAACAGTATGTCAAGCTTCTAATGCCTAATTTAGACCAGATCACTAGACACTTGTGAAAATTTTGCCTTAGTTGTCTTTGTGTTTGTTTTTGTTTGTTTGTTTAATTAGCATATAAGTATTTTCAGAGAATGAGCTAAGACAAGCGCAGTCTATGTTGAGCTTACTGTGAGAAAAAAGGTGTTGATTCAACGCGCACAACAGAAACGAAAGAACAGAAATCAGGCAGTAAAAAAAAAAAAGCAGAAACAGAAAAAGGAACCACATGGAAAGAATCAGGTAGTTATATATAAATAAGAATTTGAAAGAAGGTGCAAAATGGAAATTCACGGAGTGGAAGGCTACCTAGTCCAAATTAGTCCTGTTTCACAGTAGACTTCTAGCTGAAACACTTATGCTAGTAGTATAAATATCTATTGGTCTCTCAGTAGTCAATAAGGATACAAAGGGGGGAAAAAAAAATGCCTAGAGCATGATGCAGCCAATCACAGAGCCTACCTATCTTCTAGAGAGTCTCCATACACTGACTCTCATCCCACACTAACAAACTTCAGATCAGGCAGGAGAGTGTTTTTTCCTCATCATTGTCAGAAAAGCATCTTGGGATGAAGAGAAGTACCCTCTAGAAAAGGAAGATGGTTTGGACTAGTTTGGGCCTTGAAAATGACCTTTTAAACACCTGAATGAGCACTCCTAATGTATATACATTTCAACAACTAAATTTAGATGGGATGAACTTTGGCTCTTTGGCTTCTGTGTTGCTTAAGCCAACAGAGTTGTTCTACTGAGTCAGATAAGTGTGTGAATGAGTCACTGATAGTGTAATAGTCCTTCAAAAAGTACATGACAAAAAAAAGAATAAACCCCCACAAAGCCTCAAAGCAATCCAAACCAATCTGATGGGAAAGATGAAAGAATGTGAGCTTTGCACTTGATCACTTCATCTACCAGATCAAAACCAGAACATTTATCAATGAAAATCAGAAAGCAACAATCAAGGATGTTAAATAGTTCCATTGTATTTATTGTGTCATAGTTCCATGGTATCTTCTTATATTCAAACTTGCAGGTTAATCTGAAAAGGTTCTGCAATATTTCTGAGCTTCTGTATTCTTTTAGCAGTCCAGCTCTTTGTCCCAGACAAAATGAAAAGATGGACTTGGGAGAAAAGTAATAGCGTCCTAACAAGTGGAGAAGGTTAAATCAAAGAAATACCACTTAACTGGTTTATGTTTGCTTTCAGGATTTAGTCTACAACATATCTTATTGAAAGCTGTTATATTTTATTAAAGCTATTGCATATTTTGTTGAAATGAGAGGAGGAGACGAGATAATCTCCAGAGGTCTTTTCCATCCTCAACGATTGTATGGTTCTGTGATTCTGTGAAGATGATTTGACCATTGTTAGACAATCTATAGTCCTGTGGATTTTCAGGTTATTTTGATAAACTACTGTCCTTGGCTGCTAATTACTTTTCCATTGTTCATGTGATTTGCAGAATGAGAATGACTAAACCAAGTGTTATTAAAGCATGACTGCTCATCACCCTGGACTGAATGATAGATGACAAAATATGAAAACATTGTTTTATATCTGCAGCTAAAAGGCAGCTTAATTACTTTTTATAGTTCATTACTTGAGCCGCCAATTGAAGTGTTACCTTTAGAAGTATTCTGCAACTGTTTGCTGTGACCAGCTGTATTACCATCAGTCAGCGGCCTTGTTTCAAGAAAACTGCCAAAGAAACACACAGCCATTTTTCGGGTAAATAATTGGTTATATGTCATATTTTTGTCACTGATTAAACATAGTCCCCAATAAGTACTTTTACATTTACTTTATTTTTTTTTACCTGCATGTAAAAGTTTATAGAACAAACATAATAGAAAATACATAAGTTGTTATTAAGTTATATGTCTTAAACAACTGTTTCTGAGTAACTCATGAGAAATGGGAGATACCAACAGTTATATCTTAGTTTGTTTCAAAGGTCTTCAGAGATGCCTGGAGACTTCATGAAACCAAGGGTGCTCAGATATAAACAGAGGGTTTGAGCTTCAGATACTCAGACACAATTGTTTGGATGAATCTGGATTCCCTAGTTGTATAGCCCATCCTATCCCTGTTTAGTTCCATTTTCATGTTGTTTTTACTTTAGTATGTGGAACAGCATAACAGTATATCATAACCTAACAGATAAAAGTACTCCTTCTCTCCAAGCAGCCCTATAAAACTAAATGACCCTGCTGAGCTGTGTCCACTCCTTTGCATAACATTTAGCTGTAAAGGGGAACCAGAGTTGAAAAGTGAGACTTGCTTTTAAGATTTATAATGGTAACAAGCTCCTCTGGAGAAGCAGTTACAGAAGTTATGAAAATATGTCATAGATATCATTAACTGTCAATGACTTCATCCTGAAGCTATTGGCTAGTAAATTTGTAATAGTAATAACAGTTTTGTCAGAACCCATACTTAATTATACATATAAACCCTAGTTCAGTTCTCTTAAATTAAAATATATGTCATTCTAATTAGAAATATATGATGTCCTTGATAAGTGTTCTTAGGCAGAATCTGTTCAGTACCTTTCCTTGTGAGCTTTTTTTTCAGCAGTACTATATGATTTTATAATGTTCTGATACTTGAAAAGAACTGATTTTGCTTTTCATAATTGAAACCACTCTAAGACAGACTGACATTGCTAGGTAAAAGAAAACTGACATTTCTTCATTAGTCAAATAATGATGTATGGAAATACACTGAATGATCATTATTTCATCAAGAGCAAAGTCATGTCCTAATGGACATGAAATTACCATGGTGGTCAATGACTGATTTTAGTGTCATTGCAGTCTTATAATTAATATGTCCCAAACTGAGAATTTAGACATATCCCTAAGCTCTTAATTAACCCAGTGATGGAAGCTGTAATGATGTGAGCTTGTATCTGCATAACTTAAGCACTGAGCATAACAGTGGTAATTCTCTCTTTGTAGCTATGTCAGGCAACATGCATTATTTTGAAAGTATTGCTTACCTATCTTTCTGTTGTCTTTTATTTCTTTCACACCACATTCAACATTTGTGTTCAACATTGATAATCCTCCATCTTTACAGAAACTTCACTACAAAGGTGTATCTTATGATAATGAGGAAATAGTTTTTATAGGTCTACCCTAGGGAAGATTAGTTAGTTGAAATCTTAATCATCTGATGAAGCAAAAGTCTCCTTCTTCTTGCTCTTCTGCACTCTCCATGACCTGTGCAATCCAAGTGACACCATGCCATGACTGTCCTCTTCATTGCATAATATTTCAACAGAAAAATACAAGAACACTCCTTCTCAAAATTTCCCATTTAGGAGATGTGAATTCCAGGACCCTCAGTCTGAATCAGATCTAGAACCATGTTCTCCCACTTATAAGGAAAAAGCTTTAACCACTAGGCTGTTCTGCAAAATGTGGGACCCAAACCATCTTTCTATTTTAAGAATTGATTCTGATCCATTTGATGCTATGACAGACTGGAACCCAAGTGGATATGTACTTCCAACATTGCTCCCTATTCCTTATATCATCTAAGTTTGATGGACCTGATAGTCATTTGAAAGTCATCGGAACTATTTATAAGAAAATATATATATTTACTTTAGAAGGATCACACAGAATAAGATGGCTAATAAATATACAGATATAGCATCAAATTAGTGCCTCAGGCACCGTATCTGAAACAGCAGCCTTTAGATGAAATCTCGCAATAGAGTTGTAGAAATGGCACACGTTGTTACCAAACTTACTGGCTGAATGCTTTACAAAGTTTTCTGCATATGTAGAGCCAAAGAGCAACCCAGCTAAAATCTACGTCTTTCCACTATTCTTACACCTGACAATGAACTTGACAAATAGAGAAATCAAATGCTTCTATATAAAGTATTTAGCGTACACTTGACAAATCAATAGTAGGAAAATGAAAAGATAGAAGTGACATTCAATTCCACTAACGTAACCTAATGACAAGGTAAAAAACTCATTTGCTATGCTTGAAAAAGGTTTGTAAATGATGTTGAAAATGCAACAAAGTTACGTAGTTCTTCTGTGGTGAAGAAATCAGCTTCCAAACCACCCTTAGAAAAAAAAGTATGGAAATACAAAGAGAGAAAAGGCTTTCTTATTTGTTTAGGATGTTGAAAGAATAATGATTAGTTACAAGAAGGAAGAGGTCAGTAAGAGAAGTACTATGTGTTGGGGGGAAGGGGAAGTAGATTTATGATGATGGAATCAAAGTCGATTACAATCTGAAGGTTAAAGACAAGAAGCATTAATGATGAGAAGTGAAGGGTTACAACAACATGATAAAGGCTATCTGAAAACCTGAGACCATCTCTGATGTCTTTTTACGTAAATGATCACATGCATCCAAAAACACCCTTTAATCAACCTTTTTAACAGTGTAATCATGAGGTGTAATTGAACAAGGTTAAGTGTACAGGTTCTGGAATATGCAGAATGTAATAATAAGATCTCAATAAGAAAATAAAAACTATAGTTTAACAGCATCTAAATTGTTTGGTTAGGAAAACAGATCTATAATAATAACTGTCAGGTCATGTTTTCTGAATAAAGAAAAGAAATAATTATGCAGGTTCCATAATTACTGGTGAACAATGATGCCAGCTTTTAGGAGTTTAAATTTTTATAGTGTTGTTACCAGACTGTACAGCAGAGATAGTGATCTTAGCACAGTAGTACAATTAAAAAAAAAAAAAAAAAAAGATGCATCCATTTGCAGTATGTGAATTAGAATACAACAGTGAAGAAGGATAAAATGATCACTTTCTTCTATGATATTAAAACCAAATACATTGATAAGCAAAGCGATATATTATTTTAATAAAGTCTTCCTTCATATTGCTTTAGTATATGCTGGAGAGCTCAGTATTCACAATATTTTATTTGTTGCACCTTTTATCTTCGTTACCCTAGTGCAGTTTGTAGTCATCTATCACTGACCATTTCACTCCAGAATAAAAGGATTGCAATTTACTGGATGTTTGTACTGTGAATTTGTCCATCTGTCTTCTACCCAGTCATAGGTTATAAAGAACTAGGGTTGGACTAATGAATACTGTGCAGTGATTGGGGTTCAAACCAGTTTTGATGTACACAGAGAGTGAACTGGCAAAAGAGGCATAAGAAAATATTTTCAACACTCGTACAGTTTTTGGATGATGGACAAACAAGAAAGCCCAGCATCTGAGACTTAGTGTGAATTATGTTGGGTTTGCGTCTGGTGGGGGTTTTGGTAGTGGGGGAGGGGCTACATGGCTGTCTCCTGTAAGAAGCTTCTAAAAGCTTTCCTAGCTTCAAATTGGACCCAATTCTGGTGAAGGCCAAGCCAATCAGCATGTCTGTGATAACATATTTAAGAGAGGAAAAGCCTGCTGGGAAAAGGAGAGGAGTGGGATGTAAGAGGAACAACTATGCAGACACCAAGGTCAGCGAAGAAGGAGGGGAGGCACACCAGAGCAGATTCCCCTGCAACCCATAGTGAGATGGCAGGTTGACCCCCTGCAGCCCATGGAGATGCCTGCCTGTAGCTCATGGAGGACCCCACACTGGAGCAGATGGCTGCACCCAAAGAAGGCCATGACTCTGAGGGAAGCCCACACTGGAACAGTCCCTTGCAGGGAGTACTGTACCCCACAAAAGGGAGTTGCACTGGATCAGTTCATAGAGAGCTGCAGCCACTTGGGAAAGACTTATGTTGGAGAAGTTCATGAAGAACTGTCTCCTGTGGTAAGGATACCACCTTGGATCAGGGGAAAAGTGTGAGGAGTTCTCCACCTGAGGAGGAAAGAAAGACAGAAACAACACATGACAAACTGATTGCAATCCCCATTCCTGATCCCCTTGTGTCCCTTGGTGGGAGGAGGTAGAGAATTAGGAGCAGAGTTAAGCCCAGGAAGAAGGTGGGGTGAATGTGTTTTAAGATTTGATTGTATTTTTCATTATTCTAGTCTGATTTGATTTCTAAGTTGGTGACAATGTTTAAATTAAAATGATGCTTCCCCAAGTCAAGTCTGTTCTTTGCCCATGACCATAATTGGTGGATGAGCCCTCCCTGTCCTTGTTTTGACCCTCAAACCTTTTGTTATATTTTTTCCTCCCTGTCTTACCATGGGAGGTGTGGAGGGTAGGAATGAGCAAGTGGTTGTATTGTGCTTTATTGCCAGCTGAGTGGGCCTAAACCACAACAAGGATGATAGCTTTTGGGGTGAGTAATGTGATCTGACAGAGAGTCCAGTGGTCTTTCTGTTGAAGAGGTCTTATGCAGATGATGGTAAACACTGCTGTCAAGAAAAGTTTATCTCTAAATTGTGTACAGAAGCAGAAGAGTACATTAAGCTAAGTTTGTCAAAGCAACAGGCTTCAAATTGTGTAAAGGGGTTTGAGTTCCTCTACTATCCTCTATTTGGGAAAAAATTAAGTTACTGGAAGATGGAAAAAAAAAATAGAGAAGGGTATTTTTGCTCTAAACTAACACAAAGAGATTGCAGGTTCTGTTATGGTTTGAGATTGCAGGTTCTGTTATGGTTTAAGATTGCAAATGTGGAAATTAAATGGACTTGGATATCAAAACAGTTTAATCACAGATATATGCCATTTAAAATATTACACAACCTCCTTGTCTTGAAGCCAGGGACATGGAAAGGTCTGGGAGGAAGGCTGCATGGGTCAGCTTAGCAGTCCCGATTGTTCATTGCATAGTCCTGGACCCAGGCCATGAGGTTCCCTCAAAATTACTTTGATGCTCTTTCTTCCAGTCTTTTTGGATCTCCCTCAGGGTTCTCACTCAAGTATTCCTGGAGTCTATCATATATTCATACAGTTTCTCTCATCTACTCCCAAAGTCTTGCCATCTGCATGTCTCCAAGAGCATCTTTCAGACCACCTACTCTGTGCATCTTCCCAAAAGCCTCTTCCCAAGTGTGTCCCCAGGAACATCTCTCCTGGTATGTCTGCCCCAAAAATCTCTCCTTATGTGTTACCCCAAAAGCCTTTCACCCGTGTGTTTTCCCAAGAAACTCTCTCCTATATATGTTCCCAAGGGCCTCTCCCCTTAAGACTCCTCCAAGAACTTCTCTCCATGTCTCCCTGAGCAACTTTCCCCACATGTCTTCCCCAAGAGCATCTCACCCATATCTCTTGCCCCTAGCAGCTGCTGATCCTGTGTATACATGAGAGCTGGAGCTCCATGGGATCCACTGCCTGACTGCAGAACTAGCCTTCTCTACATAAGACACTCCCACCCCTTAACCCTGCCAACAATTCCTAGTACAAACCTAGGTGATAAAGCCGCCAAAACACCAGAGAGATGGAGACTGCTAACAGGAAAGAGGAAAATGGTACAGCATGGGTGACCATAACCTTTAGTCACAACACAGCACCAGCAAGGCAGTGCAATAAACCAGGTGACCTCAGCACTCTGAGCTAAATGAAGCAGCTGGATCAGGGCAATCCAAAGCACAAATACAGGCTGAGTGATGAAGAGATTGAGAGCATCCTGTAGAGAAGGACTTGGGGGCATTGGTGGATGAAAAGCTGGACATGAGTTGGTAATATGTGTTCGTAACTCACAAGGCCAATCACATCCTGGGCTGCATCAAAGGAAGAGTGGCAACCAAGCTGAGGGAAGTGATTCTGCCATTCTGCTCTGGTGAGACCTCACCTGGAGTACTGTGCCTAGCTCTGGAGTCCTCAGCACAAGAAAGGCATGAACCTGCTGGAGCAGGTTCAGAGGAGGACCACAAAAATTATCAGTGGGCTGGAACACCTCTCCTATGAAGAAACGCTGAGAGAGTTCAGGTTGTTCAGCCTGAAGAAGAGAGGGCTCTGGGAACACATTATAGTGACCTTCCAGTACTTAAAGGAAGACTATAGGAAGATGGGGACAGTCTTTTACAGGGCCTGTAGCAACAGGACAAGGGGTAATGGTTTTAAACTAAGAGATGGTAGATTTAGACTAGATCTAAGGAAGACATTTTTTACAATGAAGGTGATGAAACATTGACACAGGTTTCCCAGAGAGTGGTAGAAGCCCAGTCCCTGGGAACATTCAAGGTCAGATTTGATGGGGCTCTGAGCAACCTGATCTCGTTGAAGATCTCCCTGTTCATTGCAGGGATTGGACTAGATGACCTTTAAAGATCCATTCCAACCCAAACTCTTCTATGATTCTTTAAGCTGCATGGACCTCACAAGGGGTGGCAGCAGTGTCTGTACAGTGCAAAGGAGCATACTGTTATCATGTGGCATGCAACATATACTGCTACTCTGCATTAATTGATTTATGTTTTGGAAGCACAAACTCCTTATACCTCTGCTCAGCCAGCTGACTATGTACACCAAAACTGGTTTGAATTGCATTTGTTGCATAGTAGTCATTAGATCTGTGTATTGATAACACAGTATAGTGTCTATTTTGAAACAAATCCATAAAATCAATTTAGCCTGTTTTCTGCATGTAATATCTGTAAGCAGACTGACAATATTTAAATGGACTTTGATTTCTTTTAGATAGATTCTTTTACTTCATGGATCAGTGTTCTTGTTTAAAATTCATTCCCTAGCATAGGTCAGATAAAATTGCACATTATTGTTCGTGTTTGAATGAGCATGGAAGCAATTCTGTAAGAAATCCCTCTGTGTGCCAATCAGTTTGTGAAAACACTTGTGACTTTGAAATTTTCTTGTGTGTGTGATCCTGCCTGCTAAATTTGATTGCCTGAAGATATTCCAGTTAGTTAAGAGACGCAAACGAGTAAAGTAGAATTATCTATGAATGTGAATATTCATGCAATCTGAGTATTCTCCCCCCATAATTACAGTTTCAAAAAAAATGTTTATTGCATTTCAAGATCTTTATATTTTTGATTTATTTTTTTTTGTAGACAGAGAGGGAGAGATAAGCATCTTTTTTTTTTTTTCTTTTCATATGTCTACCAATCAAATCCTTTCCCCCCCTCCCCGAATACAAGTCTGACTTCAGTAGGAGAGGTTGGTTTATCAGTAACTTTTGCAAATCAGTTTATTTAATTAAATTTCTAAACATAGGCTATGTGGGTGGAATTCAATCTGAAATTAAGACACTACATTTAGAAGGTTTATTTTATTGCCTAAACACAGATGTCTATGCCATTTCAAACACTAGTCATATCCTGTCTAGCCTCTAATGGGTGCTTCAGAAGGGCATGAATCTCCCATAGGTCCTGTGTCATATCTGTCAGCCCTGTGCAGATGTCTTGTATACTCTAGGGCTTCTGAAATTGCAGTAGAAACTCATGTTTAGGCCACAGAAATGAGCCTTATAGCAGAACACTAGACTTCCAATACTTTTAGTAGGTCTCCAAGTGAGATTCAGTTATCTAAACAAAGGCACCCAGTGCCATATAAAATATCTTAAGGATATTCAAAACATCTGCAGAGAGCTGACGGATATGATACAGGACCTACAGTAGCTCCCCATATCTCAGAGTGGCATCTAGAGACTAACTAGGACACAGTACAATGTCATTGAATCTCATTCCATTGGCTCTAATGAAATTTTAGACATCTATTTCCCATTTAGAGGCAACAAAATCTGATGAATCCAAATTAGAACTGAATCCTCCCCCCTTTTCTCTACAGTATTTGTATTAAATACCTCAGACTCTCCATTCTTCACACTATTTCTGTTCTATAAATACTAAAAATATGTCTAGCTCGAACTTTTGAGATATTTGCACCATCTCACATCCACAGAAAAGAAAAAATATCCTAGACCAATGCATATGTTCCTGCTGAATCTAATATTTCTTTGTGTAGTCACGTAGTTCATACTGTTGTACCACATACCAAGGTGTTAGTGTGTATCTATGTTCATATTCAGATAATCGCTTAGCAATATTCTACAATTTTTGCAAGCCTTTTTGTTTTGACCGCCTTTGGCAGCATTCTGAAGTCTCTTCCTTTTGGCCAGTCATGATTCCAGGATTCCTGGGCAGTTGAGGCTGCCCATTCAAGCCATTGTGTGATCAGTGCAACTGCATGTATTATCAGTTGCATGATGCATAGAGGGGTCCCTTCCTTTGAACATCCAGCCCAGTAAGGGCAATCAAGGTGCCAAGAGGAGGATGTTTCTCACGTCTTGTCCTGTCCAGACTGACCCAAGCACTACTGCACAAACAATCTCCCATTTAATTTGTCCAAAGGAATTTTTGCTGCTCAGGCCTCCATTCAAAACCAATCTCCTTTCAGGACGCTTGTTAGAGAGAGCTTATAATTGAACTGTAACCTGGAATATGCTTTGTCCAAGACCCCACAATGCCTAAGAAACATAATGCTTGTGTTTCTTTTTTATTCATTGGTGGAGAAATACCTGTTATTTTATTGATCACATCCTTTGGAATATGATGACATCCATCTTTCCATTTTATTCCTAAAAACTGGATTTCTCGTGAAGGTGCTTTGACCTTTGTTTTATGACAAAACAAACTTTATTATTCTTTTCCATTTCTCAAATATTTCCTCTGCTGTGTTGCTGTCACATGAAAGGCCGAAAAATAGAGACAGAGAGGGGGATCACCTCGGACCCTTTTCAATCTTGTCCAGCCTGCTTTTATCAACTAAAAGAGAGA
>VYZX01024221.1:10512-23915 GCA_013401335.1 Brachypteracias leptosomus
AGGGCAAGGAAGGTGGGGAAGGGTGTAGAGCAGGAGTGTGGTGAGGAGCAGCTGAGGGAGTTGAGCCTGGAGCAAAGGAACAAGTGACAGGACAGGAGGAACCTCTCACCTGTAGAGGCCCAACCAGTCCCCCTTCAGCACACAGGTCAGCTGGGGACCAGCATGTTCCAGGGTCTTCATGAAGTCCTCCTGACGGAAGGGACGGATCTGGGGGGGGTTCTGCACAGAAAAAAGACCATATTACACAACACCCTAAAGAAACTGGGGGGAAACAAGGTCTGTATTTACTGTGGAAGAGGCAGCACGAGGCAATTGTGAGAATAAAACACCTAAACCAGCCTTGCTGGTGAGATTCAAATGAGGTTGACAATGGAAGCATCTGTCCCAGGGGTTGTTTTGACTTTGTTTTTAAAAAAAAAGGAGTAATAACCTTCTTCCTTCAGTGAGGGAAGTTCACCCAGAGTATGTGAGCAGCACGTGGGACAATCATTCCCAATTCCTGCAGCAGAGTGATGGGGAACTTCAACCTACCTTCCATGGAGTGATGGCCCTCTGCAGAGGCATCAGGCTTGCAATGTAATGCTCCTAAGAAGGAAGAAACCAAGAAATAAAATTAAAATTAAATTAAATTAAAAGAGTTAAAATGTAAAAAGTTACAATTGAGGAGCCTACAGGGTGGTCACCAAGTCTCATGGGTCTTCTCCAAGGTGTCACAGGCACCATCAACAGCCTCATACTCTGTTTTTTTATTTCATTATTGCTTTTTATATGAGTCTAAGTGTTGCAGCTTGTTTCCCACCAGGAGTGAGGGCACAAAACTCTGCTGCAAGAAGCTCAAGTGTGCCAGGTGAGAAGAAGGTGGTAGGAGGGACTAGGATCTGAGGAGATGCTCTGTCCTTCATGTACCACCTCCTAAGAGGGACTAGGATCTGAGAAGATGCTCTGCCCAGGAGGTGGTGGAGTCCCCATCCCTGGAGGGGTTCAACAAAGGAGGAGATGTGGTGCTTGGGGACATGGTCTGGGGGTCAGGGAGATGTTGGGATGAAGGTTGGACTTGCTGATCCTGGAGGTCCTTCCCAACCTAAATGATTTTATGGTCTAAGGGTCAGGGAGATGTTGGGATGAAGGTTGGACTTGCTGATCCTGGAGGTCCTTCCCAACCTAAATGATTTTATGGTCTAAGGGTCAGGGAGATGTTGGGATGAAGGTTGGACTTGCTGATCCTGGAGGTCCTTCCCAACCTAAATGATTTTATGGTCTAAGGGTCAGGGAGATGTTGGGATGAAGGTTGGACTTGCTGATCCTGGAGGTCCTTCCCAACCTAAATGATTTTATGGTCTAAGGGTCAGGGAGATGTTGGGATGAAGGTTGGACTTGCTGATCCTGGAGGTCCTTCCCAACCTAAATGATTTTATGGTCTAAGGGTCAGGGAGATGTTGGGATGAAGGTTGGACTTGCTGATCCTGGAGGTCCTTCCCAACCTAAATGATTTTATGGTCTAAGGGTCAGGGAGATGTTGGGATGAAGGTTGGACTTGCTGATCCTGGAGGTCCTTCCCAACCTAAATGATTTTATGGTCTAAGGGTCAGGGAGATGTTGGGATGAAGGTTGGACTTGCTGATCCTGGAGGTCCTTCCCAACCTAAATGATTTTATGGTCTAAGGGTCAGGGAGATGTTGGGATGAAGGTTGGACTTGATGATCCCGGAGGTCCTTTCCAACCTAAATGATTCTATGACTTCTATGCCAGTATTTGTGTTCAAGGGACATTTCTTTCCTCTCCATGGAGCAAAACATCTCTACATCCTGAAGCTATTATAGATGCCCAGGGTGAATCAACACATGTCACTCCAGCATCTCCTGCTCCCCTCCCCACCACACTCAAGCCTTGGCTCAACTCACCAGCGGGATGATGAAGCTCTGGGTGAGCTCCAGGAGGTGACGCCTCAGGAGGGCACTCTGGACCTCAGATGGACGTTTCCTCTGGATCCCCTGCAAGCACAAGCAGTGATTTCACCACAACCTGGTTCTCCAGACTCTTTGGTTTTGGTAAGGATTGTTCTCAATGAGGTTGTCATTAGTGCCAGTGAAAACTTTTACAACTGGCATGATAAATATAGGATCTGGTTGGAAAGGACCTTCAGGATCATTGAGTCCAACCATGATCTAGCTCTACCAGGTCTCTTCTCCACCATATCCTTGAGCACCAGATCTAGATGGCTTTGAAATACATCCAAGGATGGTGATTCAACCCCTGCCCTGAGCAGCTTGTTCCAGTCCTTGACAACCCTTTCAAGGGTCCAAGTATACTCGACTAAATCATAATTTCTCACTGAGATTTCATTAGCACAAACAAATTGAGATTTAAGGTTGAACTCGATGATCTTAAAGGTCTTTTCCAGCCTAAAGGAGGCTCAGGGAGACCTTCTGGGTCTCCACAAGTCCCTGCAAGGAGGTTGGAGCCAGGTGGGGTCGGGCTCTTCTCCCAAGGAACAAGGGACAGGACACGAAATGGCCTCAAGACAACACAATTCTGCCATTGCACTGTAAAAAGGCTCCTTCTGGACAGCTCTGCCTGGTTAAGCCACACCCAGGGTGTAGGACAGAGGGGACACCACTTACCTTCAGTAACCTCTTTATCAGGGTTTTGTCTTTGTGGAGGAAGGTTTTATAAGAAGTATAGATTCCTAGGTTGGAAGAAAAACCGGGAAAAAATCAGAAGTTAGGAAGAAATCTTTGCCCACGTATCTAGAATGTAGTGCAGGGGTAACAGAGCTGAAATTCCTCACTCAAACCTTGGCAGCATTCTGTAAAATATTTAAAAATCAATTAAAAACTATAAAATCAGTAATGCAGCCAGTGCACACAGAAGATTAAAGGACACTGAGCTATCTCATGGCCTTCTTAGGCTGAGCTTAGGGGGAGATAACTTATTGGAGTGAGATTATGACCTGTGAACTCCCCACCTGGAGGGGCAAACAAGATGAAACCACGTCTGGCAAGGACCTACCTGGTTTTGTGTCTAGAGTTTTGAGTTTAGCCAACTTCTTCACCTTGACTTGCTTGGGCAGGTCTCCTGGGGAGAGACATCAAGGGATGAGCCCTGAAGCTCATCCCATCCTATATATGCACATCTCCAATCACATCCTCCCATAGCTCCACCTTCTCAGGAGCCTTCTCACCCACCAACTTTCCTTTCTAGGGGCAGGAAAGTGTTCAGGAGTCATTGCCAGAACCCCCCAACTCCTCAACCTAGAGGTTTCCTTGGCTTTGCAGATATTAATCAGAGTTTCTCTCTGTTCTCCATGAAGTTTTCTCTTTCCCACCCAGGATTTCTCCTTTCCTTAATGCTTCAGGAGATCTCACACATCTCCACAATTTGTCTTCACCATTATTTCTGCTCATCCTCTCTGTTCTCCATGAAGTTTTCTCTTTCCCACCCAGGATTTCTCCTTTCCTTAATGCTTCAGGAGATCTCACACATCTCCACAATTTGTCTTCACCACTATTTCTGCTCATCCTGCACCTCAAGTGGGTCAGGGGCCAGACTTCCCTTTGGTTTCTCAGCTCCCAGAGGAATGATGATGGGTGAAACCTCAACTCTCAGCCCCCTCCAAGCCTCTACCAAGGTCCAAGGGCTTTGGTTCCACCCTTACCTGACATTCTGAGCTCCCCAACCCGAAGAATGTGTGGCCAGTGCTGGAGGGTTTTGATGAAGAAAGGGTTTGTGACTCCCACAACAATGTTTGGCCTAGAAAAAACCACAGAGCAACGTTCACCTCAGGGTCTCCTTCACACAGAGGAGGCAAGTGGGTGGCCAAGGGGCTACTGGCTACTCACGGAGCTTGTGTCCTGGTGGTGTACTCCTTAAATTCACTGTCGTGGATAGTGAAGTAGGGCCTGTAGTCACAGCAGTACCTCAGAGGAGCAAGGCAGCTGGAACAGACAGAACTGTTAGAATCATTGAGGTTGGGAAGGACCTCCAGGCTCAGCAAGTCCAACCTTTGTCCAACATCTCCCTGACCCCCAGACCATGTCCCCAAGCACCACATCTCCTCCTTTGTTGCACCCCTCCAGGGATGGTGACTCCAGCACCTCCCTGGGCAGCCTGGGCCAGTCCCTGACCACTCTTGCAGCGAAGAACTTCTTCCTCATGTCCCATCTAAAACTCCCCTGGGGCAACTTGAGGCCATCACCTCTTGTCCTGTCATTAGTTACCTGGGAGAAGAGCCCAACCCCAGCCTCACCACAACCTCCTTGTAGGTGTGGAGAGCAATGAGGTCTCCTCTCAGCCTCCTCTTCTCCCCTCACACAACCCAGGAGGTTCCATGTGAGCAGGAGGAGGTGGTCGTTTGGGGTGAGGGTGTTGGAGCCTGGCCCAGCCTGCCCAGAGAGGTTGTGGAGTCTCCTGCTCTGGAGAGATTTTGGACTCTGGTCCCCCTGCTCTGGGTGAGCTGCTGGAGCAGGGAGGTTGCACCAGATCATCTCCAGAGCTCCCTTCCCACCCCACCACACTGGGATTCTGTGATATTTGTCTGATTTCCTTTCACAGACAAACTAACTCTGGACTGGCCAGAAGAGTGGACCTGAAGCACTGCCAGAATTCACCAGCATCTCAGCCTTTGAGGGCATCACCTGGTGAGTGCCAGAACCATCTCTGAGGAAACTGTTGGGGATGGTGCCATTATGACAATTGGCTCTCCCAGCAACATCAGCTCCCACAACATCTGGATATGAATGAGCACTGGCTGGAAACATCTGTGAAGGAAGGAAAGCAAGCACCAAGTTAGAAGCACAGCTCAGGAGAGCCCAGGCACAACCATGGCACATAAACCTCTCCAGATGTGCTGCCATCTGGGCATTTGAAGTCTAGGATTGATTTTTAGGGTCCCTCCATGGAGGGCCACGTGTCTTCACACACGTTGCTGCTCAACATGTTTAAGGGAAGTGCTTTTAAAGCAACTTGCTGCTCTTTTTAGGTAGGCACAGCAAAATTCCTGTGGATTCCAGCAGATGAACAGCACCTAGAAGGCTGCAAAGCTGGGCTCAGCCACATGGGGTGTTTGCTTCAGGGCTTAGGCTGAGGATGAGGAAAGAAACCCTCCTCTAACTGGGATACTGGGGGTGTGCTGAGGTTTAAACACTGGCACACAGGTTTAAACCCTGCACAAGCTCTGCAAGCCCCATACTCTAAATGGCCCCCTGAGAAGCAGCCATTTCTGATCCCTCATTTGATCCTATATTAGCTAAATATAGGATTTATAGGAGATTATGAGCAGGAAAAGCAGGTGGAAAGGAGAGTGTTGCAGGGATGGTGGCTCTCACCTGAAGAGATCCAGCTCATGAATGCTGGGGAGAACCATTGGGGCTGGCAACAGATTCTAAACGAGGAAGGAAATAAATAATAGAAGTCAAACAACCCCCAACCCCCTCTCCAGGAAACACAACAAGGGGAGAACAAGGCTAATGCTCAGAGGTAAGAGCCAGGAAGAGGTTTGGATGGAACATTCCAGGTCCAAATGAATGGTCTTTGCTGGAAGACAGCCAAAAATCCCTTCTTTCTGAGATGTGAAAGACTTTCTGTGGCTGCTCCTTTATTTTCTAGTTTGCTTAAGGCAGAGCTGAAGATACAGACAATAAGTATATAGGGGTATAAGTAATAAGAAGTATATACAATACGGGTCCCAAAAGCTGTGAAATGTGACAACATGATTCAAAGGAGAGAAAAGGGCAAAAAATCCAAGTGAACAGGAATCAAAATGAGCTGAATAAAAGCAGTAAAGATGCTCAGGCTGCAAACAACCAAACCAAGGCAGGGCCTGGTGGAGACCCAGAGTTTGAGTGTGCCAAAACTCACACACAAAGCACATACATCGTTTGAAGCACTAATTGTGTGCAGAGAGAAAGGTGAGAGGGTTTCAAACAGGGCAATGCTGGCAGAGTCCCACTTCTCCTCCACCCTCCTGCCTCTGGGTTCTGCCCCATCACTGGGCACTCCACCTCACCTCTTGGTTGAACTGCTTCACTGGGCTTGATCCTGGTTTATCCACCCTCGAGGGGATCCTCACCTGGATTACAAAGGAGAAGAGGCAGATTACCCAGGGGATGGGGTTGGTTGCAGGCACACACTTTCCCCCCTAACAACCAGAAATCTCCCTCAATTATCAACTGGACAGAGGTCAGGGAAAGAATCTGGAGTGAAGAGCAGTTTTCACACCCAGGGGAGAAGGGAAAACATGTTCTTGCTCCCCCAGTTTGCCTCAGGCAGCTGCTGAGCAGCAGCAGCAAGTACCTGGATGACAACTCCCATCACTGGAAGGTTGAGGGTCTGCCCTGGCACAGGAGGTGGCCACTGGTCGATCTCGTTGCACACTGCAGGGACACAGAAAAGAGACAAGCTCCAGCTGCAGGGAAGTCCTGTGAGCTCTGCCCCTTCCTTTGTCACTCCCTCCCAGCCCACGTGGCCCCCTGGCTAGCTGCAAACACACACTCTTATCAAATAATTGTGCACATTCAGGCTCTTAGGGCTGCAGCAGCCTTTCCAGGGCAGACCCAGCAGCTCTGGGCTGCTGAGAAATCCTGATGAGGTTGCAATAAAGCCCTAGACAGAGATGTAGCTCTGCAGTTTTCTCCTCTCTGGGGCGTGCAGAGCTGACAGCATCATCTCCTGGGGCTGTCAGACACGTCCCATTGATGAACCCTCTACAGCCACTCTGGGTTCTGACAGGCCATCAGCTTCTCCCTGTAGGAATGTGTTCCAGGATGAGCTCGTTTGGAACATTTCAGCTGCCTTTCAGCTGGTGAAACCCCTGGAAGGTTTCAAGATCTTCCTCCTAGCTCCTCACCTGCCTCCAGGCATGGCTCCAGCTTGTCAAAGTATTCAGGAGCAATCAGCTGCAGCAAGGACTGGAAGAGGTTCACATAGGGCAGGCGTGAGACCAGCACCAAGGACTGGAAAAAAAAGGTACATTTAGGAGTCAGAGACCCTCTGGCGTGATCATTTCTAGTATTGCATCTACTTACACTTAAAAAACAGCATCAAACCCCTGAAAGGAGCTCAAAAGCAGCACTTTGGCTGGGAATTCTTGCTAGTGGTTGAGCCTCCAGGCTTTGGGGGAGCCTGGGAGTTTCTGATTTAAGGAATAAGCAGAGCTGGCAGCTCTAAGAGGGAGCAGATCGTGACCTAGCAGAAGATCAGCTGCAGGAAAACCAAAAATACACTGCTGATGGGTTCAGAGCTCCCAAACCCACCATGTCTGAGGGAGAAGAGCCAAGGAGCAGGCTGGGGAGACAAACAAAATGAAGTTTCCTGCAGAGAGGCTGTGGGTGGCATGTAGGAGGCAGGGCTGCTTCACAGCCAGGGACAGGATCTGGTTTCAGGACTCACCTTCTGGAAATAACCTCTCTTCATGGAGCTGTCCTTGACTTGCCTGAAGTAGACGTAGCCAAAGTAATGAGCTGCCTCCCTCTGCAGGAGAGAACAACGTTGTCACTGAGGAACCCATGGGTGCTACCACCAAGAACCCTCCAGCCACCACAATGTGCCTGCAAGGAGACAGCTACAGCAGGTCCTCCTGCTCACCAAAGCCACCCGTGCTCAGCACATCCCTTCTCTGAGTGAAATGGAGAAACCAGCTACAGACACTCCTGGTATGAGGGCTCAGGTCTGGAAAAACCAGCCCACAAAGGGGGTCTAGAGCAGGAGTGTGGTGAGGAGCAGCTGAGGGAGCTGGGGGGGTTGAGGCTGGAGCAAAGGAGGCTCAGGGGAGACCTTGTGGCTCTGCACAAGTCCCTGCAAGGAGGTTGGAGCCAGGGGGGGTCGGGCTCTGCTCCCAGGGAACAAGGGACAGGAGAAGAAATGGCCTCAAGTTGCCCCAGGGGAGGTTGAGGTTGGGGCCTGACCTTGAGTGTCTCCAGAGTTGGGGCCTCCACCACTTCTCTGGGCAACCTGTTCCAGGGATCAACCACCCTCATATTGAAGAGCTTTTTCTTAATGTCCAACCTAAATCTACCCTTTTCTAGCTTCAAACCATCACCCCTCATCCTGTTGCAGTGGAAGAAGGGCCCTCTGAGAGCCTCCTCCTTTCCTTCCTATCCCCACAGCCAGAGAAAACGAGTATTTTATGCACAGAAACCAAACCCCAAAGTGCATTTTGGCCTTTCCTGGTCATGCTGCTGTTTGCTGAGCAAGGGAAGGAGCTCCCTGGGCTGCCACTGACCTGCAGAGTTAGGGGGGCTTCTCTGTTGTACTGCCCATGGTCCTGGTAGGGGGTGGTCCTCTGGCCCCCCGACTGCCGCAGACGGAAGCTGAACTGGGTGTCCCCCAGGCCACCTGGGACAGAGAACAGCAGCAACACTCAGCCAGGAGCTCCAGCAAACAGCAAGGTGGGGATGGGAGATGCTGGTGTAGGATTTACAAGGAATTCCCAAAGAAAATGGAGAGAACAGCATAAAGAACCCCCCCCAACATCAGTGCAAGGCAAGGACACAGAGCTCAGCACAAGAACTGGTGGCATTAAGTTCAACCAACCACTGCTGGGAAACGTGGAGATGTTGGGCAGCACCATCAATCCTGAGTAGCTGCAGCCATCACTTGTCCACTGGGCTGAAAAACCTCCAAACAGCCTTAACCCAAGACCACACAAACCTTAAAGCCTGAATCCAAGACCACACAAACCTCAAAACCTTAACCCAAGACCACATAAACCCCAAAACCTGAATCTAAGACCACATAAACCCCAAAACCTTAACCCAAGGCCACACAAACCTCAAAACCTTAACCCAAGACCACATAAACCCCAAAACCTTAACCCAAGACCACACAAACCTCAAAACCTTAACCCAAGACCACATAAACCCCAAAACCTTAATCCAAGACCACACAGACACTGATTTTAACAATAATTCCCTAGCAAATGACTGAGACACACATGGCAGCTGGAAACCTTCCCTCTCACCACCACCCAGCCCCACCAAGCAGGAGAAGAAAGCAGGAGGTCCTCCTGCCAGCACTGGGTGGGCAGGAGCAGGGCTGAGGTTGCACCAAGAGGTCAGTTAGGAGGAAAAACTGAATTAAACCCAAGGACTAAGACATTGCCATGGGGTGAGGGCACTTAACTCCTTGGGGATGTGATGTGAGGAAGAGTGAAGTTGGTTGTGTGTGTTTATGGAGATGTTACTATTAATAAGTCACTTAATAAAAGGGACATTCAGGCTGAGTGTGAGAAACCAGTGAAAAAACAGCCTTAAAAACATTTAACATCAAACAGGGCAAAGCTACAGCAGCCAGGAACTAGCAAAGCAGAAGCTTCTTTGGTGAGACCTAAGGGCTGGGTGCTCCTTGATGTCCCAGCTCCAGAAGCCCCAGCCCAGAGGCCACGACTCACTCTTTCCATCAGGAACTTTCTTCCCTGTTCCCCAGGCCAGCAGATGCCACCTACCTGAGTAGGAGTCTGGGAAGGACAAGTAGCAGATACTAGTTTTCTGCAACAAAAAAAAGCAGAGAGTGAGAAAACCTCCATTGCTGCTCCTCAGGATCTTTAAAACCAGGGGGAAAAAAAATTAAAAATAGTTATTACCTCTTTCTCTGTTAGCCTGAAGTCATAAGGATACACCAGCTGCAAGAGAAACCAGAGCCAGGGAGTCAATCACTGCTCCCCCAGGGCTTCCACACAGACCTCCAGGATCAGCAAGTCCAACCTTCATCCCAACATCTCCCTGACCATGTCCCCAAGCTCCACATCTCCTCCTTTGTTGAACCCCTCCAGGGATGGTGACTCCAGCACCTCCCTGGGCAGCCTGGGCCAGTCCCTGACCACTCCTGTAGCAAAGAACTTCTTCCTAATGTCCAATCTAACCCTCCCCTGGGGCAACTTGAGGCCATCACCTCTTGTCCTGTCATTAGTTACCTAGAGGAGCCCAACTCCAGCCTCACCACAACCTCCTTGTAGGTGTGGAGAGCAATGAGGTCTCCTCTCAGCCTCCTCTTCTCCAGGCTAAACAATCCCAACAAGCTGCTGCCCACAGGGACCAAGAAGCAAGAAATG
Organism: Brachypteracias leptosomus; assembly: GCA_013401335.1. Lineage (NCBI taxonomy): Eukaryota > Metazoa > Chordata > Aves > Coraciiformes > Brachypteraciidae > Brachypteracias > Brachypteracias leptosomus. The sequence goes on from VYZX01024221.1 coordinate 20,558, forward strand.
GGCTGCAGGAGAAGTCTGGGGGGGTTCAGAGCTGTGTTTTAGCCTCCCTGGATCAAGGGCAGTGCTTCTAAAGACAAGCCAAGGTTTGTTTAGCATGGAAAGAGGTGGGTGTGGACAGGCTGGAAGGTCCCTGCTTTGTCAGCACATAGGTGACTCCTGAATGCTGTGACACCCAATTTATCACCTGGTGTCACAGATAAGAGCCACTGTCAAGGATTTTAGAGCACCCAGGTAGAGACTCTGGCTCTGCAGCTGATCTCTGAACACTGATAACACCATCCCTGCATTGACCATGACCTGATCAAGGAGAACTTGGGGCAATGCTCCTCAGGTCGGGGTCAGGGGCAGAAATGTGAGATCCACCAGCAAGATCCACTATGGAAACCACCCTGAGAAGTGAGAAGAGACCCAGCCACAGCAATGAGGAGCTTCACATGACAGGAGCCACAGTGGCCACCAACCAGCAGCAGCAACCAACAGCTTGTAGAGCACGGACTGATGGGGAGATGCAGGAACTGCAGCTGGCTTTAAATGAACAGATGAGAAAGAAACCAGCACTGGCTTCACTGGGTGACTTGGAAAAATGGGAGAGGTGCTGGTCAGACCCCTGCAGCTCCTGGGCAGTGATTCTGCTGCAGGTCAGGGTGTGAATCATCTGCTGCTGAAACCAGGAGCATCATCTGCCTCTGGAACCAGGAGCATCATCTGCTGCTGGAACCAGGAGCATCATCTGCCTCTGAAACCAGGAGCATCATCTGCCTCTGGAACCAGGAGCATCATCTGCCTCTGAAACCAGGAGCATCATCTGGTTCCGAAACCAGGAGGGTCATCTGCCTCTGGAACCAGGAGCATCATCTGCCTCTGGAACCAGGAGCATCATCTGGTTCTGAAACCAGGAGCATCATCTGGTTCTGAAACCAGGAGCATCATCTGCCTCTGGAACCAGGAGCATCATCTGCTGCTGGAACCAGGAGCATCATCTGGTTCCAAAACCAGGAGAATCATCTGCTGCTGGAACCAGGAGCATCATCTGCCTCTGGAACCAGGAGCATCATCTGGTTCCGAAACCAGGAGCATCATCTGGTTCCAAAACCAGGAGCATCATCTGCCTCTGGAACCAGGAGCATCATCTGGTTCCGAAACCAGGAGCATCATCTGGTTCCAAAACCAGGAGCATCATCTGCCTCTGGAACCAGGAGCTCTCCTCAGTGCCTGGCTCCTCTTCCAAGCCTATAAATAGTGGTGGTGGCACCAGGCCAGAGCTGGAAGTTCCCTGAGCCAGCTCGATTGGCTCCAGCAGCTCCCCGCGGGTCCCTTGGCAAGGGCGGCTCGTCAGCGGTGCAGAGAGAGCCAAGGCAGCAATTAAGAGTTACACTGATCAGCTTTTGGCTTCGAGCTCCTCCGAAAGTGGCAAAAATACAGGAGGAGAATTGTCACATGCCTGGGGCAGTGATGTGGTGGCAGGGGAAGGCTGTGATGTGGTGGCTTGGCCAAGGAAGGAAGGGTTCCAGGGGCTGGAGCATGAAGGGACGTGTCACAGCTCCTCTGCTTGCTCTACTCCTGCGTTGGGTGGCTGGATAAATCCCTGTGGTTATGATTTAGGCATTAATTGGCCATGAGGATGAAGTTCTTTACTGGAAGAGAGGTCAGGGACTGGCCCAGGCTGCCCAGGGAGGTGCTGGAGTCACCATCCCTGGAGGGGTTCGACAAAGGAGGAGATGTGGAGCTTGGGGACACGGTCTGGGGGTCAGGGAGATGTTGGATGAAGGTTGGACTGGATGATCCTGGAGGTCCTTTCCAACCTCAATGATTCTATGACTAATTTCATGGTCATACAAAACACTAATTGGTTCATTGCCATGTAATAATGGGCAGGTCAGGAATAGAGACCTGGGCACCTGGCACCAACTCATGCAGGAGTTGGGGAATCTCAAGAGCTTTCTGCAACGCTCCCTGGGGATCTCCACCCAACTCCCAGAGCCAGGACAGACCTCAAAGGCTCCTGCTGCCTTTCCTGGGGGGTCTCTCTGCAGGGGGAGCAGCCCAGAGGTGGGTACTGAGGGTTCCTGCTGCTCTGGGGGTCCCAGCTTAAGATGCACGAAGTGGATGTTTTACTGGAGGGGGTGTGATCAGCACTGGGGGGGAAAGGGGAGGAAAAAAAGGAAAGGGGAGGAAAAAAGGAAAGTTCAACAGCCTGGCACCAATTCCTGTGCAAACCACTGAATATTGACAAGATTAAAGCTCTGACCTTAACCAGCCAGTGCTAGAACTGTTCAAAAGCAAAACGACCATAAAGAAAATGGAATTTTTTATCTGTAAAAGTGCCTGGGTCTCTCTGGAGTGGCCCCAAAGGGCTCGGGTGATGTCACACCATGTAATGATGTCATGTGATGCCATGTGAAGGGCTTGGATGATGTCACCCTGTGTGAAGGGAGTTACCAGAAGGCCTGGAGGTGACACGTGCTGCTGAGAACAGAGCCTGGCACTAAAATGCTGGCACTAAATCCCTGCTGTGGATGCCAGAGGGTGCCAAGCTCCCCACTGCTGCCATAGCAACGAGGAGAACAGCCCAGAAAAGGGCTCCTGGTGACTGAAGCTTCACAAAGTGCCTGTGTTGGGCAAAGCTCGGGGAGGGAGGAGCCAGTTCTGTGGTGAAAAGGGGGATTTCAGAAGCAGGGGATGAATTTTCAGTGGTTCTAGGACAGTGGCCCCAGAGAAACTGGAGCCCCCGTGGGTTGGATGGACACCTTATGTTGTATTTTCTTAGAACACCAACCAGCTCCTGCCTCCAGTCACGTTACGTGTCCAGCTCCCTCCAGAGGCAAACAGCACAATCTTCCAGGGGAAAACTCTTCCAACCCTTTCGCTCCCAGTTCACCCCCTCTGACCTCCCAGTGAGACCTCACGGGAAGCCTCCAGCACTGCAGGTCCTCAGGCTGGAGCTGCCTCAACCCCTCCTTCACTGCACCCCATTGTCTCCCCACTGCCCCCCCACTTCCCACCCAGCTCCCATCCTGCAACATCCCCCTCAGCCCCTCTTTAGTGCCTGCTGACCCCCCACATCAGAGCTGCCTTTCCCAGCAAGATTCACCCCTAATCCCCACTCCCCAACCCCAGTCCTTCCCGCTACTTCCTCCACATCCTCCTCCTCCTCACCACCCTCCTGGGCAGCCCTGCAGCCCTCTGCCCACCTCAGTCACCCCCTTCCTACCTCCACAGTCCCTATACACACACATCCCGGGCTGCCCTGATGCTGGTTGGCCCTGAACACCCAAGCACTGCCCTGCCCAGGGCCCCCCAGTCCTGCACAGACATGGTTGCCCCCCAGCCCACCCTGTACACAGCCCCAGCCCACCCC
>VYZX01024221.1:30483-54623 GCA_013401335.1 Brachypteracias leptosomus
GGCCGGGGTGCTGGGCCCGGCGGGCCGCGGAGGCGGTGTGCGGCCTGCCGCCCCGCCAGCCCCGCCGCCTCCGCTTCGGCCTCCTCGGCCGCGCCGACACCCCCTGCGCACCCCCCGGGATGCCCGGAGGGATCGGGCCCCGGGCCCCTAGAGCTGCCTGAGCTGCGGGGCCGCGTCCGGCTGCCCCTCGGTTGTTTTTCGCTGTTTTTTGCGGGGTTTAAATCGCCGGGAGCCCGCTGGTGCTGGCGGTGCCTCCCCTCTGGCAGCTCGGCTCGCAGAGGGCCCGCACAGGGGCCCACCGTGTGGTTCTATGTGATATCTGGGTTAAATCCGACTTTCCGCGCCTGTCAGTTTGTTTTTTCATATTTTTTTTGTTGTTGAGTGGGGAGGGGGTCGAGCTGGTGGGGCTGGGGAGCGAGGGGAGCCAGGTTTCCCTGACTCCTGCCAAGCCAGGGGTGAGCTGGTGAAGCTGTTGGCAGAGGTGGTGGTGGCAAGGTCAGGGGCAGGGGTCAACCTCCCCAAGACCTGCTGCCCCGGGAGCGAGGGACCCTGTGCTGTGTGTGAACATAAACATCACAGTGCTGGCATCATTAACGTACAGAAACTGGGGTAGGAGTTATCACCACAAATGGAGTCGCTAGAGCACGGAATCTGACAGAAAGAAGACTTCTTGACGAGTCTAAGGAGGGCTCCCTTCCGATTTTGAAGGCCTTGTTTTGCACTGGTGAAGAAAAAAACAAACTAGGAAGTGAAAAAGAGAAACTGAGAGAGCGTGGAGGGAGCTGAGGTGTTTTCCAGATCTTGATCACCCACTTAAAAATTGCTGTTTTAAAAGCTGGAGCTTGTTTTCATGAGGTACTTTATTTTTTCTCTCAAAAAACAAAGGGGAAACTTGTGGTTCTAGTCCTGTCTGGAGCTCTGTGTGTTGAAGCCAAGCATGTAATCATTTATTAGCATGTAATCACTCTAACTACACGTAATCACCTACTAGCAGATTTTTGTTATAAAGCAGCGTTTTCAAGAACGATGGGAGAATAAACACTGATGATTTCTCCTATTGCTCTGACATTTGGCAGCAAACCCTCTGCCAAAAAATACTTGAGTGGTAAAAAAAAACCTGGTGGAGGGTAGTATAGAGATTTCCATAGCAACCAACAGTGATATCATGGTAAGCAAAGTTAAATGCTGGAATGTGCAGCAGGAACACGTAATGATCTGTGCTGGGTTGAGGGACACCAATAAACATCTGCTCAGGAGGAGGTGACTGAGGGCTGGAGGAGAACAAAATGGTTGGGAATTGAAGGCTTGCTTTGATTTTCATCTCTTTGCTGCGCAGACGTTTCTGGGGACTTGGGGACTTCTTGTGTTATGTTGCAAAGCCCAGAAATCGTGGAAAATTCATGGTGCTGCAGCAGTTGTGGGAAGAGGTGGGTGTGTAGCAGAGAGGTAGCAGACAGGTGGTGCAGAACACAGCCCTGAGCTTCTGGGGGGGGTTCCTACAAACCTCCCACTGAGCCAGTGCCCAGAGCTGAGGGTTTGTTCTGGGGATGGCAGGAGGCTCCTCCTGAACTTGCTGTTTGATGAAGTCTTAGAATCATAGAATTGTCAGGGTTGGAAGGGACCTTAAAGATCATCTAGTTCCAACCCCCCTGCCATGGGTGGTTGTGCTGGAGGAAGGACAGGTTGAATTTCTACGTTCAGAAGTTGGAGGCTGTCAAAAATGAATAACAAGGAGAAAACTCCCTTTAAGAGCGTATGTTTTGGAGGTTTTTTTCCTGGTGAACAAGCATCCTCAGGCTGAGGGCATCAGTTATTTTGAGAAAGCTGCTGCTTTTTGCTGTGCTTCCCTGGGGGGCAAGGCCCAAGCCCTGGCACCCCCCTTCTGCAGAGGGGTGCCATGGAGCTGCTGTGGCCAGCAGAGCCCCCCCAGACTGTTTGCTGGTTGCACTGGGAGTCAACTGGAGAGAAAGAAATTCTCCTTGTCCCCAGATAGCGTGATCCTGAGCTAGAGGGAGGAATCCTTTAGTGATGCTTCCCCCCAGCTTTGGCTGGGACACGTCCCTGGTGGAGCTGGAGGTGGTTTCCAGTGCTCTGTGCAAGGAAAGTTTCATTCATGTCCTCCCCCGAGTTTGTTGGCCACGCACTGAGGTGTCAAAGGGAAATCAAAAGTGCTTTCTCCCCCGAGATGCAGTGGTGCAGAAGAATTTCAGCAAAGAAGGGTGTTGTGTTTGAGGAGAGCTCGTGGCCAGGGGAACAGGATGAGCTTCCTGGCTCCGGGTTTGGGATAATAAGGTGTGGGGAAGTGCAAGTGTAAAAGCTGGAGATTATATGGTAGGGAAGATGACTTCACAGGCATCATCAAGTCGTGTGTTGTCTTAACACGGTGGCTTGGAGTCTGAGGTGTTAGTGCCTGAAGGTAGAGCAGGGCAATAAGCCCAGCCATGAAAATGGGCAGACTGGAAGGCTGAGAAATAGAGGAGTATCTTGTTAGAGTAAATTATTTCTGAAAGAAGAGTAGAATGACAAGAATAACTGGGAAACTGGGGTGTAAATGACACAGGAGGAACGGGTGAGGTCAGTGAGTTGGGGGTGAAGAGGAGCCAAGAGGTTGACAGAACTTTTGAGGACTTTATGGGAGGGGTATTTGTGGGAGGTCTTGTTTTGCTGGATGTAAAACTGCTGAAAAACTAATTGAGGAGAGCAGAGTTAATAGGCTGTGTTAATGAGTGATGTCAGCTCTCCATCTGAGCAGTCAAAGGTGGAGCCATGGCTCAGAGCAGCAGCAGCCTCTTCCTCTCAGCCCTATTTATAGGGTAACACAGTTCTGGTCTTAATTACCTTCTGCGGGCTGGGGACTCACTTGGGCTGAGTGATTCCTCCTTTTCACGGAAAACCTTCAGATGTCAGTGGGTTTAGAGAAGGATCAGGGAAAGAATGTGGCCTCTGTTTGACCAGCAGTGGCAACAAAGGAACTCAAGTGTCTTCTTGGATTCAATATTATTAGAAGCCAAAGTGTGTTGTCTTTTCTGTCCGCTGCTCTGCTTCTAGGGGGCTGGTTTCCTTGATTGTGCTTCTCTCTTTCCCTCTCCCTGTCTGTATTCCTCCCACCACCCTCCCCTCCCCCTGTCCATGGGCTCCTCTGCTCCTTGTTTTGATCTGCTGAAAGAGTCAGCAGTGCAATAACCAATATTGACATTATTATTACAGGCCTTGGCTATTTTTACCTGCATGTCAACTCTGGTATGGGGGGGAATCTCGGGCAAATAAATATTAGTTCTCTTGGGAAACGGAGCTTTCATAGCCAAGGTTAAAAGTCTCAAAGAGGTGGGGTTTTTGTGGGGTTTGACCACCACACACGTTGGTGATATGGTGTTATATGGGATCAGGTCTGTGAATGGGGAGTTTGACATCCCCAGCTGAATTAACAGTGATGTGCTCTCTTCTTGCTTATCAATGCCATCGAGTGCTGGGCAGAGCTGAGACAGTGTGAGGAGTTACAATAATAACTGGCTGCAGAGCAGTGCCTGGAGCCTGGCTCAAATTGGCATCTTTGGCAGGGGTCACTTCCAACCAAACACCGTGTGGCACCCAGCTTTGGAGAGGGGTTGTCAGCAAAAGTTGGATGAGCTGGTTTAGAACGTAATGGCACAAGAAAGAAGTTGTGAGCAGCTGCTGAGCTGTGGCTGCTGCTCCTTTCCCTCTCCATTTCTCTTTGTCTCCCTGTTCTCAGGCTGTAAACTCTACGTGGGGCTGGGGGCAGCCTGGCCCAGATGTGGCTCCTCTGGATGTCTCTGCATCACACATACCCAGTTTCTCAACGTCGTGTGCTTAAGGCCACAATCTTATCTGGACAGGAGGGGAAGCCGGAAGGCACGAGAAAATGACATTATGGTCAAGTGACAAAGTTCAAGAAGTTATTTGAGGCAGACAGGCCAAGATCCAAACTATTTCTTTACCTAGGCAAAATAAGAGGCTTCCCCCAGGTTTTGTGTGGTAGGAGACCTGCATGGCTTGTAAAGAAACTTTCCAAACATGTCAGTTGCTTGAATTCAGGGTTTGTGTTGTTCCCCTGGCAAATGCTTCTGCTGTTCTTCCCAGGAGCTGCCTCTCCTTTTTTTTCACTTTGATTCCAGTTCTGCAGTGCGCTGCTGTTGGGAGCATCGTGGCCTGCAGTGACACTGATCACTGTTAAATCACTTTGATTCTGATTTGGTTTGGCAGAATTAGGAGCAATAGCAGCAGAGCAGAGACTGGGAGAGAGGCAGAAGAGCGCCAAGAGGGCGCTGGTGGAGATGGGCTTTCCTGCTGCAACCTCCAGGAAGGAAGGAGGAAATAGAACACAAGATATTTCAGTTTCAGTTTTGTCTTTGATTTTTTTTTTTCTCTGGTAGACTTAATGATGTTAGCTGAGAAGGTGCATGATGGGTACACTGTGACATTTTGGGATAAGCAACTTAGATTCTCTCCTGCCTAACAATTTCTTCCTTGCTTTTCCTTCCTCATACCTTGCAAACCCCACAGCTCGTTTCAGCTTCTTACTTGCACATGCAGCAGGGGGGATGAGCAAGGTTGTGTTTCTTTAGCTGCTGACTTCACTTTCTTCCTTCAGAAGATCCTCAGAGCCATTCAGTTTTACATTAAGAAGGATTTCTTGTCTTCAGAAGGGGAATTGCAGAAGGCCACAGGTTGAAAACTGTATCCTGAGCCAGAGGACTAAGGGCACAGTTCCACGGTGACATGGGTGAGCTCGGGTCCAGGCTGCCATGTGTTGGCATTAGTGCTTGTGTGGAGAGCTGAGCCCTGCTTGGAGGGAGCCCTTTCCAGCTGGTTCAGCTCCCTCAACCAGCCCGAGCTGGGGTTGCATAAACAGCTCTGGCACAAGGCAGGACCCAGCTACGTGTGACCCAGGAAGGAGAAGAGGGAAAAGGGATTTAAATAGGGTGTGGTTCCACTGAACTAATCAGAGTTTGTGGTGCAAGGTGTTCCTGCTTCAGCCCTCTGTGGCAGTGCTGGCCCTGAACTGCTCAGGAGACAACCTCCCCTTGCCCTGCTCGTTTTCTGCAGGTACAGATGAGCACTGCTGCTTGAACAGCTGAAATCTGAAGGGGTGGGAATAGTGGTAAAAGCTGTGATTCTGTGTTTAGATTAAATCAACCTAAACCTAGTGAATGGAATATCCAGGTCACCCTCAGAGTGCCAGGGCCTCAGCTCCTGAGCCAGAGGACCCGATTAATGGCCAGCAGATGCTCAATCAGCACTCTGTTTAATAAATTAAAATATACTAAATGATGGGCTGCAACTTACTTCTGTTATACTTTATTTTTTTAATATGGAAGATCGTTTTTCTTACTGCTCAGTGTTTTACTACTTCTGTATTTTGTCAGTCCTTTACTATGGTACTTTTTAACATTACATTGTCCACAGTATAGCCTAGATTTTATCTTTTTTATTTTCTTCTGTCACTTTCCAAGCTATTTTTTTGTTTGTTTGGGGGTTTATTTGTTTGGTTTTTTCCCCCCTACCATTATATTTCAGACTCTACCTTTGCTTTCAAGGGGCTGGAGACCTCTCAGCAAAGCTCACCCATCTATGATGCAAATGCCTACTTCTGAGGTAGCCATTTAGGATTCCTTTTTTAGTCAATGGAGAGAAACAGATGCTGATTTTCTTTTGATGCAGAAGTCTAAAATAGAGCCCAGTTTTGCTGTACAAGTGCTCATTTCTCCCCTCCTGCAAAGGGAGTTTGGGTGACTAATTCAGATTAGTCATCCATTGTATAAATATCTACATGTTAGGTGAGAGATCCTGTTGCAGAAGCCTCAACTTCTAGGCACAGGTTCTTCTGGGGACCTCCTCAGCTGCAGGAGGTTACCTCTTGATGGATCCTAAGGTGGATGGTGTGTTGCTCTCTGCTTGTTTAGCTCTGCTTGACCTTTAAAGGTCCCTTCCAACCCCAACCACTCGATGATTCTATGAATCTTCCTCTTTAATAGCTGACTGATGAGTTGGAGGTTGAAAGCAGTGCCTATAAATGATTCAGAATCATATCTTTTATCTATTGAAGACCCATACAGTAAAACAAAGGGAAGGTTTTGGCATACACAGCTGGTTTTCCCCATTCTGTTTGAGACACACAGGTGCACCTCGACATTGTGATTGTCTGCATGGTTTGGGTCAGAAATAAGCAGGAAGCTCCAAGCAGAAAAGTGGATCTCTCCATGTTCTGTAGGTGTTTAGCATGAAGAAAACCCTCAGCTGAAAAGTTATCACTGTAAATGTAAATTATTCCTGTAAATGTAAATGTTGACTTGTTTCCTTCTGCTCTCTAAGGACTATTAATTATGACCAGCCCTGGAGACTGCTGTGCCTGAGTTTTGGGAAGGTTCAAGGATGAAGGAGCAGAGTAGTTGACAGAAATAAGAAGGGGCTGGAGGATGCCAGACTTTGCAGAAAGGCAGAGGGCTGTGGTGCCAGGAATAAATGCATATTGGATTTCATTGATGTTACACTGCACCCGCTGCTTCCTCTTACAAAATAGGCAGCTAATTGCATTACTTGTGTTTTTCCTGTTACTTCTGGAGCTGCATTCTTAGCTAACTGCAGTCCCTATAAACTAACTGCTACAGGTAATTAGTGTTAATATCTGCAGAGCTTGCAGCTCTCATCCCATGTGTCCGTGGCCTCCCTGCTCCTGTTTTTCCCTATTTTACACAGCTGAAGATTGTTGTGTCTTACAGAAAAAAACCCCCTCACCCCTTCAACTTCATTTCTCACCAGTGAAACTTTTTACTTGACTGAAGTGAACTTGTGAGTGCTGTTTTTTTAAAATACCTGGAAGAAAGTGTTGGAGTGAACTGATGTGGTTCCCAGGAACAAAACTCTTCAATTATTTTTAGTCTCAGGAGAGGACAGCAAGTGAAAATACAGAGTGCATACCTGGGGTTTGGATATATGCTTGAGTTTTGATAAAGAGCTGTGAAGTGAAACTAAATCCCCTCATAGTCACAGCACACATTTGCCATGTGAGGAAAATATTGTTGCATAATCAGGGTTTGTTGTTGGAGCTGGTGGACTGTGCCCTGGTCATGAACATGTTACTGTGGGGAGAGCAGAAACTTTACCACTGACAACCAAAGAGCAGGACTCGTGCTTGGAGGCAGGAGGATCTCAGAGGCTCTTCATAACTGGAACTGGAGCATCTGTGTGCCCAGCACAGGCTGAGAGCCCTGGGGCTGCTGAGCTGCAGCAGAGAAGCCTCAGAGGGGATCTGCTCAATGCTGCTCAAGAGCTAAAGGGTGGGGGCAAAAGGCTGGGGCCAGACTCTGGTCAGTGGTGCCCAGGGCCAGGCCAAGGGGCAGCGGGCACCAAGTGGAGCCCAGGAGGTTCCATGGGAGCAGGAGGAGGTGGGTGTTTGGGGTGAGGGTGTTGGAGCCTGGCCCAGGCTGCCCAGAGAGGTTGTGGAGTCTCCTTGTGTGGAGAGATTTTGGACTCTGGTCCCCCTGCTCTGGGGGAGCTGCTGGAGCAGGGGGGTCGGACCAGAGCATCTCCAGACCCTTCCAAGCCCACCATGCTGGGATTCAGTGAAAAAGTGACAGTCTTCCCCTGAGCTACGTGTTTTAAGTTTTAATACATGAAGGGCAATCCTTACTGGAAGGAAATGGCTGGTTTAAAGTCCAGCTGCCTGATGGGGAAGGGATGGGGAAGACCAGGAGATGTTGGTGGAAGGCCTGGGAAGATTCATCTCAGTGTGCAAAGGAATAAGCCAAAATACCACTGAAGTATAATGATTGGAATGGATGCTAGGCCTGAAAATGGCAAAATATCGTGTGTGTTAGTGCTAGAGACAGTTTTGAGGTATGTGATTAAAGAAAATAGCAGGGCAGAGAAGATAAAAACCATGCTGGGTGATTGCTAGGTTTAAAAAAAGCAAGGGGAAGGCCAGTGATCCACATGGAGCTCTAAATGTATCTCTCATTCACATTTCTTGGAGTGCATGTAACTTGTCAAGCTTAATGTCAAGAGTATTGATTAGGCCAAGAGTTAGTGTGGGGTCTTACCTGTTAAGTAAAAGGAGAAAACATTTATATATAACACTGAATACCAGCTTAATACACTGTTCAACATCCTGGTGGGACTGGGTGAAGACCCTTTGTATGCTCCTGCAGCCCCATATTGGGTTTTTCTGTGCCCAGTTTGGAGGCTGTGGGTGCTCCAGGTTTTCAGGGACTGGCTGCCACAGGTTTCTGACTTGAAGCCTGGTCTGTCCTTTGCCTTCCCAGTGCTTTCTTCTTACTGGGACTGTTACACACACAAGTGAGGGCAGTTTAGCTCCAGCTCCTGAGGTTGTGAGTTCTGAAGGGTGGAATGGGATGCAGAGAGTGCTGTGGAGGAGCCGTCAGGCTGGAAGGAGTCCCCTCCCATCACCTCCAGCTCGGTGTGGGGCTGCTGGGCCCTCTCTCCTTTTGAAACTTGAGCTGGTGTCTGTACAACACATGTAAAGGTACCAGGGTGCTAAATTGGGAGTGGTGGCTCTGAACACGGGGCTTGGCCGGGCTGTTCAGATAGAGAAGCAACAAGAACAGTATTTAAAATGTCACTCTGGTGGTTGCCAGCTGGGGGAAAAAAACCCCACAACTTACTTGGAGAATTTGTAGAAAGCAGAAAGAACTCTCTCCTCTTTAGAAGGGATTGGTTGTCTTCTGTATTCATAGTTTGAGAGTCAGGTTTTATAGGATCATAGAATTGCTTTGGTTGGAAGAGACCTTTTAGATCATTGAATCCAACCCTTCCTCCATCCCTGCCAGGGCACCACTAACCCCTGGCCCTCAGCACCACATCTCCACCCCTTGGAAACCCCTCCAGGGATGGGGACTCCACCACTACTCTGGCCAGGAAGACTTTGTTCCTCATGTCCAACCTCAACTTCCCCTGGGGCAACTTGAGGCTGGTTCCTCTTGTCCTGTCCCTTGTTCCTTGGGAGAAGAGCCCGACCCCCCCTGGCTCCAACCTCCTTGCAGGGACTTGTGCAGAGCCACAAGGTCTCCCCTGAGCCTCCTTTGCTCCAGCCTCAACCCCCCCAGCTCCCTCAGCTGCTCCTCACCACACTCCTGCTCTACACCCTTCCCCACCTTCCTTGCCCTTCTCTGGATATGCTTCAGCCCCTCAAGCTCCTGCTGGGAAGGAGGGGCCCAAACCTGACCCCAGGATTGGAGGTTGTTCCTCCCCAGTGCCCAGTGCAGGCGGATGATCCCTCCCTGGTCCTGTAGATATTTTTAGTGAAGATACTCCAGACAAGCCCAGTTGCTTCTGAGGCTCGTTGGGGTGCTGGGGTTCTGGTGAAGTTTACGGTGCTCTCAGTGCTGGGGAACAGCAGGGCAAATGCTTCTGGTGCTGATGGTGTGCTTTGCCTGAAACTGAATTTCTGACTTGGGAACTGCTCCTCAAATAAACTTTGCGTGTTAGATGCAAATGAATATCTCACAAGGCCTCCTGGTGACTGAACGTTTAGTTCAGCACCAAGGCAGCTTGAACAGGAGGTTTTCTGGTGGTCGGGGTGATCACCAAGATCATCTTCTGTTCTGCAGCTCCTGTGATTTGCATTTGTGTGAGGTATTTATAGAGACTGGGAGTACTTACTGATCATCTCTGTGCAGGCTTGGTCTGAATTTCTTGTCCCAAAGTTCCTACAATCTCTAGAATCCTTTCAGAAACTTGGGAAAAACAATGTCTGCCTTTTCAGTCACTTGAAATCTTCCCTTTCTCTATTCCAGAGCTGGTGCTTTTTAGTGCTTTGGGTCTGATTAAGGCCATTTAGTTAGAGTGAACTGCTGGGTAGAATTAGTGCTTAAAGCCATGGTTTGATGTGCACTTCAGCTGGCACTGCTCCCAAAAACTGTCTCCTCACTGCTCCTGCCCCTTCTTCAGCTCTTCTCCAGCTCCCTCCTCCCTGGCACCAGCCTTTGTGTGGCCCTGGCGTGACCCAGGCTGGGGGAGTGATTCAGCTGAAATTCTTTCCTGCCAATACCACGTGGAAGAGGAAAGCAATTCATTTTTTTTTTTTCAGCAGTGCAGGTCTAAATACAGAGTAAACTATGGCCTGACGTGATCAGCACATCGTCCTGGTTTGGGAGTTCAAGAGCAACTTGAGCTTTAATGTTTATTTGTCCAGGTAAAGCCACTTAAACTCTGAAGGATGGGTCTGAGATTTCCAAAGGACTGTTTTCCTTTCAAGAGGTGTTCTGGTGAATGAAGCTCAGACCATAAGTACAGTTCAAGTGGTGCCATGCAGGGATGGTCACTGTCCTATGTAAGGCTTTTCTTCTGAAGTGTCTTAATGTTTATTTCAACTGTAGAGCTATGTAAACTTTGTGTGAACTGTGTCTATAGGGTGTTCTGGAAGAGTAAGGAGATTAAAATGCATGTGGTGTTTAGGATCCTGTTTCAAGGCCCCAGTTTGTTGTGGTTTCATAGAGTCATTGAGGTTGGAAAGGACCTTTAGGATCATCAAGTCCAACCTTTGCCCAACATCTCCCTGACCCCTAGACCATGTCCCCAAGCACCACATCTCCTTGTTTGCTGAACCCCTCCAGGGATGGGGACTCCAGCACCTCCCTGGGCAGCCTGGGCCAGTCCCTGACCACTCTTGCAGCGAAGAACTTCTTCCTCATGTCCAATCTAAACCTCCCCTGGTGCAACTTGAGGCCATCACCTCTCATCCTGTTGTTAATTCCTTAGGAGAAGAGCCCAACCCCAGCCTCACCACAACCTCCTTGTAGGGAGTTGTAGAGAGCAATGAGGTCTCCTCTCAGCCTTCTCTTCTCCAAGCTAAACAACCCCAGTTCCCTCAGGCTCTCCTCATACATGTTCTCCAGACCTTTCAGAGCTTTGTTGCCCTTCTCTGCACCCTCTCCAGCTCCTCAATGTCCTTCTTATCCTGTGATGCCCCAGACTGGACCCAGTGCTCAAGGTTTGGTCTCACCAGTGCTGAGCCCAGGGGCACCATCACCTCCCTGCTGGTCACACCAGTGCTGATCCAGGCCAGGATGCTGGTGGCTTCTTGGCTCCTAGTTTATTGCTTTGGATGAAGCTCTGCTGTCCCTCACTCTGTGTGGCTTGGTTGGTAGAAGAGCAGAGCACTGGAGTCTTCTGGTGCAATCTGCAGCATGCAAACCATGAGGAGAGAGGCACGGCTGCAGTTCTGAGGCTTTGAACTTGTACAAAGGAGCATTCAAGGAGTACAAGAGTTGTTTTTCCTGCTCAATGGAGGACGTGTTGGTTCTGATAAAATAGGTGTATCTGAAACGTGCTGCTCTTTATCTTCTTGTGAAGAGCAACAGGAAATCTTAGTTTGCAAATGCAGCTCCTTTTTCCATCTAATAATCTGAGCAGAGTGATGCTGCTTTTGTAATACTCCATGAGCACAGTGAAAAATAAACTACCCGAGGTCCAGGGATCAGGGTGGTAAATACCTGACAAACTAGGTTGGCTGAAAAATGCTGCTGGGAAATACCAGCATCTCACTTGTGAGATGAGTCTAATTAATAATGATGATTTCTGAAGGGTTTAACTGTGGTGATCCAGGAAAAAAAGGAATTTTTTGCTTAAACAACATGTAATGGCATCAAAGTCTTGTTCACTGCTATAAGTGTGACTGGGTGAGGAGGGGAGTGTCTGGGTCCTGTGGGAGGTGGAGATTGGCCCTTGGCAAACCCCCAGTGATTGCTTTTTAATATTCAAATCAAGGTGCAAGTCTCACCCTTAAAGGTTCATCTTTAAGCCCAGGAATCCCCCCGGGGTGACTGCAGAGCTGCACAAACAGAGAAAGTAGTAACTGAAAAGGTTTGTCTGTTAATCTGGTTAAATTATTAGTGCTGGAGTGAAGTGCAGGTTACAAGTGTTGTGGTAGTTGTGCCCTTGGAGATAAGGGGAAGCTGGGAGGCTGCAGAGTTGGACCTTTGCTGTGTCTTTAGCCTAGAAAGAAAAAAAAAAGCCCTTTTTTGTGCAATTATGTTCACAGTGCATTGGGTGTATGTTTCTGGCTAAGCTTTTTCCTGCATTTTTTGAGGCTCTGCAATTTCTTCAGTGTCTGGGTGTGTTGGATTTAATTAAAAACGTAGCATTTAAATAAAGAAGCTGTGCAAATTTTGTCCTTAGCATGGGGTAGGGCATCAATTAGGAGGCTGCTTAACTAGATACTAGCTGAGGATAGAGTTGATCATCAAAACAAAGTGCTTCTTGATATCATCTCTTTATTAGGGAACTTCAGAAGCTCGGAATAATTAGAAGTAGCTCTTAATTTTGTGTGTGTACTTGTACAACAGACAGGCCTTCATCAGGTTTTGCCTGCAGCAGTTTTTTATTAAATGAAGGAAAAAAACCAAACCCCAACACAACCTCTTTCTGTGCTGGGATCCCAGGCTCCTGCTGTGCTTGTGACTCCCTGTGTGTCCAGGGAGTGTCAACGTAGATGCCTCTTCCATGTGTCAGATTTTGAGAGGAAAAAAAAAGAAGAAATAATTCATATTGCTTGCTCAGAAGAGGAAAATAAAAGCAGGCTCTTAAAATACTAGTTTGGGTAAGAATAATAGTATTACACTATATAGTATTTCATTGATCTGGCCATGCTGGAAGTGGGGCTGTGCCTGGGTGTCCAGCACTGGTTGGGTGCTTTTAAAATCTTAAAATCCAGATACTGAATCCTTCCTGAAAATGTTATTAATGAAGTGTATGGTGGCCTCTGCTTAATTCACACCCCAGGCTTGGGATGCCCAGTGCATGTAGTGTGAAAATCTCCAGTTGGGACCTTTGGCTCGTGTTGTTCAGGGGGTGTCTGCCCGTGTTTGGCAGGATAATGACCTGTCCTTCTCAGATGGAAGGAGCTGAAGCTTGGAAGGCAGAAGCAGATGCTCTGGAGTTCAGGGTGCATCACTAGAGGAAGCTGCTGCTCCTCCAGGGGCCCTTGACAAGCCAGACAGGGCTTGGCTGCCCTCCTCATCTGGAATTGCCCTCAGACAAAAGAAATACTCTATTTAATACACCTTCTTGTGGCCTTCCAGGATCTGAAGGGGGCTACAAGAAAGCTGGGGAGGGACTTTTTAGGATGTTGGGGAGTGGGAGGACTGGGGGGAATGGGTCAAAAGTAGAGGGGGGGAGATTGAGATGGGATGTTAGGAAGAAGTTCTTGCCCATGAGGGTGGGGAGACAGTGGCACAGGTTGGCCAGAGAGGTGCTGGAAGCCCCATCCCTGGAGGTGTTCAAGACCAGGTTGGATGGAGGTTGGAGCAACTGGTCTAGTGGGAGGTGTCCATGGGCAGGAGGGTTGGAATGAGATGATCTTTAAGGTCCCTTCCAACCCTGATGATTCTATGATTCTATTTTCTCTTTCTCCCCCCACCAAGGTGCATCCTTCACCTCTACAAACCAGAAGCTTCTGCCTGTTTTACTTTTCACCTCTGAAGGTTATGAGATTTTGAGGGGGGGGAAGGAGGATGGAGCAATACAACAATGATAAACTAACCCTTTTTTTTTTCTTTGACTAAAACTGAAACACAGTTATCAGTTTTCACAGGTTTTAAGTCTTTAAGCTGTCCCAATACTAATATAATAGCCAACTCCAAAGCTGGCTGAGTACAATAGAGACAATTTATAATTTTGTATGCTCAGTTGTAGGAGGGAATAAAGACTGTAATTCATTTCTGGGTTTTATGTTCTTGAGACTTTGATGTGTACATGTGCAGTCAGAGCTTGGCAGAAATGGTTGGGATCACAAGAGTTTGATGTCCAGTGGGACGTGCGTGCTAAGTGGGGGGGGTGTGGGCAGCTGCTGGAGCCTCTGAGGACTCCAGTCTGTCCTTTGCCTTTTATTTAGAGTTTGGGAAAAAGAACCAGGCAAA
This sequence comes from Brachypteracias leptosomus, assembly GCA_013401335.1. Taxonomy (NCBI): domain Eukaryota; kingdom Metazoa; phylum Chordata; class Aves; order Coraciiformes; family Brachypteraciidae; genus Brachypteracias; species Brachypteracias leptosomus. The sequence continues at coordinate 44,376 of VYZX01024221.1, forward strand.
TGAGCGAGGGAAGGGAACAAAGAGAGCACTGATGGGTGAGGATATATTTATGTAAAATTCTGACGTGAAACTAGTTGTTTTATTCATGTCCTGCAATTTCTGAAGATGGCCTGGAAGGGCAGAGTTTCATAGCCAGCCCTTCATCACCAACATCCCTTGGCTTTGCTTTCCCTGAGCCTGTAGCTGCTCTGAGCAGGGCTCCTTGCAGGGTCTTCATCTGGGGGCAGAGGAGGCTGGTTTGGACTCCCTAAGGACTATAGGTCCTTAACTTACTGCAGCTGTTGCTTGTACAGTTGTGTTCCTGCACCTAAGACCCACTTAAATTTGCTGTGTGACCTGTTAATGATTTCACAGGCTGCAACCCAAGCCTTGCTTTGGGTTTTTCTCATGGCTTTCTGCTTAGTAGGCTTGAGCCACAGTTTCAGTGCAGCACTAAGCTTGGAACAGGTTTGTCTGAGTGTTTGATCTTGGGAGATGAAGGCTCAGGATTCCTGTAGAAGGCAGGTTTGTATCTTGCTAGTTGACTCTTGTGCTTTGGGCTTTGTTGCTTGCAACAGACATACTGAAAATAATGCCCCTCATGTTAGCAATGCTCATGGGAGCATGTGGAGCATGCCAGATAATGCTCCAGAACATCTATCTGTGGTGGTGTTGGGTTGATAGGACACCTCTGTGCTTGGGGAGAGGTTGATCTGAAGCCTGCCCAGATTCTGCTTGGCAGAGTTTCATAGCCAAGAGGGTGTCTGTAAATAGGTTTCTAAAGAGAAAAATATTCTTTCAGGTGAGAGAAGCTTCTCTGGAATGATGCTGGATTTTCTATTCCTGTCCAAGGGTGGATGTGGTACCCGTTTGAATTTGGAGCAGTGCATATTAATGAAGTCTTAAGTGCATATTAATGAGGTTTAAGTCCTTCCAAATTCCAGAGTAGGTGGGCTTGGAAGAAGGGAGATGTTGCTGAAGAGGCGTTCTGAATTTCCTGCCTTTAATTTGTTGGGGTTTATTTTGTCTTCTTGGGACTCCATGGGCAGTAGCTGGTAGGGAGGAGAGACATGACTGCCTGAAAGGGGTTTATTTGTTCTCCTCATGCTGGTGGGCTTCAGCAGCTCCAGTGCTTATTAGCAATGGCAGGAACTCCCCAGTCCTGCTTTAGTTTCTCTGGAGAACCACAGACCTCTCAGGTATAATTTCAAAATAGTCTGAAAAAAATCTCTGGTCTTGAGCTGTTAGTATTTATTGACATAGCAAATTTTTTCTTCCCTCTGTTGAGTTTTTTCACTGTTCCTCATGCTTTAAAACACATTCAGAAGATGCAAACATCTGATTCATGCTCTGCTCAGGGTGGGTTAAAACATCTTGAGGTTTCCATCAGTCCAACCAGGCTAAAATCCCATCAAACACAAGAGCTGGTGATTGACGGGAGCTGGGGAAAGAATGATTTCAAAGAGATGGTTTTAGTGCCCTGGAGTCTGTTCTTCACAACAGCTCTTCCCTTGTTTCCTCTCTTGGATGTGTGACACTGTTCTGGTCATCTCTGGGAAGGACTTGCACCTTCAGAACCTTGATTCTTTCCCCTTAGAATGATGTGTGCTTACCTGTCCCTTGACAACTATCAGCTTATCTTCTGAAGCATGAGATGGAGCACATCTGGGATGCACTATATGACACACAACTTGGAGGAGTGCTTTATAGACCCATGCTGCTGTGCAGAAGGACCTCAACAGGCTGGAGCAATGGGCGAGTAGCACTCTCCTGAAGTTGAGCCAAGGGAAATGCCAGCCCCTGCCCCTGGGGAGGCATGACCCCAGTACGTGCTGGGGCTGAGCAGCTGGAGAGCAGCTCTGCACGGAGTCACCTTGGGGTCTTGGTGGACAGCAGGCTGGCCAGGAGCCAGCAATGTTCCCTTGCTGCAAAAGGGAATGTGCAGAGTGTTGGCAGCAGGTCATGGGAGTTGATCCTTCCCCTCTGCCCAGCACTGGTGTGGTCACATCTGGAGTTCCAAGTCCAGTGCTGGGCTTCACAGGGCAAGAGGGATGTGGACATAGTCAAAAAAGTCCAGCAAAGAGCCACAATGTTGATAAGTAATTGGAGCATCTGACATGTGAGAAGAACTGGGAGAGCTGGGACTGTTCCTCCTGGAGAATCATAGAATCATCAGGGTTGGAAGGGACCTCAAAGATCATCCAGTTCCAACCCCCCTGCCATGGACAGGGACACCTCCCACTAGAGCAGGTTACTCAGAGCCCCATCCAGCCTGGCCTTCAAAATGTCCAGGGATGGGGCTTCCACCACCTCTCTGGGCAACCTGTGCCAGTGTCTCCCCACCCTCACAAGGAAGAACTTCTTCCCAACATCTCACCTGAATCTCCCCACCTCTACTTTTGACCCATTCCCCCCAGTCCTACCACTACCCAACATCCTAAAAAGTCCCTCCCCAGCTTTCTTGTAGCCCCCTTCAGATGCTGGAAGGCCACAAGAAGGTCCCCTTGAAGCCTTTCCTATGGAGAAGAGATGCCTTGGGTTGTCTACTGGTGTGTCTAAGTCCTTCATGGAGGAGAAAAGGATAAGGAGTCAGGCTCTCCTCAGTTGTACCAGTGACAGGACCAGAGGCTGCAGACACAACCTGGAATATGGGAAACTGAACCACAAGTAAACGTGGTTTTGCTCCAAGAGTGGCTGAACATGGGCAGAAGCTGCCCCAAGAGGTGGTGAAGTCTCCATCCTTGGAGATGTTCAGAACTTTCCTGGATATGGTCCTGGGCAGGCAGCTCCAGCTGCTCTTCACTTCCATCTGCTTGTTCAGAACAGCCTGAACCATTCAGGCAGTCCCTGGTGGGTCTGTGCTGGTTCAGAGATCACAGCCAGTGCAGCAGAGTGTGGCTCAGGGTATTTTTGGTGGTGTTTGGGGTTTTTTTTTAAGGGTATTTCCTGGCTTTTGCAGAGTTAGCATCAACTGTCTGAATGGTTTGCCAATTAATTTAGTATCGATTTCCGTTTAGGGCGACACTTGATGGGCTGGCTCTGTGATAGTCCATAGCCTTGCTGGTTTTCTTTTAAGCTGCCTCAGGTGGGAAATGCTCTTGCCATAAAAGGGGGAATTGAGTTTTCTGTCTGCACATGCCCTCAACTGACCCTCAGAGGGAAAGTGAAAACATGTGGATACTGAAAATGAGAACCAGCAGGAGGGACCTGTCACCCAGAAGCATCTTCTGACTGAGGTGGTGGTTGCCTGGGTTGGTGGTGGACACTCTGCTATCTACAGATAGCAGTGGTGCTGTCGGGCCTCTCCATCAACACTGTGCTGTGAGGTGTGGAGGATGTTCTGCAGCCTTGGGCAAGGGCTGGGCTGCTCAGCACCTTTCTGAGCCTCCCTAAAGCTGTCCAGAGTGGGACAGGGTGGGTAGCTCGGCTTCTCCAGCGGCTGCTGGTGTGGAGAGTGCTCTGGGGCTGCTGCAGGCTGGTGAAGATGCTTTGAAATCATTCTTTGGGATGTTAGAAAAAGTTCTGAGTAGAGCTTGCTTCCAGCAGGAGAACATGGTTTGAAATAGTGCTGGAAGTGAGTGGAGAAGGGCCTTAAAGGTGGCTGTGAATGCTCAGGGAAAAACATGAAATATCTGCCCAAACTTAGTGTGTTCAGCAGAGCCTGGGGGCACATGGTGAAGCTTTACCTTCCACTTGGCAGCTGTGGTGTTGGCCTCATTCTGCTTGCAGACAAAATAGAAGCTCCCCCACTATCCCTGTCCCTCCCCTTAACCCCAAATACCCATCTGGGTGACCTGAGAACTTTCTTCAGGCAGGGGGAGACTTTCAGGTCACTGGACAGTTTTTCTTCAGAGCTCTTAGGTGGTGTGGGCGTGATGTTCCTGCAGTGATCTTTTTAAACTGAGTCATGTACTTTAAAAAATAAATGATAATAAAAGAATGGGGTGAAGCAATAATGAGACCAAGCATCTTTTTAGTTGGTAAAGTTACTTGTTGCTGATTCCTTCTGGCACATGAGGCTCCCATGGAAGGCTGCCCAGGAGACCTGGAGCCTTTTTATGGTGCAAAACATGTTGGTGTCAGAGCAGCTTGTGGCTGGTTAGCCAGTAACCCTCTTGATAGGTACTAAACAACTTAGCAGTGCTCCTTTGGTTTTTAATTCCTTTTTCTTCCCCCCAGCTTCCCATGGAGCCCAGGCCTAGGAGTGTGCTCCTCGTTAGCAGCAGGCTGCCAAAACCTTCCTGTGGGAGCTGGAACCAGCCCCTTTTTCCATTTACTCTGACAGGTTGTTTCTCTGGTAGTGCAAAAAGAAATGTTCTCAGAGCTGTCATGGTGCAAGGTGGATTTCAGAGGAATTGGGGATTGGGAAGCTCCTTTTTACAAACATCCTCAGGTTGGTGTTAAGTGGTGGTGCACATGAGAAGCCCTGGGGGAAGTTCTCTGTAAGTCCAGCCATGAATCTCTTACAGCTGGGGAAGCTGAGCAGCCTGGGGAGTTGTTTTCTTGCTGTCTCTGAATCCAAAGCTGAATTAGGCTGTTGTCTGAGGATAGAAAATGATGTGGCTGTAGGTTGGTGTCCACGAGTTTGATCAGACTCTGTGTGGTTTCATAGCAGCTTCCATCATGGGCGTTTGGTGAGTGCTCGGTGAGGTCCTGGGTGCTGAACGGGTCTGTCAGCCCCAGCCTGGGCTGGTCACTGCCTCACTGGGTTTTTCTGCAAAGGTGGAAATGGAGAAGAGACCCTGACCCCTCCTGGTAGCAAGGTCTGAAGTGTGGGAGAAACAGGAGAGATTATGGGGAAAAGAAGATGGGGAAACAATGGAAGCTTCAGTGAGTCCAGGTTCTGTCAGAACAACTTCCAGGCTGCCTGGTGTGCCATAGAATCATTCAGGGTAGAAAGGACCTCCAGGATCATCAAGTCCACCCATTGTCCAACATCTCCCTGACCCCCAGACCATGTCCCCAAGCACCACATCTCCTCCTTTGTTGAACCCCTCCAGGGGTGGTGACTCCACCACCTCCCTGGGCATGTTTCCTTCTAACCACGTTGTCGTTGAAATTGGTTCTTCTTGTGCCTTGAGTCAGGAGCATGATGAGTTTAAGTAGTATTTTTATACATCAGTGTGTCTTCTAGCAATAGACGTCAGCTCCATGTGATTATTTTTTTATAGCAAGGAATTTGGTAGGTGCTGATGGTTTTCCCTGTGTCCTCACAGTGTCTCCACGTGGCTTTGTCACAGTGTACCTGGAAAGTGCAGCAAGCTTGGAGTTTAGCTTTGCAGAATTTGAGTGAGTGTTGCTTTTAATTCACTGTGGATTTTGTATATTGAAATGAAACGTTTCCATTCAGAGTAGGATGAGTTTAATCTGCTGGCTGCACTTGACCCCGTTGTGTTCCTGAGATGCAATTACAGCTCATCCAGGTGTTATTTCTTGGTTGAGTTGAAATCAATTTCTCTTCTGAGTAGAAAATGCACAGAATTAGGGTTTTCTAGACCAAAAATGGTTAAATGAGGGTGATCCTCAAGTGCTTTGTGCCTTGTTTAATATGAACTGGGTTCAGGAAGGGTGACTTGCTGCCTCCCTTCTCCAGTAGTCACAGGAGAAACACCTCCAGATGTGTCTGCAGCCTTCAGCAGAGATGACTTGAGACATTTAAAGTGTGCTCTGGATTTTGGAGGGTGTTTACTTAATTCTCCTGGAAAGTTGGGCACTTCTGAGGCAGCTGAAGTTGCACAGCCCCCCAAAAAAATCTCGATAACCCAAATTATCAAATTTCTTGGGAAGATCTTGGTGATAAAAATAGTGGAAATGTAAATTCTGGTGAGGTAACAGCGTGGTGTTATGTAGTCAACTGGCAACTTTCCCCAGCTTGTTTAGTTACCAAGTGGCTTGACAGATTCTTAAAATGGATTACAGCTGACTTAAAGTGTCAGCTCGGGAGGGAGAAAGAGCAGGAGGTGGCCTGGGCAGGGGGGGAGAAAGTGCTGAAATGAATCCTCTGCCTTGAGAATCTCTGGGTCACTCTGACACCTCTGCTATTGATGGGGGGTAAGAAAACATTAGGGTGGTTTTGGGGCCTTCCATACCTTGGCAGGGGGGAGAAAGTGGTGAAATGAGTCCTGTACCTTGAGAATCTCTGGGTCACTCTGACACCTCTGCTATTGATGGGGGGTAAGAAAACATTAGGGTGGTTTTGAGGCCTCCATACCTCTGCAGGGGGTTCATTGTAGACTCCACCTTCTTTCCCAGCAGCATGTTTGACAATAATTTCCTTCTCTCCCACAACTCTGGAGCCTTTGGGTGGTTTGTTGCCCCTGGGTAATCTCCAGCTTGCTTTTAGTTACCTGGCTGTGCCTGACCTTGCAGAAGGGCCTTATCTGAGTCAGGAAACCATGATGGCTCCACGTTGCCCCCGGTGCTGTACTTGAGAGCCCTGAGAGGGTTCTGTCACCAGAAGGTGCTGGTGGTGGGGTCAGCTTGTGTGAAAGACACTCGGCCAGAGGCTTAAAATAGGCGCGGTCTCGGTTACTTGTGTGGTTACTGGTATCATTTCATGGATCTCATGGTTTGCATATCGTTTTGCAAATGTCCAGATGGAGAGGAAAAAAACATTTGCAGTCGCTCTGGACCTGAATTTCTAAAAGCTGTGGTTTAAAGTGGGATTTGCTGTTAAGGGAGGGGGGTGTGGAGGCTGCAGGGGCTGGGAGCTGGCAGCAGTGTTTGGGTAGAGGGGCTGGCTGGCTGTTCAGGGGGAGAGAATTTCATGAGAATGGGGAAAAAGCAGTTTCTAGTCTCTTGAGATGAGAGGGTACATCCCCACACTGATCATTTAAAGGGTGATCAGAGCAGTACAGGGATATTAGAATGTTAATCTAAGATTAAACGAGCTGCTGACTCTTGAAATGGTGTTTCTGGTGTGATTGAAGGACTGTGGTAAAGAGCTGAGATCAGACTCAGGGCAGAAAAAAATCCTGCCAATGCTGCAAATGATCCTGAGGGGTTGGTAAAACCCAAGATTACTCTTTTGCTCTCTGTGGGAATTAGGAAAACCAAAGCAGATCTTTGCTGAGACACCAGGTAGTGCCCATCATTGAGAGCCATGGAGCTGAGGGACCTCCTGATGCAGCTTTGCAGCCTGTGAAATGCAGGAAGATGCAGCTGGCTTTATCTCATCTCCTCATCAACCACTACAAGTTGAGGAAGGTGAGCCATGAACATTTGTTTCAAAACATACCTCATCTCAAAAGGTTAGTGGGTTGCTTTGGGTTTGTCCACAGATAAAATTTAGTTTCTTGATTGCTGTGTTTTTTTCTTTTAAAAAAAACCCCAAAATCAGCAATTTCTCCAACATTTCAAGTGCTCTGAAGATGTGCAGGGAGCCAAATTCTCTGCTGAACATGAACTGAAGTGACAATGGAGGCTGGAGGAGGACACCCTGTAGCTTTCCTTGCAGCATCATTCCTGAAAAAATAACCCTGTGCAATAACATTGGGTGTGTGCTGATAAATGCCAGAATATCCCTGAACTGCAGTGGAGCCTTTGGATTTATTCGTGGTTATACCAGTGACTGGGGGAATATTTCACTGCCCTTATTGTGGTTGAGTCTCAGCAGAGCTGGTGGATTTTATTTATTTACTTATTTACTGGGGGAATGAGGAAGTGGAAAAGACCAAAACATCATTTGAGTGACCTTGGGGCTGCCTCTAGTTTGGTAGCAGGATGCAGGATTTTGTGGACTAAAATTAGTCTGGTATATCTGGAGTAGTAATCTCAGTCATTTGGTGTTGGTCTTAACTCTGGACCTCGAGGGGTTGGAGAGTGTCCAGAGAAGGGCAAGGAAGGGGGGGAAGGGTGTAGAGCAGGAGTGTGGTGAGGAGCAGCTGAGGGGGTTGAGGCTGGAGCAAAGGAGGCTCTGGGGAGACCTTGTGGCTCTGCACAAGTCCCTGCAAGGGTAGAGGGGGGAGATCTCTTGTCTTAGGGGACAGGACAAGAGGAACCGGCCTCAAGTTGCCCCAGGGGAGGTTGAGGTTGGAGCTGAGGAAGAATTTGTTGTTGGTCAGGGTTGTTGTGGGCTGTGCCAGGCTGGGCAGGGCAGTGGTGGAGTCTCCATCCCTGGAGGGGTTCCCAAGGTGTGGAGATGTGGTGCTGAGGGCCAGGGGTTAGTGGTGCCCTGGCAGGGATGGGGAGTGTGTGGACTCAAGGAGCTGAAAGGTCTCTTCTAACCAAACTATTTCTCTGATTCTAACTCTGCTGAGGGTTCATGTGATGTCCCTGCTCAGCAGAGCTGTCTGGGAGTCTTTTCCTTAGTGCCCATGAATTAATTTCCCAGGAAGGTACCAGTAGGAGGTGTGAGGGCAGCACTTTGTCTGGCTGTCCTGATGCCCAGGTGCCTGTGGAGCAGTGCAGATGGCAGAGCTGACAGCCATGTCTTGAAGACCTGAGGACAAATTACTGTCCTCTGTGGAGGGCTGCAGCTTTCTAGAGGACATAAAAAGTACCTTGAAAATTCACCCATCTTTGGAAACAATAAATAAACTTTTTTTTATTCTCCTTGACAATTTTGCAGCTGTTACACCTTGTTATCCCTGAATTCCCAGCACCGTTATCTTGGGAGAAAGAAGGTTAGGAAAGAGTAGAGAAGGCTCTGAGGGAACCTTCTTGTGGCCTTCCAGGATCTGAAGGGGGCTACAAGAAAGCTGGGGAGGGACTTGTGAGGCTGTCGGGTAGTGGTAGGACTGGGGAGAATGGCTCAAAACTAGATTCAGATGAGATGTTAGGAAGAAGTTCTTGCCCATGAGGGTGGGGAGACACTGGCACAGGTTGGCCAGAGAGGTGGGGGAAGCCCCATCCCTGGACATTTTGAAGGCCAGGCTGGCTGGGGCTGTGAGCAACTGCTCTAGTGGGAGGTGTCCCTGCCATGGCAGGGGGGTTGGAATAAGATGATCTTTAAGGTCCCTTCCAACCCTGATGATTCTATGATTCTGTGGTCTCAAAAAAGCCCAACTTCAGAACTTCATGTGTGTGTTGATAGGATAAAATCCCATGAATGGGATTAACTGTGTTAACTGCCTTTGTGACTGGTGGCACTGGAGAGGGAAGCACAGAAGGATGGGAAGGTTGGAAAGCAAGGAAGGATGGAAGGATTTCTGCTCTACACTGAGCTTCTCTTTCCTTTGGATGATGATCATTTTTTTTTTTATGACCACTCTTGAGTAGGTGGGAAGCAGCTGAATGAATTCCAAAAAAGAGATCAAACTGACTGGAGAGTTGTTAGTGGCTGTTACTGGTTTATGTGAGATCCCTGCTCCTTTGGCTCTTCAATTGCAGTGAAGATACCCTCTAGAAATGCCTTTTTTTTTCCCCCTGTTAGTTTGGATACCTACAATTCTAACTTGAGGAACATTATAGCTTCTATGCCAGGTTGAATTCACTTAATCTTGCTGGAATTTCTGATCAACCATATGAAGGTAACTAAGGCAGTGGGAAGACGTTGAATTCGTTTAAAAATAGCTGCTTTTTATATAGTATTATCAGAACATGCATGTCCCTTTTTTTCCACACACTTGCATCCCACCCTGGGTGCTCTGAGGTGCTGCTGCTCCATCTGGGGGGGGCAGGAGCTCTCTTGGTGGGCCCAAGCCATGAGAAGAGCCAACCAGAGATGCTCTTCTGCTTCTGTGTTGTCTTTTGAAGAGTTAAATATCCTTTTTGATTATTTTTATCTAGGAATTCGATTTCTCCTCAGTATTTTCCTTTTCAAATGCCTTTTCCAGATAAACAATCCTCTGTTCCTAGCAGTCAGTTGGTGGAAATTGTTGGGCTGGATTCACTGGAGGGGAACAATGTTCCAGCCTCGGGGTGCCTTAGAATCGTAAAATCATGGAAGGGTTTGGGTTGAAGGGACCTTTCAAGGTCATCTGGTCCAACCCCCTGCACTGAGCAGGGACATGTTCAACTATCTCAGGTTGCTCAGAGCCTCCTCCAGCCTCCCCTGCAATGGTTCCAGGGATGGGGCAGCCACCACCTTTCTGGGCAACCTGGCACAGGCTCCAACACCCTCAGTGTAAAGATTTCTTCCTTCCATCTAGTCTAAATCTCCCTCTTTTAGTTTCAAACCATCCCCCCTTGTCCTGTCCCAACAGGCCCTGCTCAAAAGTCCCTCCCCATCTTTCTGCCAGGCCCCTTGAAGTCCTGCAAGGCCCCCAGAAGGTCTCTCTGGAGCCTTCTCCTCTCCAGGCTGACCAAGCCCAACTCTCCCAGCCTGTC
>VYZX01024221.1:61436-83901 GCA_013401335.1 Brachypteracias leptosomus
ACTGGCCCCAGTACTCCAGAGGTGGCCCCACCAGGGCAGAGCAGAGGGGCAGGAGAACCTCCCTCAACTTGCTGCCCACACTCTTGTCCATGCCCCCCAGGAGACCATTGGCCTTCTTGACCATGAGGGCCCATTCCTGGCTCATGGGCAACTTGTTGGCCCAGATCCTTCTCCCCAGAGCTGCTTCCCAGCAGGTCCCCCCTCCCCTGTACTGCTCCATGGGGTTGTTCCTCTCCATTGCAGGACCCTCCACTTGCCCTGGTTGAGCTTCACAACGTTCCCTCCACCCACCTCTCCAGCCTGTCCAGGTCTCAGGGGATGGCAGCAGCTCTGGGGTGTCACCCACTGCTCCCAGTTTTGTCTCATCAGTGAATGGGCTGAGGGTCCACCCTGACCCTTCATCCAGGTCACTGATGAGAAATAAAATGGAAAGGTTGTGAGCAGGGCTTGTTTCTTGCTGCCTCTTCCACCACTGAAGAAAACACACAAGCTGGACAAGCATCACTTATAATGTCCCTCTTAGAATGAGTACATTTAATTTTATTTCTTTTTCCCCCTAAAGAGCTCGAAACAGCTCTCAAAGAAAAATAGCCAGAATTATCTTGAGCAGCAAGAATGTGACCCTTGACCTTGACATGTTTGTCCTCATGTTCTCATATTCTGACTTAGCCCTTTTGGACTTGTTGTTTAAGGAAGGAAAGTGCAACTTGAGAAGCTGTGGAGCAGGGATTGTTTGGAGCATCTGCGGGGCTGGGAGCAGCCCCTTGGGAGCTCACATGAACTCTGTCTTGGCTGCTGGGGGGGAGAGATACCCACTTATGGAAAGCTTGTTTGGAGCTCTTCACAGCTGATGATCTCCAGAACATCCTTGGGCAGCTTCCCCAAACTGGGATCTGAGATATGGGGACAATAAGTGGACTCTGGTGGGTGGCAGGAGCTTGTGGTGTGAGGCTGGGGGGAGGAGTGAGAGGTGGATAGTGAGTGTGGTGAGTTATATGGGAAACTCACCTTGATTTTGGGTGGGAACTGTTCAGTTATGGCCCAAAAAGCACCTGGGCCTCTGTTCTCTTCCTTGGGTTTATCTGAGGATCTTCTCCATCAACTTTTTCTTAGTTTCCACTTTACCACATGCTCCTTTTTGTTTGCACACTTTTGGTTTTAAATATTTTATGTTAATATTTATATTTTATATATTTAAAACAATATATTCATAGTATATATTTATAAATATATAAAATTGTTGATAAATACACTATTTTAGTGTAGAGATCAGATTAAAACAAAGCCTGACACTTTTAACTTCCTAGGTACAGAAAACCCTCTATTACAGCTCCCCAGTTTCACATTTCCCTTTACTTCTGAGCCCTGTATTGGGGAGGAAAAGCCCCAAATGCATCCAGAGTGCCTGGGAACTTCAACCTGGTGCTGAAAATCAGTGGGAGCTTCTGCAAACACTTTGGGGCTCCAGTGGCACTGAAGGCACGTTCTTGAGGTGGTATCAGAGGTTACATCAAAAGTCCACCCCAAACTTTTATATAGTGACAACCTGGGGGTAAAAATGGGTGTTCTTCATTTGAGAAACCTTTTTCTCTTGACTTTAGAATGGAAAGCTCTTCAAAATGAAAGCTGCCATGCTTGTGTTCATGTTGGAATAGGTCATTCCACCATCTAGACCTAAGGAGAAGCAGTTTATTGAAATATAAGTTTGAAGAGGGTTGTTCCTATTAAAGGTACTCACAAAACCCAATCCGTGACCATGTTCTTGTCCCTTTAGTGCTCTGGGTTAGGCTGCTCCTTCCAACACCCCTGCACTTGGCCTTGGCACGTAGAGCCCTGGACCCCCCAGCACCCCAGAGGCTGGTTGTAGTGCAGTGTTTTTCTGGACATAGGACAAATAACCATGAATAGAGGCTGGGGGAGGGCAGGAGTATCTGCTGTGTGTGGCTGGGTTGGTGTATGTTTGTAGAGCAGGCTGGTGTAAACCCCAAGAACCACAGAATGGTTTGGGTGGAAGGGTCTTAAGAGATCAGCTGGTTCTAGAAATGTTCCTCCCTGCTGCTTCCTGATGTGTCTTGGTGTTCATAGAGTGTTTGAGGCTGGAAGGGCCCTCCAGAGCTCATCTGGTCCAACCTCCCTCCACCAGCAGGGACATCTCTACCTAGGGCAGGCTGCTCAGAGCCCCAGCAAGCCTGACCTTGAAGGACTCCAGGGATGGGGCCTCCACCACCTCTCAGCCTGGCTTCTCTGGGTTCTCTGCAAAGTATCACTCAGCTGGTGCTCAAGACCTGGTGCTCACAGACAGCTGGACTAGAGATGAAGCTCAGCACTTAACAAAGAGCGAGGGAAGTCCAACCTGCTGGTGCTGGGATGGGTGCCAGTTGTTGATGAAGCAGTTACTCTGTCCATGTCTGGTCTGCTGGGAAGGTGGAGGGGAGGCTGGTGATGGTCAGGGAAAGAAGGCAGGAGAATCACTTGGCTGTGAACATGCTGTGTTGGTGCTCTGATCAGAAATGCCAAGGCCAGGCCTTGTTAGGCTCTGCTGGAGCTGTACAGCAGGCACCTGACCAAACATAGGTGAAGTTTGAGGCCTCTTAGACTTCACCTGACCAAAGGTGAGTGAAGTTTGAGGCCTCTTAGACTTCACCTGACCAAAGGTGAGTGAAGTTTGAAGCCTCTTAGACTTCACCTGACCAAAGGTGAGTGAAGTTTGAGGCCTCTTAGACTTCAGTGCTTCTTGGTTGTGTTGTATCTGGATGACTGAAGCTGTCCAGGGGCTGATCCCACATCACTAAGGCATGAGGCCAAGAGTCAAAGCTGTGAAAAGGTGTTTTCCTGGGAGAAGAGAAACATTCATTGGCCTTTCTACAGGTTAAGTGCACCCAATTAAGCTGATTCTACAGATCATTGAGCACCACTCAGCACTAGAAGACGCTGCAGAAGCATGGGGGGAAAGCTCAGATTCTGCTGGTGGAGGGATGGATGGACAGACAGACAGACAGCTGGACAGCTGGTTGTGCTTCCCTCCTTTGCAGGGTTCCCTCTTTGTTACCACTCAGATAGAGGTGGGATGGATGTGGTAGCTCATGGGATGTTGAACTTGGGCATGATGTTCTTCTGGTTGGTAGGTTTTGGGGGATAGAAATGGCATCTACCCCCCCAGCAGTGCCTGGAAGAGAGACCAGAGCTCTGCTTAGTGCTGAGTCCTGGGAAACGTTTGGAGCTGAGGGGACATCTTGACATGAGGGGACTGGAGCATCTGTGTGCCCAGCACAGGCTGAGAGCCCTGGGGCTGCTGAGCTGCACAAGAGAAGCCTCAGAGGGGCTCTGCTCAATGCTGCTCAAGAGCTAAAGGGTGGGGGCAAGAGGCTGGGGCCAGACTCTGGTCAGTGGTGCCCAGGGCCAGGCCAAGGGGCAGCGGGCACCAGGTGGACCCCAGGAGGTTCCATGTGAGCAGGAGGAGGGGGTTGTTTGGGGTGAGGGTGTTGGAGCCTGGCCCAGGCTGCCCAGAGCGGTTGTGGAGTCTCCTTGTCTGGAGAGATTTTGGACTCTGGTCCCCCTGCTCTGGGGGAGCTGCTGGTCCTGGTTGCACCAGATCATCTCCAGAGCTCCCTTCCAACCCCACCTTGCTGGGATTCTGGATTTGATTAATTTTCCTGGTTTCTTTTGTTCACTGGGTTGTGCAGTGCCCCAGATTGCTGGAGAAAGTAGGATACTCTCCTATTCCTCTCCCTTTCCCTGTGTTCCTTGCCTTCATCAGTGATTTCTGGTGTTGAATATTTCAGTATTTAGAAGTCCCTCAGGTTCAAGTAGGTGTCTCAAAGACAGCATAAACAGGAAGCAGCTCTGAGCCTTTGTAAGCCATGTATCACAGGAAGAAATTGTATTTACCATTTATTGGGCTCACAATGCTCAGCAGCTTCACTGTTTTCAGTCTCTCTCAGCCCATTTCCTGTTATTCAGCAGAGTTTTTTTTAATCAGCATTTCAGAAGGAGGTGAGGAGCAGCTTCTGAGTTCTAGAAAGAAGGTGGATTTGTATCCTGGTGGCAGAAGAAAGGGCTTGATCACCCTGGAGCCCAGCTCTGCCAGGAGATACCATCAGTTCTGTGGGTGGGTTGCTCTGGTTGCTGGTTCCTGGGGTAGAATCAGAGAATATTTGAGGCTGGAAGGGACCTCTAGAGGTCATCTCATCCAACCTCCCTACACAAGTAGGGACATCTCTACCTAGAGCAGGCTGCTCAGAGCCCCATCTGCTCCTGTCTGATGAACTGCACTGTGCTGGTTGGTGCTGCTGAAGCTGTTCACAGCAGCTCAGGTTCTTCATGAGGAGATCCCTTTTCTTACCAGTGCTTCTCTTCAGGTTCTCCAGGGGGGTTGGGACTAGATGATCTTTAAGGTCCCTTCCAACCATGACATTTTATGATTCTATGATTCCATAGCTTGTAGAGAAGAAACACCTTGTTAGGATGGTTTATCTGCAGTGAAGGAGGTTAAAGGAAATTAATTAATGGTGGAATGGGGCTGTTAATTTTCTAGATTATTGGGTAATGAACATTTTTTATCATGTTACAGACATCCTAGTTTGTTTCTTGCTGCAGCTCAAGGTGGAGCATTCCCAGGGGTGTAGCTTTCATCACATAGAACCTTTTCTGGCCCTCTCTCCTGTGTCTTCAAGGTATTTTCTTGTGCTTCATGTGGGTGTAGAATCATTTAGGTTGGAAAAGACCTCCAGGATCATCAAGTCCAATCTTTGTCCAGCATCTCCCTGGCCCCAGACCATGTCCCCAAGCACCACATCTCCTCCTTTGTTGAACCCCTCCAGGGATGGTGCCTCCAGCACCTCCCTGGGCAGCCTGGGCCAGCTCAGGCCCTATGGACAGTGTCACAGCAGCCTGTTGTCCCTCATGTGCCTTCTGGACTTGTGGCCTCCTAGGACTGCTCATCTGCCTCCTGTAGGTTGTGACTCATTCTGCTGGTCCTTCAGTGGCTTGTGTGTCTCTTTGGGGATTTTTACTGGGGGGCCCATTCCACTTTCAAGCTTGCAGAGATGTTCTGTGGGTTACAAAACCTCACTTGAGTGCCTGGACACCTGCTCTGGCCAAACTGCCTCTTGGTTTCAATGTACCGTGAACAATCATCTCCAAACCTCTCTTGCTGCATTTTCCTCAGTAAAGAGCAGTGGAGCTCAAAGAGCTTTTTTTTGGGCTGAAGTGAGGGTGAAGAGGAGTCTCATCCTCCATGTGCCCTGGACAACATGATGGGAGTTGTGTCAGTGTCTTCCAGAAGTTTGGTTCTGCTGGGAGGACCAGGAGAGGCCAAACTCCTCAGCAGTTCTCCTCTACTTTTAAGAAGAAGGTTGGAAAGGGGATCTACATGCTCTGTGCCAGGAGAAGAGCTGCCTTCTGAAGGACAGCTTCTCAGTGTCTCCTATAGATTAGGTGCCTTTTTCTATAGATGTTTCAAAAAACCATAGAATTGAGAGATTTGAAATGGGTTTAAATGTGAAAAGTGAGATCTGTGTGTGCATTCACCCCAGGACATGGTCCAGTGGTCATGGCAGTGTGGGGTTGATGGTTGGACTTGATGATCTTCGAGGTCTTTTGACCTTTATGATTCTATTCCACACACGTGTATGGAATATGTATGGATTGGGGTTAACCCAAACATCCTCAATCTAAGGCCTTTTATGTCAGCTTTGCACTCGGTGGATTTATAACTGGTTAAAAATACCAGAGGAACAGTTTGTGAGGAACACGCTGTGTAAGGCACCAGTGCTGCTGTCACAGCAGAGTCATGGAGGTTGGAAATTCAGATGTCTGTTCCCAGCTCACAAATCCTTGAGTGTGTTCCCAGGAGCTGAAGGACAGAAGCAGGAGCTCCTGCTTGGTGCTCTAGTGCTGGAAGTGAACCTGTTTAATGGCCTCCAGTGTACTGTTGACTTGAACAGCTCAAATGGGTCAACCAGGCCAAGGGTCCTGCCTTTGGGTCACACCAACCCCATGAAGGCTTCAGGCTGCAAAGGACCTGGGGGGTTTGGGGACAGGGGCTGGAGAGGAGCCAGAGGGTGCCCAGGTGGCCAAGGAGCCACCAGCAGCCTGGCTGGTGTCAGCAGCAGTGTGGGCAGCAGGAGCAGGGCAGGGATGGTCCCCCTGGGCTGGGCACTGGGGAGGAACAACCTGGAATGCTGGGGNGATTCTATTCTATGGTTATAAACTGTTCTTCTCTGTCACTTATGCTTTATTTCTTTTTTTTTGGGGGGGGGACTATTTCCCAAAAGGTTGTGATCAACCTAAAGCACCTAACGTGGTGATTTGGAAGGTTGTTAGGAGATGGCTGTGGATGGACCACACAGGAGGTCTGGGCAAATCCCTGAGCTAAAGGCATTAAAAGAAAGAATTATGTTGATGTGGCAGAAGCTCCCTGAAGCAGCAAAGTTACCTGTGAGGAATTTTGAAGCCCTGAGTGGAGTTGGTTATCAAATATCCTGGGTGATGGAGCTTTGCCAAGAGAAGTAGCCTGAATTCCATGAGGTGATCATTCACGTGGACACTGAACGGAGGGAGGGCAGAGAAAACAAGTCACTAACTTCATTGGTGGCTAAAAAATGAGTGTTTCTTTTAATAGTTCCATGTAGTAGCTGCTGTAAGGCCTTCCTTGGAGGGTCAGTGTGGAAGATGCTCTGTGAGGGACCCACGTGTTGAAGCATGTGATGAAAACATCTGAGTCTTTAGTTCTGCTCAGTGGCCCCGTGGTGAGAACAGGCAGCGTCCCCTCCGGAGGGTGACGTGGTGGTTGCTGGGTGGTGGCTTCTAAAAAGGATCATTTCCAAACTCTGCCTTGGATGTCGTTAGGCAAGTGGTGGAGCTGGCAGGAGATGAGGCGTGGTGGTGCTGCTGGGTGCTGCAAGAGGCAGAGGGAATGCTTGGAGCCAGTGTTCCTGCTGCTGCAGAAATAGGAACGTGGGCTGGGGAGAAGAAACACTGTGAGCCCAGGGCCTGGAACCACGAGCTCTACATGGGGACAGCTCCCATCCCAGTTAGAGACCTCCAGCATCATCAAGTCCAACCTTCCCCCAGCATCTCCCTGACCCCCAGACCATGTCCCCAAGCACCACGTCTCCTCCTTTGTTGAACCCCTCCAGGGATGGTGACTCCACCACCTCCCTGGGCCAGTGCCTGACCATTCTTGCAGTGCAGAACTTCTTCCTCATGTCCAATCTAAACCTCCCCTGGGACAACTTGAGGCCATCACCTCTTGGACTCTCTGAAGATACTGGGAAAGAATGAAGATTACTCCTTATTTACTCCCTGTAGGGACCAGAAAAGATACAACAATGAAAACTGAAATGAAGAGCACTAATTGAAATGGTGCCAAACCAGCCTGAGCTCTCTCGTTGGCAGCTGACACTCCAAATAAAAGAAATTCCATAAATCCTGTTTCTTTGTGGCAGTCATTAAGGATCTGGGGAGAGCCAGAGCAGGATTGTGAAAGGTTGTGGCTCGTTGGGGGATTGTGGTGAGGGATGGTGAGATGGTGAAGGGCAAAGCAAGAACACGACTGGAAGAGTTTCCCAGGATAGTCTGAACTCTCTTATTTTGATACAATTAATCCCTTTTCCAAAAGTTGAATTCTCTTGTGGAAAAACATCATTAATGGAGCTAGAGAGGAAAGTCAGGGGGGCAGAAGCCTTTGGGGTGGGAGTGGGCTGGAGATGAGTAATGCAAAGTGAACTGCTCTAGATACAGCAAAAATTGTCTGTAGGGGAATATTCTTCCTAATGTACACGTCAGGAGTGAAACCTCACCTGGTTTGGGTCACACACTGAAGAGTCCTGCTGGAGATACAGAGAGGGGACATCAAGGGATGATCTGAAGTGTTTGAGCAGGGTTGAGGGACCCTGCTTGGGCAGGGGGTCCCCGAGCACTGCCAGGGAGGATGGATGGGACAAAAAATGCAGCTGGGGCAGGGTTTGGTGACATAGAGTCACAGAATTGGCTTGGTTGGAAGAGACCTTGGAGATCATCAAGTCCAACTAGTCTCCCAGCACTAAATCATGTCCCTCAGCACCACATCTCCACCCCTTGGAAACCCCTCCAGGGATGGGGACTCCACCACTGCCCTGCCCAGCCTGCCACAGCCCTTCACAGCCCTTTCAGGGAAGACATTTCTCCTCATCTCCAACCTCAACCTCCCCTGTGGCAACTTGAGGCCATTTCCTCACATTCCCATGACTTTGTGTGAAGAGGCTTCAGCTCAAGTCAGTCTTTAATAGTTTATTATTTTTTGTTACATGCAATATCTCTGTTCACCACTTCTGCAAAGACCCATGTCAAAATCCTTTGTGGTTAGTTGAATGTCCATGTGAAACTTGCAGTGAGGTAGGTGATGGTGAGGAGCATTCACAAGCACGTGAGATCCAGAACATGTCAGGCAGGAGGCCCTTCAGTTTCAGGTTCTAGCTCTGATTTCTGGTATCCTTTTGCCCTTTTCTGTTATTGGTAGACCAAACAGGCTCTTCTGTCCCACAAGAGCCCACTCAGAGTTTAACACTTGTATGGGGTTACCAGCCTGTTCCCTTTCTCTGCAAGGTTCCTGTCTGGCAGCAGTTCAGCTCGAGGTTTGCTGATGCTGTTGCTGTTCTCCAGGAGGTTGTGGGGTTTGTAAAGCTTTCCAATCTTTGTCTATCTCTTGCTGTTGCTTCTACATTGGAGGTGTTCCTTCTACTTCAAGAAATCGTTGATTGTTGCAGTCGTGGTTGATGAGCATGATTCTGAAATATAAATAATGCAAAACCACCCCAAACTCTTTAATGCAGGTTGTTTATAGCAAGTGCTGGGGTTTCCCTGCCTGTGACCAGCCTCCAATCCAGCAAAACCTTGGGGATCTGATCAAGAGCTAAAGGGTGGGGGCAAGAGGCTGGGGCCAGACTCTTGTCAGAGGTGCCCAGGGCCAGGCCAAGGGGCAGCGGGCACCAAGTGGAGCCCAGGAGGTTCCATGTGAGCAGGAGGAGGTGGGTGTTTGGGGTGAGGGTGTTGGAGCCTGGCCCAGGCTGCCCAGAGAGGTTGTGGAGTCACCTTGTGTGGAGAGCTTCCAAAGGGGCCTGGACATGCTGCTGGTCCCCCTGCTCTGGATGAGCTGCTGGAGCAGGGGGGTTGCACCAGAGCATCTCCAGAGCTCCCTCCAACCCACCACACTGAGATTCTGTGTGTAAATGTACTCTTCAATTTTAGTTCAAGCTCCTTGCAGTTAAAGTCAGTGAACATCCATTGTGTGTGTTGCTGACATCAGGCAGCTACAACAGAAATCATGTTGGTTTTCTGGTGGGAGAAGTGACTCATTTTGTTTACCAATTTCCCTGTTGTTTCCAGGCTGGCTGGGGGCTCAGTGAAGGTGTTCTGCTCAGCATTGTAAAAGAGGATTAAATAATGTTGGTGATACCTTAACTCCTTGTGTCCTTCTCCATCCTAGCTAGTTGTGTCCCATCAACATGTTCTGGAAGTTCGATTTGAACACAACATCACACGTGGACAAGCTGCTGGACAAAGAAGATGTGACACTGCACGAGCTGATGGATGAAGATGACATCTTACAGGAGTGCAAGGGGCAGAACCGCAAGCTGCTGGACTTCCTCTGCCAGCAGCACTGCATGGAGGAGCTGGTCAACCTCATCACCCATGAGCCCCCCGTGGATATGGATGAGAAGGTCCGCTTCAAGTAGGTATTGGGTTGCTCTCCTCCACCAAGAAAACCCACTGGGAGGTGTTGGGATTGCTTGATGTGAGCTGGATGTCACCTTTCCAGCCTTGGGAGAAGGGCTTTGGAGGGTCTGACTCTATGAGGAGCTTGTTTCTTCTGGTGGTGAGCTCTGGAGGTGTGCTTGGGTCTCCCAGCACCTTGTGTTTGTGGGGTTTAGGCTAATCTCTGTGTGAAAACATTTATCTTCTGGATTCGGGAGGTTTGTTTTTCTTTGTTAAGTTTATGTACAAAGAAAAGGCTGACCAAATAAAGCAGGTCAGTTTGTCACTGGGGGCATGGGCAGGGTTGGTTCCTGGTGCTTGGAATGCCCAGGAGAGCTGGTGGTGTGGTCATGGTCCAGGTTTGTTAGCAGATAGTCACCTGAGCACAGCTGAGCATCACCTTCCAGGTAAGCACACACCAGGAAATACCTTCTGTGGCTGCTTTGGCAAGGGTTCCACCATAAAGGGGAGGTTCCCAGCAGGAATTGGTTTATACTGGTGTCCCACAAGTGCAGGTGCTCCTGACCAGGGGTGTGGCACACCACTGCCTGGGCACCCTGCGTTTCCTGTATTGCATCAGGTGTTGCACCAGAGCCACCACCCCTCCACCCAGCAGCTCCATGCCTACCACAGCCCAGCATTGTGTCCAGGCCCCTTTGGAAGCTCTCCAGACAAGGAGGCTCCACAACCTCTCTGGGCAGCCTGGGCCAGGCTCCAACACCCTCACCCCAAACACCCACCTCCTCCTGCTCACATGGAACCTCCTGGGCTCCACTTGGTGCCCGCTGCCCCTGGGCACCACTGACCAGAGTCTGGCCCCAGCCTCTTGCCCCCACCCTTTAGCTCTTGAGCAGCATTGAGCAGATCCCCTCTGAGGCTTCTCTTCTCCAGCTCAACAGCTCAATGCTTGGAACCACTCAAGCTCAGAGCCTTCAAACAATTTATGGGGTGAAGTAAATCAGGGCTTAAACATGAAGCCCCCCTGCCTTGACTCTGGGGTCATACACATCATTGAGCCCAAAGAAACTTCATTCTTTTCACAAAACTAACAGTCCTCAAAAACATGGGGGGGGGTTTGTGTTGATTTTAGGTTATTTTTTGTATGTCTGCACTTCAATCATTGAGACTTTCCCTAATTATAACATGAATTCTAAACACTTTATTACCTTTTCCGATTACCTTTTTTGTGACCCATTTCTAAAAGCACCACCTGGAAGAGCAAGAAACAAGGTCAGAAAGAAGAAAATGAATTTCATTAACTGAGGGATAGAATTTTGTATCCTGATTGAAGTGAGCAAAATGTTCTAAACCAGGCCCAGGGATGTTTTCTGAAAAACAAGTTCCTTCTACAGAAGATGATAGACACCACTGAGAACTCAGGAGGTTGGCTCTGAATTGCTTGTGCACAGTGTGCAGGCATTTGGTGTTAGTTTTGTGGTAGATCTAATGTCTGTCTCTAAATTCTAGTGCTCTTGATTTAAAAAGAAAAAAACCCAGCTCATTTTTAATTCAGCTGCAGTAGTGGAAAGCCTCAATTCTTCAGAAACATTGCAGAAGCCTCCTGAAATATTCATTCTCCAAATAAACCCTCGGTTTGGGAGTTAATTTTAGTTGGGCAAATGGATTCATGTGAAAAGATTTTAAGAGATCTTAAGTGTGTGGAGAGGGATTAAGCATCACTTTTAGAAATCAGGCCTAGCTCCAGTGTGAAGGCAGCTGAGATGGGTAATTCAGCTGTAAACACCCCACGTGATGTGCTGCAGGAAGGAGTGTTTCCCTAAAATGTGCCTTTCATGTTGATGACCCTTGTTTCTCACGTGGTTCTTTTTCCCCCAGTGTCCAGGAAGGACAGTCCTCCTTCTCTTCCTCTTCCTTGATGACCCTCGTTTCTCATGTGATTTTTTTTCCCCAGTCTCCAGGAAGGATGATCCTCCTCCTTCTCTCTCCTTTTCTTCCTCCTCTCTCCTTCTCCTCCTGGTCTCTCCTTCTCCTCCTGGTCTCTCCTTCTCCTCCTGGTCTCTCCTTCTCCTCCTGGTCTCTCCTTCTCCTCCTGGTCTCTCCTTCTCCTCCTGGTCTCTCCTTCTCCTCCTGGTCTCTCCTTCTCCTCCTGGTCTCTCCTTCTCCTCCTGGTCTCTCCTTCTCCTCCTGGTCTCTCCTTCTCCTCCTGGTCTCTCCTTCTCCTCCTGGTCTCTCCTTCTCCTCCTGGTCTCTCCTTCTCCTCCTGGTCTCTCCTTCTCCTCCTGGTCTCTCCTTCTCCTCCTGGTCTCTCCTTCTCCTCCTGGTCTCTCCTTCTCCTCCTGGTCTCTCCTTCTCCTCCTGGTCTCTCCTTCTCCTCCTGGTCTCTCCTTCTCCTCCTGGTCTCTCCTTCTCCTCCTGGTCTCTCCTTCTCCTCCTGGTCTCTCCTTCTCCTCCTGGTCTCTCCTTCTCCTCCTGGTCTCTCCTTCTCCTCCTGGTCTCTCCTTCTCCTCCTGGTCTCTCCTTCTCCTCCTGGTCTCTCCTTCTCCTCCTGGTCTCTCCTTCTCCTCCTGGTCTCTCCTTCTCCTCCTTCTCTCTCCTTCTCCTCCTTCTCTCTCCTCCTCTCTCCTCCTCTCTCCTCCTCTCTCCTTCTCTCTCCTCTCTCCTTCTCTCTCCTCCTTCTCTCTCCTCCTTCTCCTCCTCCTCTTTTCCCCTTTATACCTTGAATGAGGGCAGATTTTCCTGCGAGTTCTCATTTCACCTTTAGTTGCTGTGGCTCTGTCCTTGCAGATACCCAAACACAGCCTGTGAACTGCTGACCTCGGATGTGCCGCAGATCAACGACAAGCTGGGAGGGGACGAGACTCTGCTGAACATCCTCTACGACTTCTTGGATCACGAGCCCCCCCTCAACCCTTTGCTTGCCAGTTTCTTCAGTAAGACTATTGGGAATCTCATTGCAAGAAAAACGGAACAGGTAGTGATTAGATTTGTCCTGCTACGTAAGCACGAATGAATTCCCTCGTGGGGTTGGCTGGTGGCATCGGTGCTGCCCTCAGGAGGGAGCCCCTTGTGTTCTTGGAGTTGACAAACAGCTCGCTGGGCTGGAAGCTTTGGGTTGAAATGTAGGCTCTGAAAAGCCCTTTAGATTCCCCAGTTGAGGGAGGTGTTGGCTCATCTGGACACGTTTGGGATCAGCCCTGCTTTAGTTGGGTATTTGCTACCAAAAAGCTATAAAAGAACTTCTCTAACACTTGTTTCCATCCCTGGGCCACTGCTAAAGCTTTCTTGTTCCTGCTAAGACATATTGATGCACCCTTTGATCACTGCCCAAAATCATCTCATGACCTAAACATCTCTTGCCTCTAAAAGGGGTGCTGGAAACAGGAGTGGAGCAGAGCCTTAGGAAGACACAGAATTGATCTTTGAAATGCAGCCTGTCAGAGAGCCTTAGGGGAAGGGAACATTCTCCAGCTTCATGAGTTTCTTGACACTCTAATTCTGTGGGCTTGGCTTTCCTCGTGGCATGGAGGAGAGAAAAGATGGCTACAAAGATCTGCTTGAGTGTTGCCTTGGGTCAGGAATGTTATTCCCTTCTCCTCCTCAACCAAGGAGTGGCTGGTTGAGAGGAGAAGGTGCAGCAGGGGCAGTTCTGTGTGCCAGGGCTCTCTGCTGTGCTGGCTGCTGATGGTGACACTTCTCTTTTTTTAGGTGATCACGTTCTTAAGGAAAAAAGACAAATTTATCAGCCTGGTGCTCAAGCATATAGATACATCAGCCATGATGGACCTTCTGCTCCGCCTCATCAGCTGCGTGGAGCCCGCCACGCTCCGCCAGGACGTCCTCAACGTGAGCACCTCCTGCTTTGCTCCTTCACAGGATGGGCAACCAGGGGCTTGGTTGGGTTGTGTCTTAAAGGAACAGAATTCTTCTTGTTAGGAGAGAGGATCCCCTCTTCTGAAAGGGTTTCTCTTAGTGCTGGAGTCTGCACGGTGATCCTTTGAGCAGCCTGGTCTAGTGGGAGGTGTCCCTGCTTGTGGCGGGTTGGAATGAGGTGATTTTTGAGGTCCCTCCCAAGCCAAACCATTCCATGACTATGATCCCACTTCCCTCTCTTCAGTCCCTCCCTTTCAGAGAGGATCATAGAAGTTGACCCATTGGAGGCATGGTTCTAGTGGTCAGGGAGATGTTGGGATGAAGGTTGGACTTGATGATCCTGGAGGTCTTTTCCAACCTCAATGATTCTGTGGTTATTAGAGCAAAGCTGGCAAAGAATCACCATAAGGCTGATGGTTGGAGTCATGTGAATAGCTGACATAAGAATGAGTGTTCAAAGGGAGAAGATCCCCAGAGAGCTTCTTGTTTAGAAGTGGAAGGCAGGAGAGGGTTCCTTTTCTCCATGATTCATCTGGAGAGTGATGGAAGATGCTGTCATTGCAGAAACCTCCAAAGTCTTTTTCCTTCTAATTCCTGTTTGGTCAGTCAGTTCAAAAGCATGAGTTTGATTTGGCTGGTGGGTTTGATTGATGGTCTAATGGTCAGGGAGATGTTGGGCAAAGGTTGGACTTGATGCTCCTAGAGATCCTTTCCAACCTTAATGATTCTGTGTTGGGCATCCAGCCACGTGCCTGGGATGAAGAAATTTGGGTGGAAATGACATGATGAGCTTGTGGGTGAAGCCGAGGAGGGAGGAGCTGGAAGGTTTCATTTGTGCATGTGGTGAGGGAAGGAGATAAGGGGAGGTCTTGTGCTTGGAAAAGGAAGTAGTGTGAGGTTGGCACTGAGTGAGGAGGTGAGGTGACACCAGCTCTGTTAGGTCATCACAAAGCCTGAGCAGTTCTGTCGGGTAAACACCAGTGAGACTGAGAGTAGGAGATGGCAGGAGGAGATCCTGTGGGTAATTGTGGGAGAGCTGCCACAGATGAGGTGATATTTGTGACTGTCCCATCCCATGGTCTCCAACATCCATCCCTGGGGATGCCTGGGGGGGTTGCAGGCTGCCTGTGGAGCTGGAAGGAAGGAGCTCTCCCTCCTAGACAGGCCTGTGCTACACAAAGCATCTTGAAGAACCTCTTCTGAGTTCTGTGATACCAATCAAGGATTTTCTTTCCCTCTTCCTTTCCCTCCAGTGGCTTAATGAAGCAAAGATTATTCAGAGACTTGTGGAACTGATCCACTCAAGCCAGGATGAGGACGTGAGTATGGCCAGACTGAGATTGGTCTTGGTGGGTGGTGGGTCCTCTAAGGTCCAGAAGACTCTCTGAATCTCTCAGGTGACTTATGGAAGGAGATCCCGAGGGTTGGGCTGGATGGGTGGGCACCCTTGTCCCTCCAGTGCTCAATACTGAAATGTTTCCTTGTCATTTGAATCTGTTTCTCATAGAATCATAGAACCATGTGGGTTGGAAAAGACCTTTCAGATCATCCAGCCCACCCATAACCCTACTCTACCAAGTCTTCTGCTAACCCCTGGCCCTCAGCACCACATCTCCACACCTTGGAAACCCCTCCAGGGATGGGGACTCCACCCCTGCCCTGCCCAGCCTGCCACAGCCCACAACAACCCTTTCACTGAGAGATTTTTTCCTAATATCCAACCTTAACCTCCTTTGGCACAACTCGAGGCCATTAAATTTATTTCACTACCAATTTCTTGGTTCATTCTGTTGCTGCCTCAGTATTTTTGCCAGGGAAGGTTGGACCAGATGATCCTTGAGGCCCCTTCCAACCTGGTGCTCTGTGATTCTATGATTCAGGGGTAGCTTAGTTGGTTTTAGGTAGGATCCTGCTCTTTGAAGGAACTTCCAGTTCTTTTTAGTAGGTGTCCAGCTGTAAAATCCACAAGATTCAGTTCTCTGAGCCCATGCAAAGGACACACTGAGGGTGACATTTGATGAGCTTTTCCCCCCCCTTTTTTTTCACTGATTTTCACCAAATGTCCAAGCCAGGAGCTGAGCAGGAATCCCCAAGGAAGAAGTGGCATCAATGGCCAGAATCAGATGATTCACTTACCCAAATTCTATTCTAAAGCCTTTTTATACATAGTAATTAAATTATAAAGTCTTTTATCAAGCCACTTCTTTCCCTTCATGCAGGAAACCTCCTGAGCAGTGAGAAATAAGAATAAAATACTTGTCTTTGAAATTTGCAACTTCACACACTTGGTCAGGAGGATAAAATAAGAATCTTTGCTTCCTGAAGTCTTTAATTGTGTTTATTGGAGGATCTCCTCTTGGATTTTACACTTAATACCTCTAGTAATTCACATGAACATTGTATGTAACAGACGAATAGTCTGGAGCATTAAAAAAAATCCTGATTTATTCCCTTTCTTGCATTGCTGGCTGGGTGAAATCCTCTCTGAAGGCCAGAAGGAGCTGGGCAGAGAGAGGCCAGCACTGAAATGTGCTCTGTCCTTTGCAGAGGCAATCAAACGCTTCCCAGACCCTGTGTGACATCATCAGATTGAGCAGAGACCAGAGCAATCAACTCCAGGACATGCCAGAGCCTGATCCTCTTCTCACAGCACTGGAATCGTAAGTACTTGGCAGGACTGTCCCCAAACTGGTGTCACTTAGTGACAACACACAACCTGGAACTTCCAGGAGATAAATAAACCCCATTTTTCCACTTCTAGAAGCCCTTTCACCACTTCACTACCTAGAAGACAAAATATTTGGAACACAAGTGATTTTTGGGGGGCCAATTTAGAAGGTCCCATCTCCTGACTTTTCTCAGCCCATTTTTCCAGTCACCTTTTTAGATCTTTTTTATTTAAAATCTGTGAATCATGAATTAATGATCAGCTCGTGCAGCAAGAAGGGGCCATGATCAAGGTTACAGAATAAATACCAAGTCTAGATTTCCAGTAACTGTGCCCAGTAGAAGTGAATTCAGATCATCCCCATAAACTGCAGCTTCTTTTCCCTGCTGATGGGGTGTATTTGGATGCTCCTTATTAAAATCATTTCATCCCATGCATTATTCATGCATCTCACATTTTTAGCTCATATTTTATTTATACAAATGTAAATGAAGGGTTGTTTTTTTTTCAAATGTTAGAAAATAGTCAGAGTGAGGCTGTGAACTTGAGTAGTGCCTTTTTTTAGCTGGGCATGTGACTTAGGGAGTCCAGAAAAGGACGTGCTGAGTGCTGGAGAATGGTCACAAACATCCATGGGACAGGGTTGGAGCATCACCTGGGGCATCCTTCCACCTGGCCCCAAACCTGGCACTAGTTGGAAGCTTTGAGGACTCAAAGAGTTGATGAATTGATCATCATGAGGGCATCTTGTCATGGTTTGAGGGCTCAAAGAGATGGTATTGATCATGAGGGCATCTTGTCATGGTTTGAGGGCTCAAAGAGATGGTGAATTGATTAAAAGATTTCAAGAGGATAATAGCTACGACCTCTAAAATGTGCCTGTTATTTACAGTTTGTCTTTGTTGGCCTCTGTTTCCAGGTTGTAGAATCATAGAATGGTTTGGGCTGGAAGGGACCTCCAAAGGGCATCTAGTCCAACCTCCTTACAAGAAGCAGGGACATCTCTAGCTGGGGCAGGTTGCTCAGAGCCTCATCAAGCCTGACCTTGAAGGTCTTCAGGGATGGGGCCTCCACCACCTCTCTGGGCAACCTGTTTCAGTGATCAACCACCCTCATATTAAAGAACTTTTTCCTAATGTTCAACCTAAATCTGCTCTTTTCTTAGTCCTGGATCTTGACCCTGGAAGGGTCAACTTCCACTCTTTGATGTCTTCCTTCTGCAATTCTGATGGATAATTTTAAACCATCAACTAATAGCTTCATGTTGTCTTTAATAAATTAAATTGGCTGGGTTAACACTTGGGTTCTCTTCCTGTTTATAACCAAGTTTATCCTGTTGGTTTGGAGTCATTGTGTCCATGACCAGGTCTTGCCTTAGGCATGAGTAACCCAGTTCAGAAACCTGGTGTAGAATCATAGAATCATTGAGGTTGGAAAGGACCTCCAGGATTATCAAGTCCAACCTTCATCCCAACACCTCCCTGACCCCCAGACCATGTCCCCAAGCACCACATCTCCTCCTTTGTTGAACCCCTCCAGGGATGGTGACTCCAGCACCTCCCTGGGCAGCCTGGGCCAGTCCCTGACCACTCTTGCAGTGAAGAACTCCTTCCTGATGTCCCATCTCAACCTCCCCTGGTGCAACTTGAGGCCATCACCTCTTGTCCTGTAGAACCATTCTTGTCATAGGAGACTTGAGGAATAACTTGATTCTTTTTAGAAAGAAAATCTGCCTTTATTGTGGATATTTAGTGATGAAAGCAACTGCCAAGTGCTTCTAATGCTCAGACTGCTGTGTGTGTGTTGGCCAACAGGCAGGAATGTGTGGAGCAGCTCCTGAAGAACATGTTTGATGGTGAGCAGACTGAGAACTGCATCGTGAATGGAACACAAGTTCTTCTCACACTGCTGGAGACGAGGCGCTCCGGGTGAGTTTGCACCTGCTTCCCCTGCAAGAGCAGTTTGGGCAACTCCAGTCTAGGCAAGAAAAAAAGGATCTGTGTTGGCCTGGTGTGAAGTGCTCTCTAGAGAGGAGCAAAAGAAAAAAAACCTTTGGGGTTTTTGGTGCAGTAGCTGCACCTCGTGGCAGTTGTACCAGTTGGCAACTGGGCCCTTCATGGGCTCTCCTTGCTTGGGTGTAGGTCTGAGAGCAGAAAGTTTGGGAAGAGATGGAATAGTCCATGTGATGATGGCTGCATATATGTAAATATATCTATAAATATATATAAAAAATATCTATATATGGCTGTGAAGCTTAAATTTGGGGTTTTTAAAGTTTTATCTCTTTTATGGAGAGAGAGGAGGAAAAAAAATGAAAAGAGTTCTGGGGAGGAAGGAAGACATTGAAAATCTGAGTTCTTGAAAAAGGAGAAAGTGAGGGAGGTGATGGAGGTGAGGAAGAGGTACTGGGGAGCAGGAGAGAAGGTGGCACTGGGCCAGTTACTGGTCAGAAAATCACCTGCAGAGTTAGAACTGAAAAGCAGAGACAGTAACTCTGCCCAGGACCTCTGGAGATGCCCAAGTTGGAGGCTTAGGGGTTCCTGTCCCACCCCTTATGTATATATATGTATTATTAATGTCCTTTTGAACCCTTCTGGAAGGTTTGTGGCTTTGAGCAAATGTTTGAGTTAAATCTTGTTCATGTCATTTACTTTTGAAATGTTTGGGGAGTTCTAAAGACCAAGAAGCTCTTCAGGGGTTTGTCCTTGTCAGCTCTGCAGGGAGCTCGTTGGCTTCCCACTCCTCTCAGTCACCCCTTGATTGTGTGAAGAGCATCCTGTAAATGATACATTAATATTATTGTACATTATTATAAAATATCATACATTACTATACAATAATATACATTATTTTACAATTATTGTATACAATAATTGTAAAATAATGTATATTATTGTATAGTAATGTATGATATTTTATAATAATGTACAATAATATTAATGTATCATTTGCAGCATACATATTACAGGATAATATACATATATATATAAAAAATATACATTAATATAATGTATATACATTAATATAATGTATATACATTAATATAATGTATATACATTAATATAATATATCTTAATGTTACATAAATATATTCATTAGCTGAAAATTCTTATTTTCCACGTTTTTGTTTACTTTTGAAGAGAAGATGCCCAAGATGGGCAGTGTGGCTGGAGGTCAGCTCTGAGCTCTTGTGCTTCTCCCCCTCACAGAGTGGAAGGACTGATGGACTCATACACTCAGGGATTTGAAAGGTCTTACACTGTCAATAGCAGCATCTTACACGGGATTGAACCAAGGCTAAAGGATTTCCACCAGCTGCTGCTCAGCCCTCCCAAGGTAAAGCAGCTCTGGCTGATTCCTGGGCTTCCCTTGCCTTGTGCCTGGGTGTTCTCTGAGAGCCCCACACCCTGCGACAGGCAAATGGCTTTGAAATAAAGATCATGGTAAAGTTTCTAACTCAGGTGCTCAGGGCCAAGGCAGCAGGAACTTTAAACACTGTTGTACTTGAGAAAAACAAAAGAAGAGAGATATTGGGACTGGGGGTTTGTGTAAAGATGGTTAAGGGGTGAAAGGAGCTTGTAGTTAGTGGATATTTTGATTTTCATTTCACTTTTGGAAGTAAAAGTCTCCTTGTGGTCGCACGTCATCCCGTGTAGGAAGATGGTTTAGGTGTAGCTGAGATATGAGATGAGCTGGTTCTGTTAAGCCAAGTCATTGGGTGTATATCTACTTGGGGAAGTGTTGACCTCAGCTGGGGGGCTCACGACCTGTTCCCCTGGCAGAAATCAGCAATCCTGACCACCATCGGGGTCCTGGAGGAGCCCCTGGGGAACGCTCGTCTCCACGGATCTCGCCTCATAGCTGCTCTGCTCCACACAAACACTCCCAGTATTAATCAGGAACTATGCAGACTCAGTACCATGGATTTATTACTTGTGAGTAAAGCAGCATCACCCTGGGCACGGGCAGAGGGGAAGAGCTTCACACTGGGGATGGTTTTGGTGTCCCTTTCACCTGTTCAGTGCTGGGTAGTTCATTTCATCACCTCGTTAGTTTTCTGTTCTGGAACACCCATCCTCAGAGTAGCTTTTGTAGTGCAAATACAAATGTTTAGGATTTGAACTGAGCCTCCTGCTTCAAATGAACTGTTAGAGTAGCTTGGTCATGGAGAAATCTCAGAGCATCAGCTCTCAGGATGCCAGGCTGCTCTTCTGTCCTGCTGTGAACAGGGACACATGGACAACTACTTGGGCAATCTCCTAGTAGAGGATCACAGAATGGTAAAGCCCTCAAGCATGAATCAGAGAGTCATAAGATCCTCAGGGTCTTAGGAACTCCATGAAGGTGTTTGGCAAAGAATTGGGAACCATCTTCTAAGAGGGAGAAAGATTTTGGAGCCCACCTTTGCTGTCTTTATTCTTCTGAGCATTGTCAATGTCCAGAGCTTTAATATGGCCAAAAAAATCCAGACTAGAATGAGAGTTGAACTGAACATGGGTTACTTAGTTCTGCACATTCTGTAAAAATTAAATGGGCTTTTAACTTAGAATCATAGAATGTCTTGGGTTGGGAAGGACCTTAAAGATCCTCTAGTTCCCACCCCTGCTAGACCAGGACACCCCCCACTAGACCAGGTTGCTCAAAGCCCCACCCAACCTGGTCTTAGATCATTTGCCTGTTAAAAACAGGAACCAAGAGTGAATTCTTTCTTTTCTCCTTTTGTTGTTTTTCTCCAGGACTTATTTTTTAAATACACGTGGAATAACTTTTTGCATTTCCAAGTGGAACTGTCCATAGCAGCTATTCTCTCTCACTCTGTGCAAGAGGGAAAAACTACTACGAATGACCTAGAAAGCAAAGAAGAAGTGCTGAATGGGAACGTGGCCACGGAGAGCTCAGAGACTCCAGAAAACACCACAGAGAACATCATGGTTACTCATGTAAGTCTGGAGGTGCCACCTGAGGGCCTCATGTAAGTCTGGAGGTGGCACCTGAGGGCCTCACGTAAGCCTGGAGGTGGCACCTGAGGGTCTCTTGTGTGGAGGTGGCACCTGAGGGTTTCTTGTAAGCCTGGAGGTGGCACCTGAGAGTCTTATGTAAGTCTGGAGGTGTCATCTGAGAGTCTCATGTAAGCCTGGAGGTGTCACCTGAGGGCCTCATGTAAGTCTGGAGGTGTCACCTGAGTGTCTGTTGTAAGCCTGGAGGTGTCATCTGAGGGTCTCATGTAAGTCTGGAGGTGTCACCTGAGTGTCTGTTGTAAGCCTGGAGGTGTCACCTGAGGGCCTATTGTAAGTCTGGACGTGTCACCTGAGTGTCTGTTGTAAGTCTGGAGGTGTCACCTGAGTGTCTGTTGTAAGTCTGGAGGTGTCACCTGAGGGCCTATTGTAAGTCTGGACGTGTCACCTGAGTGTCTGTTGTAAGTCTGGAGGTGTCACCTGAGTGTCTGTTGTAAGTCTGGAGGTGTCACCTGAGGGCCTATTGTAAGTCTGGACGTGTCACCTGAGTGTCTGTTGTAAGTCTGGAGGTGTCACCTGAGTGTCTGTTGTAAGTCTGGAGGTGTCACCTGAGGGCCTATTGTAAGTCTGGACGTGTCACCTGAGTGTCTGTTGTAAGTCTGGAGGTGTCACCTGAGTGTCTGTTGTAAGTCTGGAGGTGTCACCTGAGGGCCTATTGTAAGTCTGGACGTGTCACCTGAGTGTCTGTTGTAAGTCTGGAGGTGTCACCTGAGTGTCTGTTGTAAGTCTGGAGGTGTCACCTGAGGGCCTATTGTAAGTCTGGACGTGTCACCTGAGTGTCTGTTGTAAGTCTGGAGGTGTCACCTGAGTGTCTGTTGTAAGTCTGGAGGTGTCACCTGAGGGCCTCATGTAAGCCTGGAGGTGTCACCTGAGGGCCTCATGTAAGTCTGGAGGTGTCACCTGAGTGTCTCTTGTAAGTCTGGAGGTGTCACCTGAGGGTCTTAATGTAAGTCTGAAGGTATCACCTGAAGGTCTCTTGGAGGTGTCACCTGAAGGTCTCATGTAAGCCTGGAGGTATCACCTGAGTGTCTCTTGTAAGCCTGGAGGTGTCACCTGAGTGTTTTAGCCTGCTTGGTTCAGCTCATGTATTAATGAGAACATGGTGGTGACCTGACCAAGAACTGGGGGGTTATTTATAGATATATAGATAGATCTAGATAGAGTCTGGTTCTGTCACTTCTGGGGAGAACTTTGCTTGGCATCTGGTTACAAAATA